>JAKUAH010000236.1:0-309380 GCA_030562945.1 Wickerhamomyces jianshihensis
TTACCAATAATCAATTCACTGAAAGGGCGAATAGCCAAAAACCCTTTGATAAACAACTCCTCAAATACCTTGAAAGATTCAGTTGCATTATTGCCTCCCATAACTCTGACCATTTCTTTTGTTAATTTAAATGGAACAGCTTCAAAAGTAACCCCACCTGGGGCGATATCAAAACAGAAACCAAAATCAATATGTAAAATATGACCTTGGTCATCATACATAATATTACCATTATGTCTATCTTTGAATTGTAACAAGTATGAGATGATACTATAAGCAGCTAATGACTTGACAAAATTAGCTCTTGCATTCTCGAATTCAATTGAATTCTCATTACCGAACTTGCTGATGAAATATTCATACAACCCATTCACAGCTTCTCTACCTAACATATCTCTCGAAATGGAGTTTGGAAGAACATCAATGACACCACAACCAGGAGCAGTAGCAGTCACTCGATATGGGAAACAATATAGATCTAAACCAGAATTTTCCCAGACAGACTTGAAGATGGAGATCAATTGCAGAGCCAGAACATCTTGGCGACAGTCATCTCCAACTTTAAAGATAGCACTCTGCCATTTCTCAACAACGAATGATTCACCCTGAACTTCTTCAGATTTTCGTATCTTGAAAGTTGCCATGAAAGGGGCCTTAGCATGTGATTGTAATGGTTTACCTGAAGTCCTATTGATGTCAATGACAACACCGTCCGGATTAGATGGTAAATAGACACCCTCTTCAACCTTGATTGACTTCATTTCCTGATCAATCTTGACCTTTTTCTCAGCTTTAGTCTTTTTGATATATGGCTTTAATTTACCAGAGATTTCAGTTACTTCATTGAAGAACTTGAACTCCTTCTTATAAAACTCGAAGTCATCCTCAGAAAATGAGTCAATCAGTTTGCTTTTGACTACATCAATCAAGGGTTTGATTGTATCTTCAATCGTAGCGTCTTCATCCTTGTAGCTATTAGCTAACATATTCCAGATGATTTGGTGTGCAAATAATTGGTCAACTTTACCTGTTTCCACAATAAATCTACCAACATAACCTGAAGTATCACTCCGCAAACTTTGAACAATTTGAGGAACATAGAAAAATGTCAAGTTAATATCATGTGATTCCAGTGACCTCATATTGTATTGAATAACATAAGTGTTCAGGAAAAATTTCGGCTGAAATAAAGTAATAGATTCAGTTGGTGAAATTGGTTTGGATAGGATTAAGTACTTGTATAATGTTGGATCCTTCAAGATATATTGAACACTCTTAGGATCTGTTAATGCTTTAGAAGGACTAGAGCTGATCAATGAGGTAAGACCCCCCTCCAAAACTGGGTACCTTTGAGCTAGCTCAAAAGCTAAACCAGGTGATAATCTAAACGCAAAGGTCAAAGACTCAGTCGCTGGTTTAGGAACATCACTTTTGAATTTGATAGGATTTAGTGGACTCAACCAAGTAGTTATTTTGGAAATTTCATCCCTCAAGAAGAGCAAAGTTAAATCTCTTTTAGCGACCAAACTTCCTGGGATGGGTAGGTTCCGTATGTGGTTGAAGATATCCACTAAAAGATTCAAATCAGCCTTTATCTTCATGTTGTTACCGCCATAAGGGTAATGGCTCTTACCTTTAAACCAAGAAAGAACACCATCGAAAATCGAAGTAATCAAAACACCAGATGCCATTGACTTTACTTTGATATGATGCTGTAAAATATCTAGAGAGAACTTTATCAGATGATTTCTGATGAGTCTTGCAAATGGATGTAAACTAGCATGCTTTAAACCTTGAAGACCTTCAAGCGCAACTCCGGTGAAGATCTTCAACAGATGATGGCTTTCAAACAAAGTACCTTGAAAATGATAAGAAAAGAACTTGATCACATGCAAATGGGCTTGAAGGAATTTAGAAACATTAAAAGAGTTGTATCTAATATTGGCACTGTTAGATGGGGAGTAAGTCATTTTAGCAAAGCCTTCATCAACCAAGTCATATTCCTTGGAATATAAACCTTGGTGCTGTTTAATCGAGTTCTGCCATGCAACAACAATTTCAGCAAGTACTAGATATGAAAGATCATCATGACGCTCCTTGATGATACCTAACCAAATATTGGTAGCAACAGCCAATACATTAGATGTAAATAATTTGAAAGGTAAGGAAACCAGTTGATGGACTAAGCCAGCACTGTCTTCTTCGTTTGTTCTCAGGGTTAACTTGGAAGCAATAAGCTCTAAAGTTTCAACTAGTTCCTTTTCAGAAACAGACCTGTTGTTATCAAAATCATTCACAACTTTAGCAAGTACAACATCCTTATCAATAGCCAAAGGGTGCGAATCCAATATAGGCTTTTGTCTCGCTAGGTTTTGAGCTCTCCAGCTATATTGTGACAAGAATCCAGCAATGGAATCTGGTTTCTCAGAAATAGGTTCCGATATATTAGACGGATCCAATTCATCCGGCAAGATAGTACCAGCAATATCAACCGCAAACGATACCCCGAAATCAACACTGTTCAGTCTTTGGAATAAACCCAGATCAGATATGTAAGATTGCAGTAAACTCTTCATATCATGATTACATTTAGACAAGGTGAAGCGACACCACTCTTTAGCTTTTTTCAGTAACTTATCTAGAGTTGAACGTCTCCAATGGTAGGAATCAGATAAGGTGAGCTTACTGTGGGAATGCTTCAAATAGAACTCTCTTTGTGGTTCATATTTGTTTCTTTCAGAGTCAAGAATACTGTCAAATAAAGTTGATAAGGTATCAAGTAGAGTGAACAAACTCAACTCATGACACAAACTGGAAGGAATCTTGGAAAGAAAGAGACTTGCTGATTGGAAAGCAGCATCTTGTAGCTCAAAATCCCTATGGCAGCACAAAAGCAAAATCTTTGTAAGCTGTTCTGCAATCTTATTAGCAGTGAAATGTTTATTCGTGCTATTACTTGTTAGCTTCACGTATTTGCCGATAATGTCAATAGCAATATAACCAATAAAGTTATCAATGTTGGCCTTCGCAATTGAGGGATCCGAGAAGTAGTATAAAATGGTTGAACAGTCACCAATATTAGCTCTCAAGTTTTCCAATAAAGATGTGGCTGAAAGGAACATCAATTTTGGATAAGACAAGGCCCTTAATTCCAAAGAATTTGTGTTAGAGACTCCACTAATTATATGCTTCTGGTCCTTGACATTGTGGTTTGATGAACCTCTTCTCAACACAGTATTCAATTCGAATGAAGTCTCAGAATGTAGTCTTGGGAACTCAGAAGCCAGTGGAGGGGAGTTTAAAGCGATTATTTGGAGTTCTTTCTTGAACGTTTCGGTTAAAGAAGAAGTCTCATTGTAACCGTGAACGACTAGATTAAACCAAAAGTTTCTGAACAAGTTGATTGAGCTAATACTATCATTACCCAATATTAATGGTTCCGTTTTTGGTAGTAATACGGAAAGCGGCTTCAAGAAAAATGAGATTTGTTCAGCCACCTCAGAGATTTCACCATGTGATCTATGATGCTCCAAACTTTGAACATCACCTCTTGAAATAGAATTATTTAAAAGCTCATTCAGATATACATTGAATAATGGGTGATCTGACTGTCCTGAAAGTTGCTGGGCAATATTAGTTCTTGCGTCCAAAATCAAGCTAATGAAGTGTTCATCTTTTTGAGAAAACGCTCTAGCAAGACCAGTATCAAACAATTTGGTCAAAACTAAGAATTGCTTTTCTTCTAGAATAATGGCAATATTTGATAAACCCTGCAATAGATAAGAGTCTAACTCCCGAGACACCTTTTGAAACTTTTGAGATAAAATGGAAACTGTCAAGACAGTAATTGAAGGATCTTCATAGTGTTTAGCGATTTCAACAGCTGAATCAATAGCGTGCTTGAAGATATGTTTACTTGAAATGTCGTTGGTAGACAACGCTGATGATTGTGTCAAAGACTGGGCTGTATTTGAACGCGCTGGCCTTGAACGTGAGTTGAAAGATGCCTTAGCACTTCTTAATTTCAAGTCACGTAAAGCAGGGATTGGTTCGCCTTCATTATCAACAGCTAATAAGTTCACCAAAGAATAGATAGTTGTGATGATGAAATCCTGGCTCAAGGGTTTTAAGCCAAGAGACAAATATTTTGAAACCTGTTTAATAAAAGATGGTTCAGTTTCTGGCGTTGCACTAGCAATGACCAATGGAAATGAATGAATCAGTTCCGGAGTGATAGATTTATTGCCTTTGTAGCCAAGTAATGAACCCAAGGATGTGATTGAAGGAGCAAGAAAATGATCAACGACTTCAGTTTCGTGAGATAATGATTTTCTAATAATCAAAGCCACATCGTTTTGAGAAATTAAATCAACCAAGAAACCACCTTCGATCACCTTTAGAGCAAGACTTTTAGTTCTGAAAGCAAGATTAACGCGTTGTGTCGAAGATAGGTTGACATATGTAGCACCATCATCTAATAAAGCGATCTCTTGAATGGCTCTTTTGACTAAGATATCAAGTAGCTCACTTTGTGATGACAACGCTGATTTCACATTATCTAAAACAGAGAAAGCTTCTGGTTCAGAATCGTAGTCTTGAGCGACTAGTTCCAAAATATAGTCAGAAAGATCAACATTGTGTTCAACAGGAATATTTTGAGCAATGATTGAAACTACCGTAGAGTTTGCCAGTTGTTGGAGATATTCGGTGAACAACAAAGCGCTAATTTCATCACCGGTGGATTGATATGCCAGCAAATAAGTGAATTCATTCTCATCTTCAAGCGATTTGGAAACCAATTGCTCAATTTCATCTAGAAACACATCATTGACCAACTTGAAAATATCAGTAAACAAAAAGGATTTCAAAGTGTACTTTGACTTGATTAGAGCTTTCAAGAAACCAGCTAAGCTAAAAAGGACAGAGATTTGAAGCTCGTTAATTTTTTGAAAGTAAACAATATAATTAGATATCAATTGTTCAACCTTGTGGTGTAAAACCGGGAATAATCTAGCCAATTGAATGATGGCTGTGGTTAAAGAATAGGTCAAATGGTCCCAAGGTGATGGACTCAATTGAAGACTCAAATTAGACTTAAACTGTTGGAAAGGGGATTCCAAAAAATAAGGTGAAATAACATCCAACAGATTCTCGGCTTGCTCAACCCTTTTCACAGCAGAACTGGCATTAGTCAATGCAAATATAATTTCCAATTCTTTATGGGTAATTGGAACATTGGCGATATTTTCGTTAGAAACGGCATTGGACAAAGTCAAAATATCACCAGAAAGGCCCATGCTATGTGAGATTTGAGTCCCATTCAGGTTACCGTTTAACTTCCCATTTTGCGTAGGCAAATGTTGTTTAATAGGTTTCCCTTCCAGAGAGAGAACGGCCAATCTGTCGAGCGCTTTGGAACGGATTGTTCCGCGAGGGATCCTAAAAGAAGAGACATGTTAGTAGAATGATATTAAGAATTGGGCAAGTAGTTAACATACCCAAGGAAGTCCATAAAGAAAGGTTTGCGAATTATGTTTCTATATCGTGAGTGTTTTAATCAAGTGTTTTATTGTTTTTTTTTTGGGTATTCAAGGTTTTTGTTAAGGCCACGCACTTATCCCATAGATCAGTCTGTATAAGATTGTTGATATCATCGCTCACAACAAAAGGAAGTGATGATGGTCAAGCCAGATTCAAACTACAATGAAACTAAGCTCACAACAAAAGGAAGTGATGATGGTCAAACCGGATTCAAACTACAATGAAACTAAAAAAATTGAGGAACCCCGAGTCTATGTTATCAAAAGCCTAAATTAATCCCCAAAAAACACTATGATAAACACTTATGATTAACCAAAATTATCCTCTTTCAAGTCTTTAGAACACCAGAGGAGAAGCTTGAAGCACATTTCAATAGCAGTGCTCATGTCCGATTCATAGTCATCATCATCAGTGAAAAAACCGAAACAATTTTTTATTAAAAACACAAGATGCAAGCAAGAATGAAAAAACACAAAACCAAAAAACGTCGTAACGTCACAAGACACTAATAGAAGAAACAAATACCATCTAAGAGTATGTTTCAATAAGGGTGTCACGTAAGTTACCAGAAATAGATTCCGGTTGAGCATCTTGTAGTCTGAAAATACTTTCGATAACACTTAACTCTGGGGCAGTGGTATCCAAACCAGCAACAGCTAGCCAATCATTAACAACCAAACCAGCACCAACAACAGAGGAACCACGATTCACGGTACCAGCAACTAGTGGGACTTGAAGCAAGGAGGATAATTCTTCTTGATCTGGAATAGAAGTTTGAGGGTGAACAATACCACCTTGGTTAGATAAAGAACAGTATGAACCAACCAAGACGTTACCAGCAATAGTTTGTCTAAAGACTTCAACACCTAGAACATCGGCAATAAGTTCTTCAGTTTCACGTTCGATATCTGGATGCACCAAAGCGACATAATCATTACAACAGATGATGTTACCTAGAGCAGATAGTCTTTCTTCCACTCTTTGGATTTTAACTGTATCTGGCAAACTGTTTCTCAAGTGCATAAGTTCTTGATCAGTGGTTTGCGTTGGTACTAGTAAACCTCTTCTGTTACCAGCGGTCATTCTACCAACGATACGAGTACCAGCAATAGTTGTGTGAACAATTGGAATCACATCACCTAGCTCAGCTTCAAAAGCGGAGTAAAAGTTTTCGGAACCACCAACAGCAACTAAACTGTAGGAGTTAGTTAGTTTGGAAAAAACACCAACTTCGTTCGAGTTTTCAAATTGAGTTCTGCTAGCCATTTTCAAATAATTACTTTGGTAATTGGTTTTGATATGTTGTCTATCAACTTTAAAATTTTTAGGCATGAAAATTATTCTGGTAAGGCCACATAATAAGCATCTCAGTGAAAATCAGACAGGGTAAACTAGTGGTCACATGCCTACTCATGTGATCGTCTCTATCATTTATTGTACTATGATTGCAGATAAAGGAAGGTGACAATGTGGACAGATTTTTGTTTGCTCCTGAAACTCATTAGGTTGCGGTGGTAATCCCAGTTGGTCAATGGCTGATTTTTTGAATATTATTTTGTGATTTAAGACATGGTTCTTTTTTCCTGGTTAACCAACTTTCGAAGTGTTGTTTAGCTCGATAGCTTGGTAGCTTTGATAGCCTCTTTTTTTTTGTTTGAAGAGACTTTGGTCCGGTTGTAGTAGTTGCTATGGCCTCAGCCAGATTATCGAGATCCTGCCGCGTGCTCTGTCTAGAGAGTTATTTCTCCCTTCTAGAAATTTCTGGATGTCTCGGAACTTGCTAGAAATTTCTAGAAAGGGTAGCCAAAAATCATGCAACAAATGGTATTTAAGGACAGCAACCAACCTCTCTTCAATTCATCTTTCATATTCAGCAGAACCATAGTTATTTAAAAAAACTTCAAATTAAAATGGAAGATACACAATTTACAGACAGAGCCCTTTCAGTCGTTACATTGGCTCAACAATTAGCCGAACAACATGCTCATCCTCAACTTTTACCATTACATCTTTTAGCAGCCTTTGTGCAGAAACCTGAAGATGGTTCACAAAGCTACATCCAGACAATTCTTGAGAGGGGACGCTTTGATGTGTCACTGTTTGAGAGAACAGTCAATAAGCATCTTGTCAGAACTCCATCCCAGAATCCTGCTCCACAACAAATAGCACCATCTTATGCTACTGGTGAAGTGCTAAAGAAAGCCTCCAAGATAAAATCAGAACAGAAAGATAGCTTTATCAGTCAAGATCATATACTGTTAGCATTGATTGATGACAGCTCTATTAAGTTGATCTTGAAAGAAGCAAGTGTCACCCCAGAGGGCCTTAAACAACAAGTGCTATTGTTCAGAGGTAACCAAAAGATTGACTCAAGAAGTGCAGACACCTCCCAAGAACTGGAATACTTATCAAAGTATGCCATTGATATGACAGAACTAGCTAGACAAGGTAAGATTGATCCTGTTATCGGCAGAGAAGAAGAAATTAGATCAACAATCAGAGTTTTGGCTAGAAGAATTAAATCCAATCCTTGTCTAATCGGTGAACCTGGTATTGGTAAGACAGCTATAATTGAAGGTGTTGCTCAAAGAATCTTGGAGAACGATGTTCCAACTATTTTACAAGGGTGTCGTTTGTTTTCTTTAGATTTAGCTTCTTTGACTGCCGGTGCCAAATACAAAGGTGATTTTGAAGAAAGATTGAAAGGTGTTTTGAAAGAAATTGAAGATTCTAAGACACTTATCATCTTGTTTATTGATGAAATTCATATGTTAATGGGTAATGGTAAAGATGATGCCGCTAATATCTTAAAACCTGCCTTATCCAGAGGTGGATTAAAGGTTATTGGTGCAACTACAAACAACGAATACAGACAAATTGTTCAGAAAGATGGTGCTTTTGAAAGAAGATTCCAAAAGATAGATGTCAAAGAACCATCTGTTAGAGAAACTGTTGCAATTTTAAGAGGTTTACAACAAAAGTATGAAATCCATCATGGTGTCAGAATCCTAGATTCTGCTTTGGTTAGTGCTTCCCAATTAGCCAAGAGATACCTACCATACAGAAGATTACCAGATTCAGCTCTTGATTTGGTTGACATATCTTGTGCTGGTGTTGCTGTTGCTCGTGATTCAAAACCAGAGGAATTGGACTCTAAAGAACGTCAATTACAGTTAATCCAAGTTGAAATCAAAGCTCTGGAAAGAGATCAAGAAACTGACCCAACAACAAAAGATAGACTACAACAAGCAAAACAAAGAGAAGCTTCATTGGAAGAAGAACTGGCACCATTGAGAGAGCAATATAGTCAGGAACGTAAGGGCCATGAAGAGTTAACTTCAGCAAAGAGAAAATTAGATGAACTAGAGATCAAAGCAAATGACGCTGAACGTCGTAATGACACTGGTACTGTTGCTGATTTAAGATACTTTGCTATTCCGGAATTGAAAGAAAGAATTGATCTTTTGGAGAAACAAGTTGCTGAAGAGGAATCCAAAGCTGGTGCAAACTCTTTGATTCAAAATGTTGTTGATTCTGACACCATTGCTGAGACTGCTGCTAGATTGACCGGTATTCCAGTCAGTAAGTTGACTCAATCTGAAAATGCTAAATTAATTGCGATGGAGAGGGAACTATCTGCAGCCGTTGTTGGTCAAAGCGAAGCTGTTAAAGCAGTTTCCAATGCTATCAGATTATCAAGATCTGGTTTAGCCAACCCACACCAACCAGCTTCTTTCTTATTCTTAGGTTTGTCAGGTTCTGGTAAAACTGAACTGGCCAAGAAAGTTGCTGGATTTTTATTCAATGACGAGCAAGCTTTAATTAGAATTGATTGTTCCGAGTTAATGGAGAAACATTCAGTCTCTAAACTTTTGGGTACAACATCTGGTTATATCGGCTACGAAGAAGGTGGCCTGTTGACTAATCAATTAGAAAAACAACCATATTCTGTTGTTCTATTTGACGAGGTTGAGAAAGCTGCACCAGAAGTCTTGACTATCTTGTTGCAATTATTGGATGATGGGAGAATAACTTCAGGTGCTGGTAAGGTTATTGATGCTTCAAACTCTATTGTTATTATGACTTCAAATTTGGGTTCCCAATTCATTGTTTCACAACCGACCTCTAAAGTCACTGACCAAACAAAAGAATTAGTCATGAATACTGTGAGAGGTCACTTTAGACCAGAATTTATCAACAGAATTTCTTCTATTGTTGTGTTCAATAAACTTTCAAGAAAAGCTATTCATAAAATTGTTTCAATCAGATTAAATGAAATTGAACAACGTTTTGTTGCTAATGATAAGAACTATAAGTTGGAAGTTTCAACTGAAGCAATTGATTTCCTAGCAAGAAATGGTTATACTGAAGACCTAGGTGCAAGACCATTAAACCATTTGATTCAAAGAGAACTATTAAACAAATTAGCTGTTTTGATATTGAAAGGACAAATAAAAGATAAAGAAACAGTTAGAGTGATATTGGACAACCATCATTTGAAAGTTTTACCAAACCATGAAGCTTTAGAAAACGATACAATGGATGTTGATGTTGAAGACTGGACTGATGATGAAGAAGACTACGATGAACCAGCCCTTGACTAGAGAATGATTTAGTGATCTTATTATAGGTTAATTTATGATATTGTTTATGTAATTATGCTATACTTATGAACGTAGTCGAGATGAAAGCGACAATAGAAATACGATAACGAATAGGCGTATTGAGTGATCAAGCCACATATGTAAAACATTTGAATCGGGGCTAACTCTCTTTAGTGGCCGAAGCCAATATATTTAACTGCAAATATGTAGCCGATGTCTGTCCTAAGGCATCTTTGGCAAGAGGTTTTTGCACTACATAAAAAGAAGCCACTATTGAGCCTTGACGCCGTGCTATTAGATTACTGAGATTACTCAACTGGCCCAGGTGAAAAAATATGCAGCCCAAGCACGTCAGTTTTTGACATCTGAGGCGTCACAATCTGACAGTCTGACGGGATGATGGCGAAAGCTATGCCTGTCACTTCTTACTCCTTAAAAGGGTCCGGGCAGAGTCACAAAGTCTGGGGCCGCCCAGCAAACATATTTCTAGACACCTGAGGAGCACATCCTAACAGCTAACTCAACACTGACCATTTGGAATGGGCGTTGTAATATTTTCTGTAAACACACTTTCACCCTCAAAGATAAATCTTAAATGCTCTTCTCTTTCTGATACCATTCATTCCGCTTGAAATGCCGACAGGGTTTGCAAAAATCACAATCACATCTTGATCGTTTCTTTTAGGGTTGATTCCAGTGGCTTTATTTTGGTAGATACTGAAGCCTCAATTACCTAAAATAGTAGATCCACCATGTATTCCAAATATCATCTCATGAATTAACCACAGTTGAATGTAATAAAGATTTAGAAATGGGGCATCAACTGAGAAGATACATGAAATAGAATTATATTTATAAAAACTCATTTATCAGCACATTATTTCATTTGTACACTATCTTAACTATCTACTAAATAATGGCTCTTTTAGATCGTTTTAGGTCCTCGGGAACCAGTAGGGATTCTACAGGGTTTGAAGACAAAGACATTAATGACTCTAAATCAGGAAACAACTTGGAAACAGTCGAAAGCGGCGACGAAAGTTCTGGATTCAACTTACAATTAAATGCTAATAGTA
This sequence comes from Wickerhamomyces jianshihensis, assembly GCA_030562945.1. Lineage (NCBI taxonomy): Eukaryota > Fungi > Ascomycota > Saccharomycetes > Phaffomycetales > Wickerhamomycetaceae > Wickerhamomyces > Wickerhamomyces jianshihensis. The sequence goes on from JAKUAH010000236.1 coordinate 11,222, forward strand.
CGCCTGTTGAGAAAGAATCACCATTAGGTATTCATGTTGATACAGTATCCCTAGTCTACTTGACCGTCTCAGGTGTTATTGGTACCGGTATCTTTTCAACACCAGGTACAATTTTGAAAAGTTTGGGTTCTATTGGTGCCTCTTATGTCTTCTGGGTTGTTGGTTTTTTAATTGCATGTCTTCGTTTGATGGTTTATATTGAATATATTCAATATTTCCCTCATAGAGCTGGTGGTGATGTCGCTTATTTAGAGCAGGCATACCCTAAGCCTCCTTTCTTAATTCCAACTTCGTATGCTGCTGTTTCGGTGGTGCTTTCTTTCTTAAACTCGTCTGCTATTGCTTTTGGTCAATATATTTTGAAAGCTGCTGATGTTGAAGCTACGACATGGAGACAAAGAGGTATTGCTGTCGGTGTTTTAGCTTTCACTTCTATAATATCTGGGTTGAGTACTAAATGGTCATTGAGACTATCCAACTTTTTAGGTCATGCCAAGATTATCTCTCTATTGTTCATTATCATCACTGGTTTTGTTGTCCTTGGGGGTCACACTTCTGTTGCTAACCCAAAGGCAAACTTCAAAAATGCATGGGAAGGAACGACAAAAGATGCCTCATCCATCAGTAGTGCTATCTTGAAAGTCACTTTTGCTTATGGTGGTTTGCAATACCCAGTCAGTGTGGTCAATGAGTTACCACAACATAAAAGACTAAGGGGATATAAATTCGTTGTTCCATTGACTTTCTTCTTTATTTTCGTGCTTTACATCCTTGTCATCACTGCTTATTTTGCCGGTGCTGGTACTATCGATGAAATCAAATCATCAGGTGTCTTGACAGCTTCTTTGTTCTTCGAAAATGTGTTCAAAACCAAAGCTGCCACTCGTGCTTTGAGTGTAGTGGTTGCTCTTTCAGCTTTCGGTCACTTGGTTCCTGCAGTTGTTGCACATTCAAGAGCCCTTAGAGAGTGTGGCCGTCAAGGTGTCTTACCTTTCAAAAACTTTTGGGTCTCAACTAAACCATTTGGAACACCACTGGGCCCAATATTTATCACTTGGTTGGTCAATTCCATAGTCTCCGTTGCTCCTCCCGCTGGTTCTGCTTATAACTTTGTTGTTGATTTAGGTTCATACTCTGGCTATATCTTTGATTTCCAACTGAGTTTTGGATTATTCTTGCTCAGACGTCAAAGATCTAAAGCTGGTTTAAAGAAAGCGCAGTTTCAAGTTCCATGGCCACTTCTAGTGCTGCAACAACTTTACCAATTGTTTGTTTTGGTCATGCCATTTGTCCCACCAAAGAACTCTAAAGGAAAAATCACAATAATCGGTAGTGATATTGGATTCTTTTATGCTTCATATTGTATCGTTGCTATTGGTCTTATCTTCTTATGTTTCCTCTACTACGTTCTCTGGCAGTTTATCCTTCCATATTTCGGAGGTTATAGACATAGAGTTGAAACTTATCAGTTAGAAAATGGTGAGTTTGGTAATCGTGTTGTCAAAGTTCGTGTTGATGATTTGGAAGAACATGATAGAATTCATGGAAAGCGTCTGTTCTTGGGTGGTCCCGCCACTGCTGAGGATATTGAAGAGACTGAAGAAGACTCCACTTCTCAGATTCAATTCACACATGAAAATAAATCCTGAGGATTGTCAATAATGTTTTGCTTAATAAAGTATCTGTGTTTTCAAAATCTCATAAAAATGTAACCGATAGTTTGTCATTATCATTTTCACTGATTTCAATCTTCCTGATGTTTCCATGAACATCCATGATATAAACCCAATAAACACCATCATAAATTTTCCGGAGCCCACAACCAATAGTGATATGTAAATCACTGGCCTCTCCAGGATTGAGTGACGTGGGAATTGAGAATTCTTCCCTTAATGAGTAGAGTCCTCTATATTCAACCATTCTGAAAATAACAAAAAATCCAACTTGCGATAGAGCAATATAAGCAGAAAGTTCAGGGATTACTCTAGTTATTGAAAATCTGTTAAGATATTCATACAAATCGTCCTCAAAGTCATAAATAGGTAAAAGGGGTGCAGTATCAGAATTCCGAATCAATCCATCAGCACGGAATAACCCAACTCTTTGGCTTGTAGTAACGATATAAAAAGTATTTTGTAGTTCAGAAACATGAGAGATTGTCTTATGCAAATAATCTTTCTTTATCCTATGAATTTGATCATGTATGTTATTGAATCTTTCTTCTAGCTCATTGAGTTCTGAAAATCGTTCGAATCTTGTATTAATGTGAATAGTTTCATATTTAGCTGCACCTCCTAGGTTGGATGATACTAGCTGATTCTCAAGTGTGTCTAAAGTTTGAGACTTTAGCAACAACAGGCATTCATCGATATGTTGTGATTCAGAATTGCCCAAATAATCAGGGTTATGAACTTTCTTGAAATATGTTTTATCAATTAGATGCACAGACCAGCCATGATCCCTCATTAAAGCTCTATTGACAACTGTAATTTCAAATTCATATTCACATTGAATAAGGTCACTCAATAAAGATGAATCAATGAGTGGAAATGGCTTCAATGGTTTGTCAGAAGGCCCAATAATTTTTTTCTTTTGAAATTGGAAAGTAACCAGTTCGCTTGAAATTGAAGTACAAACCACAAAAACTTTGTCATCTGCTATACAAACAATTTTGACATCTGTTATGTTATGACTTAAAGCAACTGTATTTTTAAAATATACTGAAGAGCCATTATGATAAAACAATGTGACTCTTTGTGAGTTATCAGAAAAAGCAATATAATCATCTAGAGCGTCAACACCCCAAACTGAAGCGCTCATTGTGAAATTTATCATTATTTCCATCTTATTAGAGTTTGCATAGTGCTCAAGATCATATACAACGCCTCTTCCATCGTCACAGCATAACACTAAACAATCTTTTCCTTTAAATGTCACAACTTTGATGTAATTGATGGAATGAGGAGAATCAGTATTTACAGAAGCACTGATATGCTGCCTCAACGTAATTGGTGGTCTTGTTTCTAGAACCTCTAGTAGAGTATCATCTTTTAACACGACCAACCGAGACCAGGCGCAACAAAATACATAACGTCTCCAGCATTCCACAATATTATTCTTAAACTCAGCAAAAGGAAACCCACCAACGTCAAGTGAGTTCAAGGTCTTTAATCGAAGTGCATCGTCATATCTGTCAGCAAATTGATGAGATTCCAGACCTGTATTCCTCACAACTTGTTCATTATGCACATCATAAAGTTTATAGTTATCAATAATTTTAGAGGGCTGAACGCGTATCTGTTCTTCTTTATTATAAGAGTATTCAAAATCCACAGGCTCTTCTGCATTGAGGGAGAAGAACAAATCCGCATCTCTTCTAGAAGTGGGCCTATTAGCTGTGATGCCGTTGATTTTCAAATAGGACATGAACCTTTGCCATCGATCAGCCACAAGACGTCTTTGTTGAGGGTCCGTTTCATTCAAACAATTTGAAGGTGGTGGAAAAGGCGAAGGAGTCCGTGAATGAGTAGTTTCCACCTCACTTTCGCTCATTTTCGTGTGGGTTGATATTTTAAATAAGATAGAATTAAACAATAAACAAACAATAACAATAATATCAAATAATAACGGTTTTCCCCCAAACAACAAAAAGCCTAAAAAAGAGAGCTATTCGAAAGAAACTTCAAAAAATTACAGGTCTCGAGCTAATCTAAAATCTCTTAGATATTTCAGGAGCTAGCTCAAGCGCAATCAGAGGGAAGATTCCGGTTTTATAGAAACCTATGTCAGCCTCCCATAGTGCAATGTTTATCAAGAAATGACGATGTGTAGGCGTACAACAAAGATGATACACTATTTTAGATTTGAAGCCTCTAGAGGGAATTGAAAAAGGAATTATCCTGAAGGCAAATGAGTTCAATGTATAAACTACTATTCATCAAATCCTATTAATTGCTTCAAGGAGTTTAGATCCATTATTTGGTACATTCTTCACAAAAAGACGAGCGCTTGCGAATATCTGGTATATTACAAGATATACCCCAATGATTGAAAAACCTTAGAGCTATTTAAACATTAGAGTGGTTTCCAATCTCTTGTGCTAAAAGGTTTTTATGATCAGCAGGGTTGGCTGCCGATTCATATAGTGTAATAACAGGATCTTTCGATAAGAGGGAAGTGAATTGACCTCTAAGTTCAATGTAATATATTTTAGTATGTTCATCCTCGTCATCTTCCCAATTGTCCTGAATAAATATGCTTAACTGTGTTGTTGATTGGAAAGAAGCTCTAGGGAGATGATGTTCAACAAAATTTGATGGATCATTATCCTCTGATGAGTCCTCAACCAATGAGCCTAGTTGTGGCTGATCAAATTTAAAGGTTGGTTTGACCTCATGTATATTATCAAAGTCCAAATCCGTTCTATTCTTGAATAGTTTAATGGTCTTGGGACAGTGAGTTGGGTCACCATGTGCTCTCAAACAGATCGAAAACAATTTGACGTTTCCAATGAATGGTATATTGAGGATAAATTGAGCATCAGAATCTGACTGTATGTATCCTTCTAATAAGAATCGATCTTCGAAAGGTTTAAATACTTTTTGTAATTCATCATTTTTCTGTTCAATGTTTAAACCTGTTAATTTGGAGAAATCAATGTATTCTCTTAACGATTGTGCTTGATTTGTTGGAATTGGTTGGATATGATCATTCCCATCATCATGGGAATGGGAATGAGAGTGGTGTTCGTCTTCGCAGGACATTTTGAGGGCCTACAAATGAAATAACTTGATATGCTCATCTACTACAAAAGCAAAGAAGGGAAAAAATCACATCACATAAGGTAAAAAATCATGGCTCATAACCATTACTAGTCCGAATGTCTTAAGCCCGAGAGTGGAAGATACAAACAACTCTATTTGGGTGTAACGAATCCAAAATCTCAACCATTACAAAAAATGGAAGATCTCTTGTTAGATAATCAGAGAAGCAATCAATTTTATGATATCTGGAAGTTCCAAAAGGGGACGGTTTTTGGTTTTTACCGCCTGAAACCGAATTTACTGATAAAAACAGAAAAAAGAAATTATAACGAACTTTCAAAATTGAATCCACAATAACTTCACAAACTCACCGAGACATTAATAATAACCAAACTCATATAATGGTGCACCAAGCAGAGTTTTTGAAAAATACTGGTACAGAAATTTCCTCCATTTTAGCTGGTGGTTATGCTCATCCAACTTCCAGAGGATGGCAAAATGAGAAACAGCTTACAAAATCTATGTTCATATATCCTCTATTCATTTCTGATGATCCTGATGAAGAAACATCTATTGACTCTTTACCAAAGCAAAAGAGATGGGGTGTGAATAAATTAATCCCTTATGTCAAGACCTTGATTGAAAAAGGATTGAAATCTGTTATATTATTTGGTGTCCCAATGAAGCCAGGAGTTAAAGATCCAATCGGTACAGCTGCTGATGATCCAGAAGGTCCAGTCATTCAAGCAACAATATTATTGAAAAAAAACTTTCCAGATTTATACATTCTTGCTGACGTCTGTTTATGTGAATACACATCTCATGGTCATTGTGGTGTTTTATTCGAAGATGGTACTATCAATAGAAAAGAATCTGTTAGAAGAATAGCTGCAGTTGCCGTTAATTACGCTAAAGCCGGTGTTGATTGTGTTGCTCCATCCGATATGATTGATGGTAGAATCCGTGAAATTAAGTTAGGGTTAATTGATGCTGATTTAGCTCATAAAACTTTTGTCTTGTCATATTCTGCTAAATTTGCTGGTAATTTATATGGTCCTTTCAGAGATGCTGCTTGTTCTCAACCAGGTCAAGGTGATAGAAAGCGTTATCAATTACCATCTGGAGGTAAAGGATTGGCTAGAAGAGCTTTGAGAAGAGACATCGATGAAGGTGCAGATGGTATTATTGTCAAGCCATCAACATTTTATTTAGATATAATGGCCGATGCTGCTGAAATTGCTAAAGATTATCCAGTCTGTGCATACCATGTCAGTGGTGAATATGCCATGCTATATGCAGCAGCAGAAAAAGGAATTTGTGATTTGCAAACCATTGCATTTGAAAGTCATCATGGTTTCTTGAGAGCTGGTGCAAGATTAATCATTAGTTATTTTACTCCTGAATTTTTGAAATGGTTGGATGAGTGATCCCATTTTTTTAGAGGGAAAATAAGTGTTAAACCTCTTGTATATATAACTCACGTACGTACTTGAATATAAAAATAAAATGTTATTGATTTTAAAATAGTCTAGGCTAATAATGCAGTTCTTGTTTGTTTCTTCTCTTTTTGAGGTTTTACCTTAAAAGATGGTTCATCATCTTTGATTTCGGGTAAACCTTCAACGCTAGGTAAAGTGATTTTAGTTGGTTTAGTTTCCATTTTTTGTGGACCTAAAACTTGATTCTCAAGTTCTCTTAATTCATCGTCCAATTCATCTTCAATGTCCTTACCAACTATTGAAGTAGATAAAACTTGATCAATCTCATCCTGATATGCAATATTCTCATTAACTTCATCCACCAGTTTCTCCACATCATTTATATTTATTTCTTTATTTAATTTTGTTAAAATAGAGTTACCGTTGGTTAAACCTTTCAAAAACTCTTTCTCCACAACTTTGAATTCAATATTATGAATCATGTTTTCTAAATTGAATATCTGATCAGAAACATTTTCTAGTAGCTTTTCTTGGAATTTGATTTTCTTTAATAATACTTTGGCAGATCTCTTATCATCCTCTCTCAAGTATTTCTTTATTTGATCTTTTTCAGTAGTGATCAATGTACTCATACTCTTTTGGTATTTCACAAGTTTATCCTTCTGAAGTTTAACCTGGAGAATGGCTTTATCCTGTGCCGTTATTTTTGGTGAAGAAGAGGTGTTTCCCATAGTTTATATCGCTTTATTTTTAGACCTTGATCCCAGAAAAGAACACAGCAGGAGATGTCTCTTTAATCTATGCTTTTGAGCTGATAAAGAGTGGAAAAACAAGTTTCTTTGTTTTGTTCGCACTATTCGCGAAATCACACAAAATAACGTTATGGCCGCGAAAAGAAGTTTCAAGGTGGCACTGCCATTAGCTGGATGGTCAGTGAAGTGGTGAAATGGTCAATTAACCAGTTGGTGAATGGGTTGGTGAACTGGTTGATGAATTGGTTGATGAATTGGAAAGCAGAGTGGAAATGGTATATACTTTTACAGTCTATCATCTTCAGGCACTTGGAAAGTCCAACGGAAAGGGACAAGAGAAGGGTGCGCGCGGGTCTTGTTGGTTGGACTCTCAAGACTTCTGAGACTTCTTTGGGGGGTAGGGGGTAGGCTGTCGGCTTAAGTAGATCTGTGGCCGCGACATCTCTGCCGTACCGGGGCTTTATGGACAACCTCTAGTTTCCCACAGAAGAAAATATCTGTCAAACGCGCATAATTCTGCTCGTAGCCACTGGATGTGTCACGGTGTCATCGATGGTAAGAACACCGACGTGAAATACACCTAACACTAAAAGTGATAAAAAAAAAAAACCCCCGAAATACATTGATATGGATACTAGCATAGATCTGTGTCGGGTATTCACTGTTAGATCTCTCTCAACTTCCATGGATCAAAGATTCTGATCGTTTGTTTTGAGCCCAAATTTCAGGCCCATTTTATTCTCGGCCGGAAGACCAAAAATAGCATAAAAGTGAGTCCCAAAAAATAGACTTTCCTCTGATGTGCAAAAAAAAATTTGATCAAACTTTTGCAACATATTCAAAATTTATCGTTGATTTCTGAAAATTTGTTAAGCAAAATCCACAAACTCGATTTCATTTTGGATAAAAGATCCTTAAATTTTTTGATTTTGATTTTGTTCTGTCGATTTTGCATTCTGCATATTTTTTTCTTGTGAATTATTACTATTGATTTTTTGTCGTTTAATATACTTGATTGCTCTTTTCCCATATTTCGCCAATTGTGATCTGAATTCTTTTTGATTTATCACAAAATTTATCATACACAATTCATTGTTGGCCTTATTATTGACTATTCCCTTTGCCCATTGATTTCCGTTTTGTGCTATTTCTCTACCCAATTTCTTTTTTTAGATATTTCCTTTAAATTATATTAAACAATGTCATCTGGCACTCCTTCTGAACTGAAATCTCATGATGAGCCTCATCAGATTCCTGAACAGCACTCTGTTCCTGAGTTATCTTCAACCCAGCCAATTCAACCACAAGTTGCTCAATTAGCTGGTCAGGACTTCCTTACTCCTTTGCCTGTTCCAAACCCTCCAAATTCCACAAGTGCCACTTCTTCAAGTCCTCCAAAGACACTATGGATGGGTGATTTAGATCCATGGTCAGATGAGCAAAGTATTATCAATTTATGGGCTTCACTTGGTAAGAGAGTCCTTGTTAAACTAATCAAAGCAAAAAAAGGCACCCCGGCTGCTTCTTTAAATACTGGTCATGCTGGTTATTGTTTTATTGAGTTTGAAACTTATGATGATGCTAAAACTTCTTTAAGCTTAAATGGTTCCCAGATCCCAAATACAACAAGATCATTTAGATTGAATTGGGCTTCAAGTGCAACTTTATCAGCACCAGTTCCAAAATCTCCAGAATATTCTTTATTTGTTGGTGATTTATCACCATCTACTACAGAAGCTCATTTATTGGCTTTATTTCAAGCTCATTTTCAATCCGTTAAAACTGTCCGTGTTATGACTGATCCAATCACTGGTACTTCTAGATGTTTTGGTTTTGTTCGTTTCAGTGATGAAGAAGAAAGAAGTCGTGCCTTGACTGAAATGTCTGGCGTTTGGTGTGCAGGAAGACCATTAAGAGTAGCTTTAGCAACCCCAAGAAATGGTTTACTGAATGGAGGTAATAACCTTGCTCTTTTCCCTGGCTCTCAACCAAATCAATTCGCAGTTGGTTCAGGTTTAAACCAATCAGTTATTCCTGGACCAAATGTTACTGGAAATAATGATGTCCTTCTATATCAATACCAACAAATTCCACCACCTTTACCATTTTATCATCCTGAACAACAATTATCAAGTCCAAACCAACAAAGTTCTGGTCAATATCTTGGAAATACAGGAAATACCTCTATCCCTTTAAACGAAGTTCCAGCTTCAATTCCATTCAGTGATCCAAATAATACAACTGTATTTGTTGGTGGTTTGGCATCTGGTATCCCTGAACAAACATTGGCTACTTTGTTTCAACCATTTGGTCCTATTCTTCATGTTAAGATCCCACCTGGAAAAGGTTGTGGTTTTATTAGATTCGAAAAAAGAGAAGATGCAGAAGCTGCTATTGCTGGTATGCAAGGCTTTCAAATCGGTTCTTCAAGAGTACGTCTAAGTTGGGGTCGTCAACAAAATCAACAAAGGTTACAATTAGCTACTTTGATAGGAGGTGCGCCAAATTTGGGTAATTCTCAAGTTACTGGTACACCTGGTTCAATTCTACAACATTCTTATATAAATGATGAATCTGGATTAGGAAACATCACAAATGGTTTAAATGATTTAAATTTTGATAATCAAATTTCAGGAAATTCAGGTTTTCAACAACAACCAGTTCCATTAAATAATTTATATTATGTTCCTACTGGTTCTCAAGGATATCAATATGAAAGTTATGGTGCACCACAAGAAACATATGGACATCCAGGATTCGGATCAAATAGTGCCTCAAATCATGAAGATGATACTGGATCAAACTTAAATACAGGAACACCTGACTCTACTCAAAGACAAGGTAATGAATCAAATGATAGTGAAAGCTCAAAACTACAAGAAATGTATAGAGCTGCAGCTGCAGGTAAACTGGACACGTTAAATGGTTAATTACGCTTTTTGTATTGGTGTTGTTGTTAATTTAGCTTATTTTTTTTATTGGTCATTCTTTGACCTCTGTTAGAAGAATTTCAATTATCATTTATTTGTTATGATTTTTCCTTATTATTCTTTTTTTTGGTCAACATATTGTTTTTACCTACTGTTGATTTATTCTAATTGTTTGGAGTACCCAGACTTTGTTTGATTTATGATTATATTCTTTTTCTATTGAATTCTTCTATATTTGATTGTTGATTCATATTTGTTATTTACCAGCTTATTCGTTCATGATTACCTTTTTGTTGTTATTCTCTTTCATCCTTTTCTGTTATGTTTTTGCTGATGTCTTTGAAATTTATTGATTGGTAAACTACTACGTTTATCTTACGGTTGTTATATTTAAAAGTTATTTGGAATATCTATTATTGTTTCTGTGCTTTCTTTTTGTTTTTTTGGTTCATTACACGATATTTCATCATGATACTTGATATTTATTTGTAGTTATTATTATTCGCTTATTTTTAGTTTATTGAGAGTTAATACTTCATAGCTTGGTGGAAACTCTGGGAAGCATTCAATTATATCCTCAACATTATTCAATTGACTCCATTCTTTGAAACTGTAAGAATCAGTAACTTTCAACATCCAATCCATTCTTTTCTTTATAGTAGAAGGATCATCACCTTTGCATTTAGCTCTTAACAATTTTCTTAAACTTCCAATGTTTTTTATAGTCTTGTCAATCTCATAATCATCAAACAAATTACCAATTTTATCCTTGATTAATCTAGCCATTCTTGGTCCATTCCCATTAGTAGAAACCATGATTTGTAAATCACCTTTTCTGAAGATCGCACCAAAGTAAAAATCACACAATGGCGGCACATCAGCAATATTGACTTGAAGGTTTCTCAATTTAGATTGATAATAAATTCTTTTGCTTTCAACTGGGTCATCAATAGCAACAAGCACTAACTGAAACTGAGTAGATGCAACGTATTCATCAAGTTTAGCGTACTCTTCTTCATTATAATTCTCTAATATTGGTTTATCTATGCCTGACTCGTATAACTGCAAGTCATCTTCCTCAAAAGCCCTTAGATGAACAGCATGTAATAGACCCTGGTCTTGTCTATATTTGATCTCTTCATTGATTGAAGGCGATATCACTGTTATTTTAGCATTTGCATTCAATAAATGGTATATTCTACTAGCAGCAACTTCACCACCACCAACAACTAGTACATGACGATCTGTTTTTATAAATCGTTAGTTCAAAAGCCTTGATAATTATGGGCATCATTGAACATTTTATTTGACTTACTTTTAACTTGCCATGCAAGTATTAGAGAACCGTTTGGCAAAATCTCAGGAAACTCAGACATTATATCAAAAAAATATGGGTGCTATATTTTTTGAGCCAAAAGGGTTTAAAAAAAGTATATATATTGAATAAATGAATCAGAAGTGACTGACAGGACTTCAACCAAACATCACGTGACTAGAGTAAAAAAATTTAAAAAAGAAAATGCTCCACGGCAGGTTCGAACTGTCGACCTTCAGATTATGAGACTGACGCTCTACCGACTGAGCTAGTGAAGCCAATTTCTGAAAATTAGTTTTGACTGTTAAATTTATTGTAAGGGTTTTATGAAAGTTCAAAATAGCTGCCGGCCGATTCTTGGGCTGTTTATGGGAACAGTATTAGTGAAGTGACTTTATAGACTTCAATAAAATCTTCCACAGTCAAATTAGTAAAAAATAAAGTAAGTTATGAAGATTTTTAATTTTTTTTCAGTTTAAGTGTCATAAGATCAATATTTTTATATTCACAAAACTTGAAAATCAGAGAATAATAAAATCGAATTATGACTTTTTTGAATAATCCTTTATATTGAATTTGCCAGTTCCCATTTAATGAACTTTACTGGTTTAAACTGTTAAATCTTTGGTGAGTTGTCAAAAAATTGGAGAATGAGCGATTCCTCGATATTTTGCAATGAATTAAATGACATTATTTTTTAAGAAACAAGAAACAACGAAATTTTAATTGTAATAAAGTCTGGAGCAGTCTGATAATGAAAAAATATTAGTCATGCTGGTAATGCCAGTCATACCAGATCATTACCCTTAAAGTTACTCAATTCTATTCTTAAGTAACACGTGTTTTGCAGTAAAGAATACCAAGTCGTTTATGGTTGCTATATATAAACGTTCAGTAGGATCATAGCTATTGTAGTGCGATACTGGATTCGCCACAACAGAGCAATTTATTCTTCGTTTGAGGCTGTTTTCGAGGATTCCAAGTAACAAAATAACATAATGCAATAGAGATGCCAAATGAAATAGAAAAGAAAAAGCAAGCTTAGTTTCTCTAAGAGAATACAAGGTTCTAGATGAATGTCTGAATAGCAAGCACGGGTATACTGACATTAAGACAACCGAGGCCAAATTACGTTAAGGTTTTTTTTGTTTTTTTCCCGCAATTGATTGTCGAGGATAATCATAATGCCAAACAAGAATTTATAAAGAATAAGACGAGTATTACAGCCAAGTGATTCAAAGGAAAAAAAATATGCATGTGATGTTATTTATGAAACCATTATAAATGGACAATGTATAAATAGATTCAACAACAAATGAAAGCCAACCAATAGTTTCTTTCAAATTGTGATGAAAAGAATAATTTTTGTAAACCGTATAAACCCAATTAACCTTGCGACCCAATCGCATATCAAACCCCAAAAAACCAAAACAAAGTACAAAACCAATAATTGAAAAGAGAAATAATGGAACCAAAACAGTTCAACCTTAGATAGTTCTGTTTAACCATATTTTGTAGTTGTTTTTCAAATGGTCTGATCCTTGTTGAATGATATTATTGATATCAGCAGATAATGGGGCAGCTCTTGGTGTTTGTAAATCGTAATTGTAATTGTCCTTTTGAGGAAGAACATCTCTAGTGATATCTAATTCGACGAAGCTTTCATCGAAATCTTGCAGGTAGGCAGAATCGATTGAATTGGATCTGCTTGATATTCTTGAATCATATAATAGAGGGGTTCTAACTTCATCAATGTCTGGAATTGATTCAGTAGTTGAATCTAGCGAGCAAGAGTATTGGTATTCAAATAGTTGTGGTTGAGATTGTTCTGATTCAAATTCGAATTCAAAGTCTTGAAGATAGTCAGCCATTTTTGTATGTGTGTGTTTGAGAGATAGTATGTTATAATTGCACGGTATATTTGTGTGACTGTGTGTGTGTGTGTGTTTATATATATGTGTATATGTATATGATTAACACTGGTGGTTTATAAAAAATTGATGATGAATAATTTGCATATTGATAATGAAAGTGGAAGTGTGTTTGTTTTTATATGAATTTCACACAAATAATGATTCATAACTCATAAGGTCATTGTTATCGCGTACTTTGTTACAAATTTTGCAATTGCTGCTCGAATTTTCTCGAAATTGCGCAATTTGCTGACATACCCACACCCTATTTTCGCGGCACCTGGCAAAAAAGGGGAACACAGTCAGGACAATAGCGGCTAGCCATCGCACGTGATTATCACTCATTTCTAGCTGCCTTCACACGCGTCATAAGCAGCTTTCAAAGCAGCACCTTTGGAAACAGATGGGTACTACGCAATTAGCAATTCTCACGTGTCGCTTACTGAATACAATACGCTCTTTTCTTGAAACACTGTCGAACTTTTCTACTACAATGTGCAATAACCCCTATGGTGTTGGGGGTGTATTTTTGTCGCGCCATTTTTCTCCTTCGTCACGATGACTCTTCCGTTCGTTGGGAGTTGGGAAAAGTTATGCTGATTGTGCGATGTGACACCTCCAAAAAAATTTTTCAGTGAGCAACCTTAAGGAATAACTACGAAATCCGAAAAAAAAAGTGACATAATTGTAAACAAGAAAAAAATTCCATGTCAACCTGTGAGAGAGGTTGTTTTTATGAACTTCCAAGGTTGCCTAACCGTTTAACCTCTCTTTCATCAGGGTTTTGGAAATTCCATAATTGTATTCTGGATGTCGCTATCTACTATCTCGCTATCTCGCTATCTCTCTATCTCTATCTACAAGATTTATCTCTATTGAGTCACTCTTCCCACTTATCTTCCACCCAAATTGTGGTGCGAGTCCTTTTGTGACACCCATTTTCCTCCTAGGCAATAAATAAACTGCCAAAGCAATCTGTAGCTGTCTAGTTTGCGCACTAGGTCCACCCACTAGGATCGCACCCCTCCCTGTGCCGATCGAGCACTAGTCCGGTGACTCAATAGCGAGGTGTAGAAGCAGAGAAGGAATTCCTCCGTATCCCGGAACTGTATTGCCATCTCGGGAGGCTGGTGGACCGCATTCAGATTTCAGAGTGGAGAATTGCGAAAGAGGAGACTGAGGCCATGGAAGGTGGTCCTGAACCGGAACGGTAGAAACCAAAAGAATGTTAAAGAAGCTCTAAACTGGGGCACAGTTGTTGGGTAAACTTTCAAACACGCCTTTAATGGGAGCACAAAAGGCGGCTTAGCTAGAACTGCAAACTGTGAATTAATACAATTGTAAATGGTTTGAAAAGTTAATATTAGACAGTGTGCGCAAATCTGGATGCTACTTCTAGAGCACAGCCTTTATGTGATGTGATTGAAGTGCTTAACCAGTCTTAGTCGTTATTACTGTGCAATGAATGCGCACGCCAAAATGTGAAAAAAAAAATGTGTTTGTGTTAAACTCACACTTCCAAGATCACACAATTTGATCCACACACAAATTCCTCAATTGTGTCAAAACAACAGTAGCCAGTGTAAATATGTGGTACACAATTTCATTAGCAAATCACCTAACCAGAGGCTCTTGTCAAGTTTGACAGGTCAAACCACCATAGATATCTTGCATGAGTCAGATTATAACTGAGTAGCAAGCAAATCCACAACCACAGTGAATCATTAGATCAAATCATAGTGTGCCATCATATCAATGATCTTATTTATTGATATAAACCAATTCAAATCTTTAATGGGCACAACAGTAGTCATGTTTTTGTGGATCATTTTTTGTAAGTCAGGCTTGGATCATAAACACTTTCGCTTGGTGCCACTCCACCACAGTTGATGAAATTCAAAACTTTCAAACCATCAAAAAAAAAGATACTAAAACTAAGCTATTATCGAATTGAACAATCTTTTGAGATAGAACTGGTTTAAATCAACTAACAATGGACTACTTTGATACATTTTCAATCTTCCATTATCTTCATGACCCCAAAAAGGTAAAAACAGGGGCTCATAACGTATGGATGTTTAATTCGAGTTCTTTATATTCAATTTAATTTAAACACCCATCACCAATAATGGAACGGGTCTATCACTTGTTATTATCATAGACTATTGAAACACAGATGTCAGACTCTTGTAAAGCTGACCCTTGTAAAGCTGAAGCCTGTCGTATTCAAGGTGAGTACACTCACTAGCCGGTTACCGAGCCTGTTTCCTCAGTACAAAAACTAACATGTGGTCTTGATGGATAGATTGCTTGAAGCGTTCAAACTACAACGAATCAAGATGTACAAAACTTATTGATCAACTTTATGAATGCTGTACCAAATTTTATCAAGACAATGGTGAAGATTCGAGGACCGTATGTTGTCCAATTCCAAGACTATTAAAGATGAAAGTCCAACAGAGAACACAAGAAAAATTAGATGCTACATTGATTCACAACAATAAATAATTATGTGTAGAATCACACAATACAGCTACAAGTTACAATTTAAGTTTGAATCCAAACAACACAATAATATTTATTTCAAGTTATGTCAGTTTAGAACTGCGTAGTCAACCTATAAAGAGAAAGACACGACATAAAAAGTTGGGCAAAACATATCACTCTAAGGCTACCGCGAGCACGAAAAAACAAGCGAGAAGTTTCTCTTGCTTAGCTCGTCTATTTTGAAATTAGATTTCCAGATCGAACCGTGACTCTGGGTGCCTAAATTAAATTAAGACATTGTAGAGAAAAGAGTAAACAGAAGGAAAGAAAGATGGAAAGTTTCGTTGAAAATTTATCCTTCGCGACAAGGGCTGAAAAAATTGATATATGAACAGGGTAACCTCTACGTTTGTACATGATATCATTAGGGCTCTTTTCCATACACTTTTTTTTTATATATATATATACAAGGTTGATCACTTCTTGGACTCATAATCACGGATGTTTGGAACGTATCCTTTCATTGCTGAATTGTTGTTAGTAAATTGTCTCTATATGGTTTATTTGTGATTTTCAGAGTTAGAACTTACGTGAATCATCAACTACCCATAGTGCAGTTCCTGAAACATTACTGATTGATGTTTCCATCTTGACATTTTTCTCAAATTCTGCGATAGCTTCATCAATCTCAACTGGAATCAAGTGTTAGTATAACCTGGATCATATATGGTGTCTCTTTCTTGTAACAACCAGAATGCTGTATTTTTAGGATTGTAAAGAGCATTCCAGTATAAATTTTTTCTTTACTCACCTGGTTTCAAACCAGCATCAATCAATTGTTTTCTAAGCATTGAAATATGATAAACCATTTTCATCTCTCTTTTCTGTGTACCTCTTCTTTCATTAAGTACTTGGATTTCTCTCTTTTTTCTATAATTATTAAAATTGTTTTGTGTGACGGCGATAGCTTTCATATGATTTAATGACAAATCATTGATCTTTTGTTCAAGCTGGAGTCTTGTCCTATAATTATCAATTGCAAAGTATGCCAGTGTTATTATTGAAAGAACAACAGTTAGATCCCTGAGATGTGACAACTTCAAAGTTGTATTTCCTGATGTCGTATTAAATGAAGAGGTATATGGAGATTGAGTTGAAGGGGAATCAGGCAACTTGGAAATTACCTTCTTTGATAAATCATTTGAAATTGAAGTTGCTGAAGAGTTATTTATAAAGTCAGAGAAATGTGAAGTTGGCTTGGTGGAATATGATCTGATGTTTTGGACACATCTTGATCTTAAAAGTGTCATTTGTGTATTTGTTTCAATGCTGCTGATAAACAAGAAACAAGAGAAAACCTCCTGTTTTAAAGTTTAAAGTTTAAATAAACTCGGAACTAAACAGAAAAGAAACTAAATCGAAAACAATCAACAATTATAGACCAAATAATAGTATTCGCCTCTTTAAATTTGTCTTCTTTTGTTTACTTGTCCTTTTTTTCAAACCAGTATTTCATTCATAATTATTTTGAAAAAATATATATCTACAACAGAATAAATATCATAGAGCGATTATGTTACATTAAAAAACAGTTTATTCATAAATGAAACCTCCCCAATAATTAGAATTTTATAAAATGTGCATAGTATAGATTATACCAAGAAAAAAATCTAATGACGACGAGATTGAGCAATAACGTTGTTTAATTCTTCAACTTTAGCTTTAGCTCTACCGAAGGTACCTAATCTCTTTTTAGCAACTTTTCTAGCTCTTTTTTCACCAGCGTTTCTGATCAATTCGATTAATCTTCTTTCATATGGAGCTAAACCAGAAACTTCCTTGACGATAGAACGAACGAAGGAAGCTCTTTTAGATAGAGCACCTTTTCTGTAAGAGATTTTTGGTTGTTTTTCTAATTGTTCAACCTTTCTACCTTTGTTAAGACCAACAGCAATACCTAATTTCAAATAAGTTAGTATTTATAGTTTCACACAAATAATGGTTTAGAGTTTAATAGAATGAATGGGTTCATGAATGAATCTCAAATATGTTAAGTGATTCCTTTGAAAATTAGAGTCTTCAAATCTTCTGAAACAAATGAGGTATATTCTCCTGTTCTTGAATAGACATGAGTACGATGATATGGTTCATTCTGCTTAATTTTTGTTGGTCCTTTATCTTAGAGTTTTATAGTTCTAGTCTTTTCTCTCACTTCACCTTCCTCTTCAGGCTAAACATATTAACACCCTTCTCTTCATTCAAAGTATAATATTCACAGTTCAAAAGAAATCTCATTAACCACGTTCTTTAAGCTCATTCTCAATCATGACATACCTGATTTTGGAGCCATTTTGTAATAATTTCGTTGATGTTTCTCTCTATTGTGATTAGTTAAATGTTTCCAAATTTTTGTTTTTTGTTTGGCTCTGATGTTGGAAAAAAATCTGCCATTCAATCTTGACTTCCTAATTTGGTAATTAATATTAGAATATATGTATATTGATGATATTTGTGCGTGTATGTTGTGTGGTGTGAACCAAACATTTCAAAAAATGTTCGGATGTTGATGAAAAGAAATGTCAAACAGTCACAGCATCACGTGATCATACTTGAACCCTAGTAGTCTAAAATTAGATGTAAACACAGATAGATATATAATACATATATATTGACTAAAACAGTTCGTAAAGGACTACAAGTATATAAAGGATTATTACATTCATCTGTTCATAATAATAACATCAAATTAATATTGATATCAGTGATTCTATATACATCTTTGGCATTTTGTTCTTCGTAACTTTTTGTTCTTCTATGATTACTGTTGGGCTGTGATCTTTTGGAAATCATAACCATTTTGTGCCAGTCTTTTGATAATTTCAAGAGCTGATAATTCTCTAAATTTATCATGGAATTCTCTACCATCAATGTCCTCTCCAATGGCATTTCTTTCTTTCTTCTCAACTGAATACAGCTCTTTTAGTAACTTTCTTCTACCAACGATGATATTTAATGGAGTATCAACTTTGTCAACTTTGACATCTGGATAGTATATAGTACCAGTAACACCATCTGATGAAGTATATTCTTTTTTCTCCTTATGCGGGGCAGTCTGTCTCTTTAGTTGGGTTTTTAAGACTTCATAACGCAATTTCCAACCAAATGGTCCTAATTCTTTAATTCTCGCAGATTTTTCCTTGATTAGATAGTTATCCAAACCACCATCCTTGTCAATTGTCTTCAGTACTTTAGCAGTAACTGGAGCTTTAATAGATTTATTCAAAGTTTCACTCCATAGTCTCTTTTTATGTGAGTTTGGTTTCCAGAATCTATTAGTTTTTTGTCTGAATTCAGAAACTTTGTGACCAGACCCAATAAAGGCACCACCATAAAGACCTTTGTTACTTCTAGCAAAGAACTTAGATTCACCCCACTTGTAGTCTGGTGTGGTTTGTCTTTTTGGAATATGGTTTGGTCTTTCATCACCAACTTTGTATTCTGGTCTTTTGGCAACTCTACGAGAAACAACATGTTTCCATTGCTTTGTTGCAGGTATAGATGTACTGAAGCCCCTTATGAGATTTAGTGAGCTGAACATGGTGAGATCGCGGGTAAACAACATCAGAAACAAGTCGTTGACCTTAAACCAGGATCAGATTATCAATTTGATTCACTTTGGCGGAATTTTTCTATTCAAGAAAAATCATCAACAAAATTGGTACAGAGCACATTTATATATAGTGAAAGTAAATTACAAATTAAAGATATTCAGATGATAGTAATCAGTCTCAGTTTTGAGTAGAAATTATAAATTTCAATGGTATATATAGTTCAACAGCGGATTCATCTTTTAAAGAAACCTTTTGTCCAGTTCGAAGAAGAATGTGAATGACGGTGAAGTTTGGCTGGAGATGATGAAGGATTATTATCTACTTCAGCAGTTTGGTTCTTTTCTGCCTTCAATTGCTCAATCTCAAGCAATAAATCTGAAAGCTGATTCTCCAATTCCTCATTCTTAGTCATGACTTCTAGATTTCTTTCCATAGTTATCTTTAAATCATCCTCCAAAGAGCTTGGAACAACCACTTCTGCTGGTGCCTGTAGAGCTTTAACGCGCTCTCTCAGAGCTTGATTATGCTCTTTTAACTCCTTATTTTCATCCTCTAACGTTACAATCCTCATTCTTCCTTGAATCATTTCATTGGCTATCTGAACATGTTCTCTGTTTAAGATTGTGTAGCTCTTTTCAATGGTCTTAATTTCCCTGTTCAATTGATTGTTTCTTAATCTAACTTCTTCGATCTCCTGTCTTCTTTCCTTCTCTTCACGATGTATCTCATTGTATTCCTCTTCGAGCCTTCTAAGTGTTATTGGGGCGATCTTGATGGAAGTAGCATCTTCGACCAGTTTGTTAACATCATAGGAGTCAACAGTTATAACTGGTGGTGTGGAATGACTAGTTTTGAGGAAGTCAATAGCAAATCCTTCGTTACGGGTTGCAGTAGATAATTCCTCATTGCTGGCCGAATCTTCAGGGATGATTTGATAGGCGCTGAACAATCCGATTTTTAGAAATTCAATTAAATCGTCAAATCTCAGAGACAGCAATTTCTCTTCATTCTTTTGAACTAAAGCAAGTGCAAATTTTAATAAGGATTCAAATCCTTCAGTGATAACAATATCAAATATTCTCAATACGAATTCAAGAGGAAATTTATAAGCGAAGAAAGTCAAAAACCATTGTGATGCATACATTGATGATCGAACACCTTCCCTTTGGAAATGGTTGTGTAAATTCGGAAGTGTATCTTCAAGCAATCTGTCAAATTGGTATAATTTTAGCAGAAGGCCAGGCATTTCTGGTAAATATAACGATCTGACATGATAACTATGCATCAACTTGTGCAATAGACTCAAACTTTCAAGCTCCGACAAATTTATCAACAAAGGAACTGTAATGAATGCCATTCCTTGTGTATACCCAACTTCAGGATCCAATAACGAGTATACTTTCAATACTCTATACAAAGACTCTGAATCAATTCCATTATCAGCAAGATAATTTGTTCTAGACAAATCTTTCTTAATATTTTTCTCAAATGAACTTTCTTGACTTAACAACTCACTGAATTTCTGATCATATTCTTTAGAGTTAGATTTTGAAACCAATTGCCATACAATTCCTCTTACCTGACTTGGTATACCATTTGAGATTTCCTGTGATAGTTTGCTTGGATTAGATTTAGCAACTGATGAATAATCATTCACAACTTGTGTCCAAAATCTCCAATCAATTTTTGCAATTTCAGATTCTTGAGTAGATTCCTCTAATGAAGAGTCTTCCCAAAATGAAACCTTTTCTTTGAAAGAAGTTCTTAGCAAATCTTCACTAGTGTTAATTTGTTCTCTGAAAACTTCATCTCTTGACTCAAACTCTTCGTTATTATCATTTAATCTACTTAGTAGCAAATCATAATTCTCTTCGTATTCAATGGATTTCTCAGAGACTGGTGTAGACTCAGATCTATCTGTGGAAGGTCTACCAAACCATGATGAGAAAACAGCGCCTCCTTTTCTATGTTGGTTCTTCTGGGCTTCTGATAATTGCGGCGGTAAAGGTGGTGGAGCAAATTCACTGACGTTTTTCACCAAAGGAGTGGAAGTGGTTGATAAAGGTTTGCCAGTTTCAGCATCACGTTGCGGCAATGGTGGAGCTAAAGGTTTTGAGTCTCTCTGTGGTAATTCAGGGATTGGAAATGGGAATTTATCTTTCTTTTCTACCACACCCCCATGATGAGATCTATCTGGAAGAGCCGGAGCTCCCACTTCATCTCGTGGTGGAACTTCTGGAGGAAAAACACCTTTATTCTCAGGGACTGGTGGTAGTATCCTATCTGAAGAATCCGAAAAGTCTTTCTCCTCTTCATTTAAGTGTTTCAATTCCTCCAACTGAGCTTCTAATCTCTGATTCTCCTCTTGTAATTCCTCGGGAGTCTCCTGGTCAACCAAACTAGTAGACTCACTCAACGGCGGCTCTGTTGAATTGTGCGCATTTGCAGTTTCTCCAATCTTATTTGCCTCTTCTATGGATACATTTGTGGGATTTTGAACCAATTCTGGTTGGTCATCAGCTTTTGCTGCCTGTTCCTGCGATTCTTCGTCGACCAGCACTTTACCTCCAGCTTGGTTACTTATATCAGCATTAGATTCCTGTTCTTTGAGGTTCTCTTCAGGAGCCTCATTGGTCTCAATTCCACCGTCTTGCACATGATCAAGTTCAGTAGTTCCGGTTTTTTCGGTTTCTTCACTGTCATTCGTATCTGTTGACTCCCCAGTCTCCTCTGGTTGGGTATAAGCGCTATCTTCAGCGGTAGCATCTTTGTTGGTTTCTTCTGTTAGATCCTCTGAACTATCCTGTGCCTTTGCAGCTTTTTTCTTCTTTTTGTTTTTTTTTGCCTTCTTGGAGGACGAATTAGCAGTTTCCGTCTGTTGGACTGGCTGCTTGTTGTCTAATGACTCCTCGTTAGCATCCTGAAAAGCATCATCATCGTTTGAATTGAGGTCAGACATTTTAGATATTTATTCAGATCTATTTCCTTCTTTCCAGAGAAATCTTGTCTGAATAAAACTGTTCTTTGTCAATAAAAGAAACGCCTTGTTTTAACCCAAAATTTACTTTCACAATGTTTTTATTATAGCAAAAAAGCGCGAACCCAGTTTTTTTTTACAAGTTTTGGCGTTTGGCGCATAAAAAAATTTCATAAAAATTATAAATCATAAAAATCGTACTAAACACTAATCAAAGAAGCAGCTGCACTGCCAATCAGAACAGGCCCATCGCTAAAACTAGAAGGTGTTCCAGAAGATAAAACGGGGAAGAAGAACCTTTCACTCTCAACTGAGCTCTCACTATCAGTTGACATTAAACCAGGTACAGAGGTTGTTGTGTAGTCACCCAGCGAATACAAAGACTCGCTTTCTGTAGATGCGCCTAATTCATCATCAATCATTCCAATCACATCCTCGTTGGTGTATACTAAACCTTCATAAATTTCGGATTCGATTAAGAACTTCTCCAATTCTAAAGCATCCAAGTTGGGAAAATGAACTCTTATCGAATCCCTTCGCCTTTCTATCGGTAATGAACCAAATGAATCAAAGATAGCAAAAATATTAGCGTTTGTTCTGTCAATTTGGGCTTTGGCTTCTTCAAAGCTTGTTTCAACAGCATCCAAAATTTCATCATTTATAAAAGAGAGAGTAGGAATAGATAACTCCAAAGATGGCAATTTAAACTCAACATAGGCACCACACTTTTCGATACCAGTAGATTCACATTTGGCCAGTTTGAAGATTTTTAAATCTCCTTCTTGTTCATCGTTATTGAGTGACATATGGAAATTATCACTTTGGGTTTTTTGTTTCATCACCTTCGAGCCTAAATCACCCCCATTGTTTAAAAAACATCTCAAACCAGTTGTTAAATTTTGAACAGCTTCTCTGGAAAAGTTACCACCATATGTACTAAAGTTTCTAGCATTTAGACCAACAAAGTTTCTGTATAGACCATGTGGAAATTGACCAGAGCCACCCAATGGTCTTCTAAATGCAGAATATGACCAGAACTGATTACCAAAGTTTTTTGGAATTCTCTTTGAATATGAAAATCTTGTAGCATTTTGTTGATGGAATATAAATTTATTGAATGTTGGGGTTTTTCTCACTGCAGCAGTACTGAAACTTCTATAACTCAATCGGTAACTGTTGTTATTAAATGGTGATCCCAGATTTCTGGCAGATGGTGTATTCCTAACAGGGACCCTCACAAGTGCAGGTTGTGGGGGATGATGACTAGTTCCCAGGTTGGCCAGGACCTCATCAATAACCTGCCTAGCATCCCTTACTGCCTCTCTAGTTAAAGAAACCAGGTTCTTCAACCTATTTGCCACCATTTTCTGATCTCAAAAACACGCCTGGATCTGACTTATAAGCAAACAAAGGCTTTAAACACTGAAAGCTGGTTTTTGATAGATCAGGAGAGAACTATTTGATATGTTCCACTTCGGTAATAGGAATTATAATAAAAGTTTGTGCAAAGGTGTTTGTGCAAAGGTGTTTGTTTGTGAGCGTTTTCAGAAATTAAATGTCACTACAAAACGACTAATGACGCAACGTTTCGCCGATTTGCGAAATCCGATTTCGCACTTTCCTAAATTGGAAAACCTGTAAAAGAGAATGGAACTACAAACCACCATAATAAAATAGTACACTTTCATTCACTGTCGTTGAATTTTTTAGAGAATTGTCTCATATTCCATTGGTTACTCCTGACCCTCGCTAAAAATTGAGTCATAAAACTCATTACCGTTTGAAGATTGAGAATCATAACCAGCACCAGTTTGATTATATTGTGTATGCAGTTGACGCTTCTCTAATTTTGGTTCCATATCATGATCTTCTTGTTTGATTTGGGATGGTGAGTCATTTTGCAGATAGTTGACCCTTGATTGGAATGAAGCATTTCCTTCAAAGCCATGACTCTTAAAAAATGATTTTGGCTCTTCATAAACAGTCTGACTCAATAAAGATGGAGCCAGGTCAGTTTCAGTGCTTAATGGTGTTGTGATGTTGGTTGTAGCTGTAACTGTGGTAGCTGCTAAATTAGAACCATTATGGTTAAAATTTGAAAAAGGGTCAAGATTGGATATATTTGCAATGTCTGCCGGCAGTAAGTTCAATAGTTCATTCATATTGTTTGAAGATATATCATTGAAGTCAAAATCTGGCAGTATTTCATCGGATTTACGCGACTGTTGTTCTTTCTGATGGAAAGCTAAGTCAACATTAGAGTTTTCTTGTTTGATTTTCTGATCCTGAGTTCCACTAATAATATTGTGTAGACTAGTCTCACCCAAATATTTACCACATAAGTTATCAATAACACCAATAAACTTATTAGCTAAAGAATTCCCCTCAGACAATTTTTTCAAGACTTTTTTAGCTAATATTATATCAGCTTTCCAATTGTCTGAGTGATTTGATGTTGGTTCAGAACATAAACAAACAACTGAGATGAGTGAAGCATGGAAGAGGAAAAATGTTGCATACCAACTTGAAATAACACTCAACTCATTGCTATTGGTGAAATTTGAAACTGATAAGATGGTTTCCTGTGCCGAATCCAAGCAAATTCTTCTACACAGTTTACCTTCTGGAGAATTAGCCAATTCTAGTACTTCTGGATTTTTAACACCAATAACTCGTTGCCAGATATATGCTCTGAATAAGATGATCTGTAGATTTTTATATCTCCATATCAATCTATATCTAGCAAAGGCCAACCATTCAGGTGTTTCAGTTTCATTTGGTATCTTTGAGGCTTTGTCAGCTGTCAGTTGATCTTCTGAAAAATATGGGGGAAGTGATTGAACAAATTCTGTGATTTTGGTATTTAATGCTAGATTCTCTGTTGCTGATGGTGCAGGATTTGAAATCAATCTGTTGTATATCTCGGTTGAAATGATGGTGAATTTAGCCTGCCATATCAAACCAGAATAGATTGTTGGATACTCCACAGGTTTTAAGTCTCTAGTCAAATCAATATTATTTTGATATTCATCATCATTAATGTTTGAGACTTCCAATATATCCATCATTTCTGCCATTGGTAAATTGACTGGTCTACCAAATGTAATAGCAGCACCACCATCAAATATATAAAGACCCCACCATAACCGTCTTCTCATCTCCAATTGCAATTGAGTCTTTGAATTCGTTGTCCAGTTTGAGAATTCTTTATACAAGCCTAATCCTAAGGCCATTCTCACTGCTAGACCAAGATAGTTCCAACCCGTGTTCGGTTTATTCCTTTTTTGTGCATAATTACTCAACAGTGTCAATGCTTGAACCAAATGTATACTCCCACTCTCAAAAACATAGGAACTCAAGTATGATTTGGCATTTTGGTAATAATAGAGATCAAATGTTGAGTTTTCACCATGTAAACACCAAGCACCCAAAGCTAAAACAGTATTCAATAATATCTGCCATATTTCGTAAGAAGGGGTTGGTATTTCATCGCGATACATAGCCAGAAAGGTTTCTTTGTGAATGAAAGGATACGAAGTATGATAATTGTTGAAGTAGGACTCGATAAACTCATTCGTCAAGTATTTAGCAGTTAAAGATAAAGTAGAGTCCATATCAATTTTGGAGTTACTTCTCGAAGAGTCTGAACCTTGACTAGTTAAATCTGGTCTCAGTTTTGACTCTTTGGTTGAAGCTTGATCAGTAGGTTTCTTCAAAGTTCGTAGAACAACTGCACTGGATCCAACTCCAAAATAGCCTTTATTGGTCGGGTTCACACTTAAGGCAGCCATACCATCGGTTAACGTATTCTCCAAGTCTTGCTCAACCCAGTCAAATCCATATATCGCATCATCAGGAACATCATCTTCTGGTAACTCTGGTAAGTACTCATTCGCAGAAGGTGAGTTTGTTGATGACTCATGAGACTTGCCTGCGATTCCATGTAGAGAAGAATTAGATTGATGTGTGTAACTGAGCTCACTGGTTAAAGAATGTCTAGGTGACTGTGATCTGCTCACTTGTCTGCTCAATAGTTTGTCAATATCAGCCTCAGGCAGTAGATCATGAAGTAGTCCTTCTAAGTCCCTAACTCGGTTCTCAACTTTGGTTAAATGAACTCTAGTTAATGGACTTCGCACCATTCTGGGAGAGTATGTGCATTCCCAACGATGCTGAAGACACTTCGTACATTTTGGAAGGTCTTTTGAACATTTCAACTTTCTTTTTCGGCATGAATCACACTTAAACATTAGTATTCTTACAGTTTTAAATAATAAATCAAGAATCAGACAACGAACAAAGACATTATCCTTTAAAATGAACTTACTGCTTGTTCAATGAAAACTGGTCTGAAACTCATTTTTGCCTGTCCTCCTTCACACGTTTTCCATCAAATCAAAATAGCTAAAAATCAATCATCTTGCACCTTTTTCACAAATTGTCACCCGGCGGATGATAATTCCCAGACCACAACACTTCAAAGCAATGAGAGCACAAATTTATCTTAAAAACAGGAAGATTAGGCATTCTGTGAGAGAAGGGACTCATAATCTCTTTAAATGCTCTAGTTTTCGGGCCCAAATGCTTCTGATGGCCTAACTGAGCCAAATAAGGTGGAAAGGAAGGGCTTGTATGTATTTACCCTCGGTTTTGGATTATCAAGTCATGTGATTGTGTTGTCTAATGCCTTTTGACGAATTTATTTGTAGGTTAAAGGCCCTTAACATTTGAGGCTGTGAATTGTCACACTATCTCTAAATCAGAACGGGAGCTACAATGCTTCCCAGATCACTTTTAAGTTTTTGCTATGGTGCTTTTCTTGCTAGATATGTATCAGCAAGCTTAGACCAGTTCGTCATGGAGGATGGATTAATTAGTGGAGCTGTTCTTGAGTATGAATCAGTAGATGGTTCTTTAATCCAAGAGCTCGATATTGCCTCTAAATTCAAGCGTGATGAGCTGCAGATCTTCGAATATGAAAATATTGAGGACTGGCAGGTTCAGAATCTTTTACTGTCACCTGGTGATTACAGGGCATACAACTTTTCCACAGCATTTTCTACCTCATATTCAATAATAGCATACATCTCTGCTAACATATGCCGATACCCTCAAAGCCTTACATCCTCAGATGCTCTAGAAGATTTGGTATTTTATCAGTCGATTGACGGTGGGCAAACCTTTAGTCCTGTGATTTTTGAAGAAGGTTATTATGAATCTATAAATTATACCCCTACGCCAACTTCAGATGATCTCCTATCAATATTACTCTATGTTGAATTTTCAAGCAAGACCCAAGCCGAACCGACTGATATTTTCCAATTGCAACTTGGCATCAGTGTGGATGATTTGGTATTCCAGTGGGATAATGGAACTTTTGCTTCAGTTGTTGATACAGACGACGTTTCAGCATTCTTTGAAAGTAGTGCCTTCAATTCAACTTCAATTTCTGAGGACGAAATCATCAACGGTACCTTAGGTTATATCATTCATGTCTTCAAAAATGACGAAACAAGTTTTTTTGAAGGCCTGTCCAAAAGTTGGTGTGCCATAAATAGTGCAACAGCTTTGGTTTCAACTAAAAATATTCAATCATCCTATTCAAACACATATGCTTCTTTGAAAAAACAATTTTTCGTTCAAGGGTTGAATGCATCATCAAATTACATAGCATATATCACTAGAGATGTTTCAGGAACAGGGGATGGTGGTGCTGTGTATTCCAAATTACAATTCTCAACACAGAAAAGGGGCGTCTGCACCTTCATTAACAACCTCGAATTCTGTGATGATATTGCCTATTCTGTACCACAATCATCTGCATTTCTCTTGGACCATAACAAGACCGCACTTATCCAGGCATATGATTCATATGCTGAAGATGTCTATTCAAATTTCTCTAAGGCAATTCAACAAATAGACTGTTATAGTGAAGATGACTCACGATACTCTCCTTTAGTGAGTTGTTCTGACTGTGAGCTTGCGTATAAGAACTGGCTGTGTTCTGTTACAATTCCCCGCTGTACAACAATTGAACAAGAGGAGTATAAGCTAAGGAAGGTCGGAGAATCAAGAGGAGATTATATCAACGACGTGATCGTGCCTCCAAGTGACTATTATGAGATACTTCCGTGTATTGATCTTTGTTACTCAATCGTGAGGAATTGCCCGTCTGATTTTGGATTCGGCTGTCCCAGCGTAAACGACACTCTTCTTCAAAGCTATAACTTTCTGAAAGGTTCAAACTATACAACGTGTAATCTGATAGGGAACTCAACAACTTCAGAAAATGGAGTTTCACTTCTAAGTTTTCCAAAATGGCAGCTCCTTTCATTATTTTTGGTTCTTGCATTAATACTTTAAAGTTCTACGATTTTAATAATAATGTAAGTATTATATTAAAAGTTGGCATCAAATGGGGGCATAAAGAGAGGTGGAATATTAGTTCTATGGATTCTATTGGTCTGCAACTTCTTCGACAGAAGGACAAGTACAAATCAAGTTTAAGTCACCATAAGTATCGTCTAATCTGGAAACTGGTGGCCAGAATTTGTTTGTTCTCAAGAATTCTAATGGGTAGGCCGCTTCTTCTCTTGTGTAACCCCTTGTTTCCCAGTCTTTAGAAGAAACGATATCGTTTAATGAGTGAGGAGCATTCTTTAAAACTTGGCCCAGTGGCTTACCTTCAAGTAAAGCCTCAATTTCAGATTTGATTGAAATTAAAGAATCCACAAATCTATCCAATTCTTGCAAATTTTCTGACTCTGTTGGTTCAATCATCAAAGTTCCCGGGATTGGGAAGGCTAAAGTTGGTGAATGGAAGCCATAATCTTGTAATCTCTTTGAAACATCAATGGCTTCAAGTCCTTTTTTCTTATACTTTCTTAAATCCAAAATGAACTCATGACCACCAAATTTAATACCATCTGAACCAACAAATGCGATATCGTAAAATGGTTTTAATCTGTTCATCATATAGTTAGCGTTCAAAATAGCAATTGAAGTACTGAATGGCAAACCATCACCACCTAGTAATTTGATATAACTGTAAGATATTGGCAAAATAGAAGCAGAACCGTAAGGAGCGGAACTGACTGAATCAATAGATTTTTCAGTAGCACCTTCAATTTCGACGATGGCATGTTTTGGTAGGAATGGAACCAAATGTTCAGCAACACAGATTGGACCAACACCTGGACCACCACCACCGTGAGGAATAGCAAATGTTTTATGCAAGTTCAAATGACAAACATCAGCACCCAAATCACCTGGGGAGGTTAGACCTACTTGTGCATTCATATTAGCACCATCCAAATAGACCTGTCCACCATTAGCATGTACTAAATCAATAGCAGTTTTCACACCTGGTTCAAACAAACCATAAGTAGATGGGTATGTAATCATAATAGCGGCTAGTTTATCCTTATGTGTAACAACTTTTTCTTCCAAGTCTTTTAAATCTAATGAACCATTATCTAAACATTTGACAGGAACAACTTTGAAGTTACTCATAGCAGCGGAAGCTGGATTTGTACCATGTGCTGAGACTGGAATTAGACAGATGTTTCTATTGAAGTCACCTTTAGATTCGAAATAAGCTTTAATAACTTTCAAACCAGCAAATTCACCTTGTGCACCAGAGTTGGGTTGTAAAGTAGTAGCTTTAAAGCCTGTTATGTCAGCTAAATCTTTCTCTAAGATACTAATTAGTTCATGATAACCTTCAACTTGATCCCTTGGAACGAATGGGTGGATTGAGCCAAATTCAGGCCAGGATAATGGAAGCATTTCAACAGTACCATTCAATTTCATCGTACATGAACCCAATGGAATCATGGAGTTAGCTAATGAGATATCTTTGGATTGCAAGTAGTGGAGGTACCTCAAGATTGCAGTTTCGGAGTGATGTAAGTTAAAGACTGGGTTGCTCAAGATTTCATCAGTTCTATTCAATGATTGTGGAAATTCAGGAAATTCAACAATAGATTCAATAGATGGAGAGCTACCAGTGAATAACTTGACCAAATCAGAAAGATCTTGGGTAGTGACAGTCTCATCCAAGGAAATTGAAACAGTCTTATGGTCGACTCTGAATAAGTTGATTTGGTAATTTTCCACAGCTTTCTTTAATAATTCATCACTAGAAATGTTTTTCAATTCAACTGTCAAAGTATCAAACCATTGGTTGTTATTTATTGTGTGAACTTGAGCGATATACTTGGCTAAAATAGAGGTAAAACCATAGGTTCTTTTTGCAATTTCCTGTAATTTCTTTGGCCCATGAAACACAGCATAATTTGAAGCAATATTTGCTAATAGAGCTTGAGCAGTACAAATGTTCGAGGTCGCATTATCTCTCTTAATGTGTTGTTCTCTAGTTTGTAAAGCCAATCTTAAAGCCTGATTGCCTAGTCTATCTTTAGATACACCAACGATTCTACCAGGAATTTTTCTGTTTAGTTTTTTAATAACAGAAAAGAAACCGGCATGAGGACCACCAAACCCTAGTGGAACACCAAATCTTTGAGATGATCCTAAAACAATGTCAGCACCAAAAGATGAAGGTGGTTTCAAAATAGTTAAAGCTAATAAATCAGAAGCGACAGCAAATAGACCTTTGACTGAATGAACCAGCTCTGAGATCTTGTTCAAATGATCATAATCAAAGATTTCACCACTTGAAGATGGATATTGTAACAAAACACCGGAGATTTCATTTTTGATTGCAGTCAATTGTTCAAAACCTTCTTTTGAAGATAAGTCAATAGATACAATTTCCACTTTTAGCGGATCAGCTCTGGTTTTCAAAACAGATAGAGTTTGAGGATGGATATCCTTATCAACAACGTACTTTGTCTTTTTCTTCTTAGAGTTGTTAAATGATAAACCCAATGCTTCTGCTGCTGCAGTACCTTCATCCAACAATGAAGCGTTTGCGATTGGTAAACCTGTCAAGTCAGATACAATCGTTTGAAAGTTAAGTAGTGATTCTAGACGGCCCTGAGAGATTTCAGGTTGGTAAGGTGTGTAAGATGTGTACCATTCAGGAGACTCCAAGATGTTTCTCTTGATGACTGGAGGAGTGATTGTGTTGTAATAACCTTTACCAATAAAAGTTCTATAAACCTTGTTCTTTGAAGCAATGCTCTTCAAGTTTTCAATCATTTGTGTTTCAGTGTAACCATTAGCAGGCTGTACGTTTAGTCTTCTCTGAATCAAGATATTCTCAGGGACCACGTCCTTCACAAAGTCCTTTAGGTCTTGATAACCCAAAGATCCCAACATATGGGTAACATCGGCTGTGTTTGGACCAATATGCAGTCTTTGAAAAGTGTCTAAAGGCTGTAATTTAGCAGCAACAGTGTTAGTAGCAGAAGGATCATACAAAGCATTGAACTTTTTGGAAGAGATATCTGACTTTGTTGAATTGAATCTTCTCAAAAGACCAGTTTTGGTGCTCAATGCACTCGAAGATCTAAGTGCTCTAATCATGTATGGCTACCTTGTTATAGTTACCAAACAAAACAAGAAAGAAATCAAATTCTTCGTGTCTGTTCATAAAAGTTTTGCCTTTGACTCTGTCTGTTATAACTTATCACTTTCCAGGCCTTCGTGTCACAAAATTTGACTTCGTTTGAGCGATTTGCTCCTTTTGTCCTGTTAACTACGTGAGAAGTCACATGCTAAATTAAAGATATCCGCCGAGTCACAAAATAATTGTCAGGTCGCGCTAATCTCATTTAATCTACAAATCAATACCAATAAAAGGAAAAGAAAAATTAAATTAGTGGTAGAGACTCCGGTCAGATCTCAGCTCTTTATGCCCTGGAAACCTTTTCCGCTAACAACACCAAACCAGTCGCCCTTTCTGCTCCATGTGACATTGTTGATCTCTAATGTGTCGCTGTACGCAAAGCCTGGATATTCCACGTTGGTGTGTCCTCTGCCCTGTCCCTGATGATTTCCTGCCAACGTGTTACCGTTTCCAAAATTCCATATTAGTGCCTGGCAATCATCGCCTCCTGACAGTAACTTGGGTAATGTAGGGTGCCATTTGATAGAGTTGACTGTACTGCTATGACCTGCAAGTATTGTAGTTGGTTGGCCTGGGTTTCTCAAATCCAACACATTAATTGTGTCTGATTTGGCTGCAAATGTTGCTATAATATTGGAGTCGGTGTTTGATGTATCTAGGCGTAATAGAGGTTGGGTATCTCCACTATTGCCTTTTCCAGGTGACGAATATGCATTTTGTAAAGATAAGGCTGAGGACAAGTTTGTACTTGGCTCGTAAATGATTGTAGAATGCTGCAATGCTCTCAGATCAAATAATCTTAGTGAACCATCGGATCCAACACTTGCGAAGATATCAGGTGATCCTTTGATGAATTGGACATCCAGAACTTCACTATCATGAGCAATAAGTTGCGTCTTAGGCGAACTAACAGAATTCAAATCCCATAAGGTACAAGTAGTATCGATACTACTTGTTATGACAAGATTTGGACTCACTTTATTCCAGTCAAAGGATGTTAGTGGAGGTAGTGACTGCGGTCTAGATAGTCCAGATGGTGTGTGGCCAAGAGCTGATCCATTTATCAAATTGGCTCTCTCTATCAACCTACTGTCATAATCCAATTCCCAAATCTTCAATCGATCACTTGAGCTGATCAATCTCTCAACATGACTCTCAGTGTTTGATGGATCCCACTGTAGTTTAGTAACTGGTAAGTCGACGTTACTCTCTGAAACTTTGAAAAAATCAACCCCAGTTGATGTTAACCCATTAGCATGCTCAACTAATGAGGGTGTACCACTAATAATTTCTATTCTGTTGCTTGAGTCTTCTTTAAAGGTTGATAAAGCCACAAGATCGTTGTTTGGACTCACATTGCTGGACTTCCAATCGCTACAAAATAAAGGCCAATGGGACTCATAGTATGCTGAACGTACAGGAAGGTGGGACTGAAGTGGTTGTATTGCCTGTTGCTGTATTGGATGTGTGTATCTGTCATAATCATTCAAGTGTATTGGTTTATTAAACGATCCCACTGAGAAAGAGCTCGTTCTTTTGGACCTGTTCCATTCCATTTCTCAATTGTTCACTTGAATTGTTAGATTTCCTGTCGCAATTCTCCTCTTTGCAGGGATTCAGCAGCCAAAAGGAAGCGGTTTGATTACTTTTCAGAGAATTTGCACTTGTGATTATGTTTTTTTGCTGTGGTAACAAGCTGTTTATAGGGTTTTCTCATAGAACGGATTCGCGGAAATCTAATTACGCTGTTTGTTTACCAAAAAAACTTGCATAACAAATGTCGTTTATTGAGTTCAAAGTCCATATCAGAAGACTGAGAGAGCATATTTATCTATCATAGCCTGTTTGATCTCATATGAAGTCATATCTGTATTCACAAATAGCTTGGCAACTTCTCCTGCAATAACGCTCGCAGCCATAGTTGTTCCACTATCAATATGTGACCTCTCAGGTCTTCTGATATTTCCTGGATTCTTAACTGACGCCCATGTTTTGATAAGCTGACCAGGCCCAAATATATTGATCAAATTTTCTGGGCCGTAGTTGCTAAGAGTAGTCTTTGTAAAGCGACCTTTATATCTTTGATCGCGAGCAGCACAAGTCAACACATGATCATTATTGCTGAGAGCTTCATACGTCTCATTGAACATTGAAGTTTCAAGATCCCAATCAAAATCTAAAACTGGCAGTAAGATCATAGTATCATGGTCTGGAAACTCTTTTGAAAGTTTCAACAAATGATCATCAATAATGGCTTTCATCCCATTAATAAATGCAGAATAGAAATGTCTGTTTGGAGCTGCATACAAAATTGTACTCTTTCTATGTTGCTTCTGAATAATATCATCTGCAATATAACGAAACCCTCTGTATATTGCCAAGGGGTCACTTCTTCCCTGGAAAGTAAATATCTTTACACTAGCAAAATTCAACCCAGGCTGACCAAAAGACCCATAGCTCTTTGAACAACATGCACCCGCAGCAGCCATACCAATACCAAACATGTCATTATGCACAACTGTATCAGCGGCCTTTTGAGTAAGGTGCTCATAAGCAAGATGGTTATTATAAATGTTATGAGTTTGGATATCGACATAATCTTTAAAGTCATGATGGCTTCTATGGAATCCAGAAGCCAATAAGTACAAAACATGGTCACTTTCAGGTTTGACAGCATTAATCTTAATAGTCTCATCATCGACCGAGAGCTCTATCTCAGAGCCATTCCCGTAACCCATCTGGGACAGCGCCTCCTTCAGTTCATTCGCGTAGAAAGACCCTAGATCATGGTTTTCATTCTCAATGTCTGAAGAGTTTCTTAGTAGCTCTTGTAAGAAGTAATCAATGTCAAGTGAAGCTTCGGTGCTATTGATTGGAGCTGCTTCGATAATCCACGAAAGACAGAGACTAAACATAATATTTTTTGATAAATTGAACATCATTTCCAAAGTTGTAGTGATTCAGTGATTCAGAGAATCCAGGTGCCTCAAGTCGAAATCGCATTATTCTTATTATAAATGACCCCAAAACAACTCAAATTTTCTGTTAGACTTGTCAGGTTTGAATTGTTTCCCCAAAATTCGCGATTTCCAGGGAAGTGTCTCAGTGCAGAAATGATTCAGAGAACAATACAACCCTCAAAGATAAGCGCGAGGAACAAGACGAATAAGGTTCACAGACAAAAGATCATTAGCTTATAAATCATGTCATTCAAGTCACGAATCATTAAAGAAGCTAAAAAAATATCAGAGTCAAATGGTGAAATGCCAGGCATACATGTTACTGTGACAGAAAATATATACCTATTTTACGCGGATATGGAGATTTTAGACAATCCACTCTATCAAGGCCAAAAATTCAGGCTCAAATTATCTCTTCCAGATCAGTACCCATTTTCAGCGCCTGTCACAACATTCATTAAGGACCAAGAGCAAGGCATAACAGACGTCCCAGTACATCCTCATATCTACTCAAATGGTCATATATGCCTTGATATCTTAGGTGATGCTTGGACGCCCGCACAGAATATATCAACAGTGATACTTTCCTTACAATCCATGCTAGAAAATAATAAGAAATACGAGAGGCCTGAGGGCGATGCATCATATGTTGCTAGAGCACCTAAAGACCCTTCAAAGAGTACATTCGTTTATGATGATGATGACGTATGAGCTATTTGAAGTTGACTGATGGTTTTTTACTCTGATAATGGAGGACTACAATGGTATAATATCATATCATGTCATGCATTATTAGGTTTTGCTTTAGTATAAAACATTTTGCAAAAAAAATTATCTGAAGACTTTAAATCTTCATTGCCGGCTGTGATGCTCTAGGTTTTGTAGGTTTTTGTATCGTCTTTTTGCCTTTTTGTGTTGATTGAGATCTCCCACCTTTCTTGAATGATCGCTTTCTAGTGGTCTTCTTTGACTTCTGTGATGATTGGGAAGCGTGTGTTTGTGATGCTCGTAATGACTCGATGATGGCTGTATTGGCCTCTTGTTCTCTGTCACTTACGAAGAATGGAGATCTAGTGCTACTGGCAGGATGGCCAGATGTTCTATGATCATTCTTTAATTTTATCAAAATTTCCTTGAACTGTTTGAAATATCCTTTTTGTTGTTCACTCAAATCTGGTAACCTTAAATATTCCACTTCTGTAGTTGGTAGTTTTCTAGCCATCTCTTTCAAAGTAGTTTCTTTCAGTATTGATGTACTATGAGACATCGAAAGATGTGCTTGAAGTTGACTTCTTTTATCTTTCAACGCTTCAAAAGCTGCTCCATATCTCTGACGTTCAGCTTCATTAGAAAAATTCATTTGACCAAGAGTGATCGGGGCTGTGTTGATGAAATTGACAGGGCGAGTAAAGCTCCCAGTTAATGAGGAGGAGGTTCTTTCGAGGTGAGTTCGAGCACTAATTATTGGTGGAGCAGCCATTCTGAATGAGTTCAGTTCACCTCGTTCTATGATTCTGACTGGTGGCTTGTCCACAACCAACGGCTCATGGGCTTTATTTGGAGCTTTCTTTGATTCTGAAAATGACATAATTATCTTCTTTTTATTGCTCAAGACTGATGATGCCTTTGGCCCAACCTTAACATAATCAGTGAAGAATCCACCTTTGTTTTTTACTGTATACTCTGCTAAGATTTTCTCCGTAACCATGTGGAATGTGATTCTTTGAATTTCCTGTTTTTCTAATGCTTTTCCAGTCCCATGGTACTCATTATCAGCATATTGAAAAACTCTAACGTGCTTCAAACCCTTAAACACATCTTGGCATTGGATTAAAGTTACTTGTTCATGTTTCAAGGAGTCCACCAATTTGATTAAATTAATCACATGGCTAGTAACATCTTTCTCTACCAGAACACTGGATGATTCACTGCGACAATTATCACACTCTTGAGCGCAATTCTTCTTATCGAAATTCTCATTGAAATACTGAAGCACCTGTTGACGACGGCAATCAGTACTATTTTCACAATATTGGATAACCTGAATCAGTTTATTTAAATGTTTCTCCTTGCTCACACGATCTAGATCTTTATCTTTAGCAATCATACTTTGCATAGTTTTACCATCTCTGAAATTATAGTACATGATACAATGAGAATGTTTACCATCCCTACCAGCTCTTCCTGTCTCTTGGTAATAGCCTTCTAGAGTTCTTGGCAGTGTTAAGTGGAAAACAACACGAACATCAGCCTTATCAATACCCATACCAAAGGCGATAGTGGCACAAATAATCTTGATTTCACCACTTTGCCATGCTCTTTGGATCTTTAATCTATCATCTGGCTCCAAACCAGCATGATAGAAAGCAGCTTTGACACCAACATTGTTCAACTTCTCTGATGTTTGTTCGCATGAATTCTTGGAGTGGCAATATATAATACCAGTTTGATCTTTGAATTTTCCTTTCAACGATTCTTCAAGGTGTTTCAGATGATTCTTGTCTTTAGGCAGTACTTCATAAAACAAATTAGTTCTATTAAAACTTTGTTTAAGCTCAACAGGATTATCCAAGCCCAAATTATGTACAATGTCCTCCTTCACGTGATCATTAGCAGTAGCAGTCAAGGCCATGATAGGAATATCTTTGTAAGTCTCTTTAAAGTAGTTCAATGCGGTATAATCAGGCCTGAAATCATGACCCCAACTACTGACACAGTGAGCTTCATCGACGACGATTCTTGCCAGCATGCCCTGTTCATAAAGTCTATCAATGGCCCTCTTGGCCTGTTTCGATTGACTGATCATCTCGGGAGATAAATAAACCAAGTCAAGTTGGCCTGTAATGAATAAATGGAATGTATGTTTTCTCTCTTCCAAAGGACTTCTTGAGTTAATCATTCCAGCACGAATATTTTTGTTCCATAGATGTTCGACTTGATCTTGCATCAATGAAATCAATGGAGAAACAACAATCGTAGTACCTTTTGTCTGTCCACTTTTTACAATAGCAGGTAATTGATAACATAAGGACTTACCACCACCAGTAGGCATAAGAACAAAGCAATCTTTACCAGATAGAGTAGCATTGACGGCATCCAATTGATTTGATCTAAAGTCCTTCAAGTGGAAAACATGTCTCAATTTGGCAAATACTTCGGACGTCCAAGGATGCTGTTCAATGTTTGGAGGAATATCACTAGCAGATCTTGGAGGAAGATCTCTTTGGAAAAGGGAATCCAAATCATCCAAGTCTGCTTCGCTATGAACATTCACAGGAGAGCTGGGAGCACCATTAAAATCTTCGAGTTTAATTGGTTGGATACTATTAGCATATTCCATCAACTCATCATCATCTGCATCACCATCATCAATATAAATTGGATTGTGCTGAGTATTAGCTTCCCTTTCACCTTCAAATTCATTAGGAGAAATTCCAACAATTTCATCTTCCCAATCCTCATCTTCATCAACAAGAGATATTTCATGGATTTGGTTGTCTTCAGATCTAATATTGGCAATATGACTGTCAAAGATCTCGTCATCTTCACTTTCAACGACAGCATCCGAATGAACGGAATCAACTTCAATGTGATCCTCGTCATCAGAGGAATTCCTCAAATTGGCCAATTCACTTTGAGATACTCTAGTAATTTCATCTTTTTCATCATCACCCTCATCAAATTCTATATCACTATTGTTTGGAGTACGCTCATTGCCTCTGAAGCTTCCATCATCATCCGAGTAATCGTCGCCACCACCGACTACAAACCCACTCAGATCTGTATCATAGTCTTCTTCAGGATCACTTGTAACTAGGCCATCCATAGTTTTATCTCCTTCAAAATCATCACCATCCTCGTTGGCTATATTAGGGGAACGCTTGGTTTCATTAAAAACATTCGTATCTTGTTCAGGTAAAGAAGTATCAGGTGGAATCTCCCGATAGTCAATATTGGTTTTTCTCTCCCTGAAGGGGATTATCCTTACAGTTTCAAGTGTACTCTTGATAGGTTTAGTCTTTTCTTGTTCAGGAGAGTGGGTTATGTATCTTGAAGAGTCTGGAACATCCACCACTGGTTGTGTTATTATAGGAGGCTGGGAAATTTCTTTTGAAGCTATTGCATTATATTGATGGCTTTCCATTGCACTACTAGCCTGAAGGAGATTAAGATGGTCATTTGAGACAATGTTGTTGGTTGTAGGTAGTGTTGGAGCGGTTATATCTTTAAGTGAACTTAACTGTTTCTTGAGTTTCGATTGTTCTTCCCCGGTGATATCCAGCTGTTCCATCAATGATGCTCTTCTCTGACGTTTCTCAAGCTCTGAGATTGTCAATAACTCTTCGACTTCGACACGTTTCGTCAATAACTCCATTTTTCTTTCGATTACTTTAATATAGTCACCTTGTAACTGAAGAAGTCTATCCTTGTCTCTGAAATCTCTTGGAAATAAATTGGCCTGAGCTATTTCTTGGTTCATTGATCCTTTTGGAAGACTAACTGAAATAGAATTTCCGCTCATAAGAATGTTGGAGAGCGGCCTTCTGTTGAAGTCAATATTATCCAGATCAGCAAAATCGGAGTCATCAAAATCATTAGTAGTGTTAGCGGGATTATTGCTCCTTGATAATTCACTCAAAGCTCTCTTTTGTTTCTTGGTCTCAACCGTTGGTTCTATTGCCGTCTTGGATCTCTTTTTGGCAGTGGATGGGGTCTTTGTTAAAACATCTTCTTCAAATGTCAAATCAATCACATCGTTACCAGTAGCCGTTTGTTGTGGCGAGGGTTGGTACGCTCTAGGTTGATGTTGATTAAGAAAAGGTGAAGCATTACGATGCTGTATAGAACGTTTCTCATTTTCTTTTCTAGCAACTCGCAGGACTGAAGTTCTCTCAGGTTTTTGAACATTTCCTAAGAAAGAGTTCGCCAGCACCGATGGATCATCTATAGGGGACGGATCTCTAGTCTGCATATGGTTTGGTACTGTTGATAAAGATGTGGGAAGCTGAGACTCACTTGATAAAGGCACATTCAGCAAGTTGGTGCTGATCTCCATAAGCGCGCCTCTTGTGGGTATATTTGCCTTGGAGGACTTCATCCACGCAATTTGAGATTTCAGGTTATTCCTTACAGCCATTTATATCAAATGCGCTTATCAGAGTGAGTGGTCCTATCTTGATGTAGTAATCTTCTTGAATCTCCTCTTCTTAGGACGTGTTCAAGCTTTTTGCCGTTGAAACAGAAATTTTCTATTTTGATTGTAACTTTGTTTACATTTCAGACTTATAGAACGAGTTCGAGAAAAAGGTAAAAAATTCGCGAAATCACCACCAAGCGCGTCTTAAAAAAAAAACGTCGCGTTTGATTTTAAAAGAGGCTTCATAGATCAGAACAGCTAGGAAAATGGCTAAAGAGAGAACTGAAGATAATCTTCCCTGGGTTGAAAAGTATCGTCCAAGCTCGCTAGATGATGTCTATGGACAGCCAGAAGTTGTTGACACTGTCCGGAAATTTGTTGAAGAAGGAAGACTACCACATCTATTGTTCTATGGACCACCTGGTACTGGTAAAACCTCAACAATCATAGCTCTTGCTAGAGAAATATATGGTTCCAACTACAAGAATATGGTTTTGGAATTGAATGCTTCAGATGATCGTGGTATCGATGTTGTGAGGAATCAGATCAAAAATTTTGCTAGTACGATGCAAATCTTTAGCAAAGGCTTCAAATTGATCATTTTAGATGAAGCTGATGCAATGACCAATGTCGCTCAAAATGCTTTAAGAAGAATCATTGAAAAGTATACAAAAAACACAAGATTTTGCATATTAGCAAATTATGCTCATAAATTAAATCCGGCATTATTATCTCGTTGTACGAGGTTCAGATTTAGTCCATTGAATGAACAATCAATTAAAGAAAATGTTCAAAAGGTAATCATCAAAGAGCACTTACAAATAAGTGAAGAGGCTGAATCATCGCTATTGACTTTATCAAAGGGTGATATGAGAAGAGCTTTGAACGTTCTACAAGCTTGTAAAGCAGCTACGGATGGAGAAATTACAGAAGCAATGATTTATGAAAGTGTTGGTGCCCCTCATCCAAGAGACATTGAAACAATATTAGATTCAATATTGAAGGATGAGTGGAGTAGTTCAATTGATACTTTCACCAAAATCAAACAATTGAAAGGTTTAGCATTGATTGATATCCTTGAAGGATTCGTACAGATATTAGATAATTTTGAGCTTAACGTGAAAACCAGAGCATCTATTTTGAAAGGACTTGGAGAGATTGAATATGCAATTTCCAAAGGTGGGAATGAGAAGATCCAATCCAGTGCCAGCATTGGAGTTATCAAAACTGCTTTGGAATTTCAAGGATAGTGACATATTTGATATCCTCGGTAAAAAAAAAAAAGTTAAATATACGCTTTCACTTATTATAGATCTTGTATGACCAAAAATGACTGAGCTAGCGATAAAATATATCAAGGGTGACATTCTCCACTTATCACATAGGCCTTCGATTGTTGCACATTCCTGTAATTGTATGGGTTCGTGGGGAGGAGGATTTGCATATCAACTGGCACGTCGCTTTCCAAAGGCAGAGCAACAGTATATGAAACATTGTGCCTCCTTTAAAGCTTCTGAGCTTATTGGTTCAGCTTTTATTATATCAACGACAATGGATGAACCGCAAAATAGAGGTAAGAAGGCTCCTGACTTCATTGCGTGCCTTTTCACTAGTATTGGTGGAGGAGTAAATTCAGATTCGCCTGATTCTATTATTGCGAATACAAAATTAGCACTGAAAGACTTGAAAACACAATTGTCATTTGAAGAGATAACTAATGATTTACTTACAACAATCAAAAATGAAGGGGATGGAAATTGGGTTATAAATATCCCGAAGATAAATTCTGGGATTTTCAGAGTTCCTTGGGAAAGGACAGAAGATGTTTTGAGAGAGTCCTCTGGACTAGTATTTAATGTTTATGAATTATGAGTGCAAAATAAATAGTAATAAATAATAATGAATGAGAATATTGAGGGTCTTGCTACCTATAGCTAACAAGAATATTCAAGTACCGATTCAGTTGCAATGAAGCTGAAGCCCTTAAACATAGAATCGTCAAATTCAGAAGAATCTTCACCTAGATCAGCTTGGTTATCCTTCAATATTTCTTTTTTAATAACCTCGTTAATATAAGTATGATCAAAGTTCTTTGCCTTTTCTAAATCTGTTATATCGGGTAAAATAGGTGGTTCAGAGTCATTGATTTTATCCCAGTCAATCTTTCGAAAGAATCTATGGTTTTTGAGCTTGTTAAAGTTTGAATCTATCACTAACCTCTTTCCTGGATTCTTATTGGTTAATTTTAATAACAAATCTTTAGCATCCAATGATAAATAATGAGGGACTTGAATTTTCTTCTTTATGACTTTTTCGAATATGGCCTTTTTGTTTGACCCATTAAAAGGAGTGTCACCAGTCAACATATCAAACATCATAATACCAAATGACCACCAATCTGCAGGATATGAATAAGATTCACCTTTCAGAACTTCAGGAGCAGTAAATTGAGGTGTTCCCAGAATTGAATTACAGGTCTCTTCAGTCGAACTTAAACCAAAATCTGTTAAAACAGCATGCCCTTTTGAATTCAACAACACATTTTCAGGCTTCAAGTCACGATAAACAACACCTAATGAATGCAAATGTTTAATTGCTAATGCAATTTCAGCTAAATAAAATGCAGATTCATCTTCATTGAATCGTTGTCGCGAGGACAAATGATAAAATATTTCACCACCTGGAATAAATTCTAGTATGAAATCAATATTCTCTTGATCATGGAAGGTATAAAACAATTTGACAATATTAGGGTGTGATATATTTCCTAGTATTTCACGTTCATTCTTGTGAGTTTTAAGTAATTTTTGGTCAATAGAAATTCTAGCTTTCTTGATAGTCTTTTTGGCATAAAGCTTCTTATTATGTACATCTCTCACCAAATGAACACGTCCGTATGCTCCTATTCCAAGGGTATTTATTTCTTTAAAATCATCAATAGTTCTTTTTGTTAGATCTAACGAGTAATCTGTCTTCAGCTCGATGTCTTTTGTGTCCTTTGCTGTGAATGGTATAGATATTTTACTTCTCACCGAACTTCTCCTACGTATGATTTCAGTGTTTGTATTAGAGCGTGAATGCTTTCTAGTTGCTGGTGGAATGATGAACGAGTGTGCAGAGTGGGCAGCATCTTCATATGTTTTCATTTGAAATTGAGACTCATCATCAGAATCGATACTCAAAATTTCGAGCTTTTGAGAAATAGTGAACAGTTGTGTATGGGGCATTATTGTTTAGCTGATCATTATCAGATTTTTAATGATTTGCTCTAATATCACTGATGCTTTTTACTATTAAATTGAAAGCTCTCAAATTAATTTCGGTATTTCTCATCAGTTTTCGGCATTCTTTCTGCGCTGGTCAGGTTTCTGTCACGTGATTTTTTAATACCGAGAGATTCTGACTAAGTATGCGCTTTCCCAATCTAGTAGTTTTTGTGAGTATGGATACATGTTATAAGATTGTGTGTCTTACTAAAAAAGGAAGGTTTTCTGTAGGTTTCTGTGAATTTCTGCATATTTTTCAAAACAATTTCCTAAAAATTTAAAGTTGCATTAACAGGCTTCTGCGCTGTGCCTTTTCTAAAGCCGGGCGCTTCCGTTGGAAGCC
Organism: Wickerhamomyces jianshihensis; assembly: GCA_030562945.1. Lineage (NCBI taxonomy): Eukaryota > Fungi > Ascomycota > Saccharomycetes > Phaffomycetales > Wickerhamomycetaceae > Wickerhamomyces > Wickerhamomyces jianshihensis. The sequence goes on from JAKUAH010000236.1 coordinate 54,650, forward strand.
CATCAATAGGTATCACTGGGAGTTGTCCCCGCCTATCCACCCGGCGCTAGGGACGTTCGACGCAGTAGGTCTGCTGGAAGGTCTGCTCAGATGTCGGTAGCAGTCGGTGGCAGACCTATCTCATTTTAAGATTTCCTAAGCAAAAGGAGCTTAATTTCCGTCCAAGCTCAGATCTTGAAAAGAACGAGAATCCTCAAAAATTTAAACTTGCCCAGGTGGGAACTCTTGAAAACTTTTCAATCAAGCTAAAACCACCATTCACTTCTGCACTGTCCAACTTTGTGTTCTATCCAACAGCCTTTGTGGAATATACAGCCTTTGCAACGATTCTACTTAATTTTGCTCCTTTCTGGGAATCTTAACCGCGTACATCGTTCTACCCTGACTTTCCAGATTCAAAGGAGTGTTCTTGCCTCATTAATTCGATTATTACAATATAAATTATTAATTTATTAGAAAATAACTTGGTGATCCTCCAGGAACTTGGGAGCGACTGTCTTTGACAAAGATGACTGCAGCAGCATCGCACATTCTGGGGAGTATCGTCAATGTTGTGCTACAAGAAAGATCTGATGTCAATAGTATTTCATCATATCCACAGAACAAGACAGATACTTTGAGAATCCTGGCTATTGTGTCTTGCTCCTTATCCCTTCTTCTTGGGTTGCTGTTCTTCTACGTGTATTTCTCAATGCATCATTCGAGACTTCAATTCAGACACAGACTTATCTTTATTCTGTTGCTCTTCGACACCCTAAAGTCTTTATCAGGTATGATATATCCGATTATTAGCTTCCATGGTTATCCTAGTCAGAAGACGATCAACTTCTTAGGGTTCTTCACTGCTTTGTCTATTGAAGGCAGTGATCTTGCTATTTTGGCATTTGCTATCCACACTTGTGTGACAGTTTTTGGCCCAAAAAGAAAAGTTACTTATTGGCAGTATTTTTATTATGCTAGTACGGTCGTAATTCCAGTGATTCTGGCTTGTATCCCATTTGCATTTGGTGGTTATACCGTCGTCGAAGCGTGGTGTTACCTTCCTAGTCATCCAGTTTGGCTAAGGATAGGGCTTAGTTATGGCCCAAGATTGGTTATCATTATAACCATCATTACCATTTACTCAACAATTTACTTTTATGTAATGCGTCAATTAAAGAAGATGGATTGCCCAGTTACTGATCCAGAAATCTTACTGTCACATCAATCTAAGTGGTGGTCACTAAATCGATATTTAAACAGTGATGTCAAAAAAGACGAAGACCAAAAGACCTCTGACATTCCTATAGACCCACATGCCACAAAATTTGACATAAACATTCAACTTCAAATGAACAATAACCAAAGGCTGAAGGAACGTTATAGAGTGATCTCAAGACAAATTAAAGCAATCTTTCTATATCCTGCATCCTATGTCTTCATTTGGATCTTCCCATTCATAGCTAACGGACTTAGTCTAACTACCACAAAGAGGATCTATGGTCTGGACTGCATTGTTGTTTTTATGACTCCATTCAACTCAGCTGTTGATTTTGTTGTGTTTTTGATACGTGAGACTCCATGGAAATATACATACTCTACAGTGGAGAAATCACCGTTCTCCCCAGTTGATATTGTTCCTACTTGGAGATACAAGCTTAGATTTTTGCCTCTATATCACTTAACAGAAGAGATGATTCGAAACTATGAGAACAATTTGAGCGCAGGTGCTGGCACCGGTGCCACTAATACTCGTCAAGCTACTTATAATGGCTCAAGAAATGTATCCTCTGCAAAACAAAGTCAACTTAAGTCAGGAGTCTTTTCTGGATCAACTAATGTGGATGAATTCTTGAAGAAACAGTCCTTTAGCTCTTCGGTAGCATATGAATACCAAAAAGACAGCGATGAATCAACAAAGAGACCTTTTTCTTCTGATGATAGTAACCTTGCAACTAACGAAAATAATGACGATGAAGAAGATGAGATGGATCTATTGGAGTTCCTAAATAGAGGTCCAGCTTAATGGAATTAGCAAAATTTTGCTTGTTGATATTTTTATTTCTCAGTGCCGACTGTTGATCAATCAGCCTAAGATTAGTTATGAAACTAATATACCTTAAACAAAAGTTATTTAATGGATTAAAAATTTTAAAAAATTACCCTCATATTGTAGAGCAACCTCTTGTACTTGCAGAAAGGTTCTGAACAAAATACCCTATATTAGTATGCAAGCAAAAGGTATTTCAATGAATTAAGTTTTAATGTTTCAGCTGTTCCACTAATATTTGATAGTTATTGAATAACTCTTTCAACTGAGTTATAGTCAAGTCTTCGAAGTTCATGCCATTAAACTTGCCCAGATCAACGTCTATCTTAGGGGGAGGATCTATAACATCAATAGCTGAGTGTCTTTTCAAAAATTTAGAACTCAATGAGCTTGATCTTGACCTGATATCTCTTTGAGGGCTTGTTATAGTGGAGCTTGTAGTTAGAGGAGTGGAACTTCTGGTCCATTTCATAACATCCCCCATAAAATTCTTTAACGGATTGATATCAACATCAACACTACCTGTCTCAGGCTTGAATTTACTTAAAATCTTCACACTTGAATCAAATGTGCTGTAGAAGAAGCTACCTGCTGCTGCTGCTGGAGAGTCCTCTATTTGATTTTTAACTGCTTCTTCTTCCTTAGTGAGTGCTGGGTCGAAATCGTTGTATGAAGACAAATCTATAGCTTGTATGAAAGTCAATGCGGCCTCAAGATTTGTCAAGCAATAGAGGGCGTCTCCAGTTAAATTATTTTCGTTTCTGAAGTGTTTAATATAGACAAAATTTTGATAAAAATCAACAGGGTTAGAATTTATTAGCAATGAATGAATCAACATTGGGAGAATATAATCTCCACTGATGTTTTGTGATCTTAAATGTTCCTTCAAAAAATTATTCAATCTTGAATGGATCCTAAGTAACGAGGCTAGCTTCTGATATGGAGTTCTTAGAGTTTGAAAGTCCCTGAAGTTGGATATCTTCTGTAATATAGGAAGTTTCAAATCAACATCGTGTACATCAATCAATTGAGCATAATCCAAGGCAACAGCTTTTTGTATCACATTGAATTTAATATTAATATACTGGTTAACCTTGTTAGTCTCAGGTGATTTCACTAGCAATCTGTCGTATAAAGCGCTGGTAACCCGATATTCAGCAATCTCCAAATACTTATCAACCTTCTGCTCATCATCACTTGGTGGCACTCCAACCTCCTTCAGTTCCACTCGGTTGTATTTCAAACTCCCTTTCACGACCACTTCAGCCAATTCCTTGAACTCTTTGTAAAATTCTTGTACCAGTTGAACAGTTTGCTCATAAGATAATGGTTTCGAATATTTTGGCCTGCAAGCCTCTCTTAAAAAATCACTGATCTTGTTATTGAGCTTAGCTGGAAGCTCCTCACTGAAGTTGATTGCCAGCAGCGGCTCCTCGGTTTGTAGTTGGTTAAGAGGGTCCATTTTCTCTTGGATTCTTCTAGAAAAGTGTAGGGTTGGGTTATATAAAATTGAAAACAAAACAAACTAAATAGTTTAACCTACACTTTAGCAAACTGATGGAAAAAAAATGGCTAGAAAAAGGGGCTACTCGCCTACACTTGACGATATCCGCCACTACAACATCAAGAAATTCAGGCTAACCGACGACTTTGATTCACTGAACCTTTCACAGTCCACTTCTCCACCACCTGTACCTCCAGCCTATTCAACCAAACACACAGAATATATCCCAGATATCGACACGTTCCTTATACACAATCAGGATGACAGAGACATCATAGAATCCTCTAAGCTCATCACTGACTTAGAGACCGTAGACCCAAATCACATTATTATACCAGAAAGTGTACTTAATGATAACATCAAACTCACACTATATGACTCTGAACTAAGTCATGATCGTCTTAGATCTAGGAAGGCATTTGAAAAGAGGTATGGTATTGCACCATATACAGCTGATGATGGTATTACAACAGAAGAGATACTACATGATGTCTTGGTATTGAAATTCTGGGGTTTGATGAAATACTATGACCCAACTTGGTTGGTCTATAATATTTGGGAAAGATGGTATTTCAATGTTTGTAAACTTCATGAGTTTGAACAGATGGATCAAATACCTGAAGTAGATATGGATTTATCTGAAAACGACAATGACCCTGACCAGCTGAATGACTACCCTGCGGTGATGTATACTCCCAAAATCAGAAATACTTATGGTGGTTACTATTACGATGTCTCAGATGAAAGTACCGTTATCCATGATGATGATGATGATGCTATGGATTTAGATTAGTAGTCTATAATGACTTAAATGACAGTTAATTTACAGTTAATCAATTTTTTTGTAATATTAATTTATTAGCAAGATGATGGAGATGTAAAAGCGAGTAAATTCATTGATCATCAATCAAAATCTTCAACTTATTAGCAACAACATCAATAATATCGTCATTCGTCAAGATTTCTTTAGTCTCATCATTCTTTAAGAATAATCTTAAGTCTTTCTGTTCGTCATCATCATCATAAATCCTTTTTTTGATCTTGTCCTTCAGTTCATCAATTTCAATATCTTGAGAAATAAGAAGAGCAAAGATATCCTCCTTATAATAGAATTTCAGCTTAACAGATTGTGGAATGTTTTGATTTATAGTCTTTGATGATTCCTCTTTTATTAAAGTATCATCTCCCTCATGACTTGCATATAATTGTCCATAAGCAGCTTCCAAAACATGATCTAATTCATGTTTTAATTCAAATAGTCTCTTGACATATTTACTTCTAGATATATAATCTGGTAAGTTTAGTAACTCCTTCACATATTCATCCAAATCAACTTGTCTCTTCTTGGTGATTTTATCAGTGACGTATGTTAATGGTCCTGGAATAAAAGGTAAAATTCTTTGATGTTCTTCAGATTTTCCAGCTTCATTTGGATATAGTTCCAATAATCTTATTTGAAAATCATAAAAGTCTTCATAATAACGACAAAGAGAGCGAACTTCTCCATTGCTTAACTCAGCACGCAAATGAAACCAAAATCTTCCTTTATCAGCATGGAAAGCATCCACTGAAGCACTGGTGATATAATTAGATGTGTCGATTTGAGTATCACTTTGTGCGAAACTTTGTTGTGATTGATGTTGGTAATTCAAAGAATTGGATCGTATTCTTGTTGTTGAGCCACTTGTAACTCTTGAGTCTCTAAAACTTTGGGTTGGTCTGTTCTCATCAACATCACCAAGTGGGATTGAGCTGGCTTTATATTTTGCATTCTTATTCTTCCATTCGTCAACTGTTGGTAATGAAACACTATTAATATCATCAACAACGTTATTCCCAGTGGAATTACCCGATACCAGGTTTATAACGCTTATATAGCTGACTGGCACCAGTCCAGGGCCACCAAGACGATCTATTGGCTTTGCGATAAACCACTCATAGTTATGATGAGCACACAGTATTATATTTTCACCAATAGACACATCCAACTCATCAGATCTTTCAGCTTTGAAATCATACAACACAATACCATAAAGGGCATTATTATTACCGTTGCTTGCTCTTGTAGGATTTGTCTGTGATGAAGCTCTAGATATGAATGAACCAGAAGATAATTTATTTGAACTTGGTGAAGAGCTATTTGCTGGTCTTGTTTTTCCAAAAACTTCAAAATATGGAACTGGTACCATACCTCTCACATTCTTAGATGGATTACAAGCTTCATACCATTCTTTATCATCTTCGTTACCAATAACGTGGAAAAAATCGCCCTTTTGAAACTCAAGTTCCCCTGGTCCTTGGGGTTTATAATCATATAAGGCCTTAATAACTTTCTTTGGTGACTGCAGTAGGTTTGATGTATTAATTTGCAAATCCTGATAGGAAGAAGTTGAAGCTGTTCTATTTCCTGATATTGGTGACGAAATAGACGAGTGTCCTGATTTTGATTTGTCCTTTAACGACTTTCTAAAGCCCTGGTTGTATAGTTTGTTAGATATGTCTTAATATAATTAAATGAATGTAAAAAACAACAGAAAAAAAGCGTGCTATTTACTGAGATCACATACTTTAATCATTTTTCCTGTTCTTGTTTCTCTCCAACGCTTGATTTCAGTATCTGCTTTTCAGATCCAAAGAACGCCAGTCATTGTTTTCAAAATACATATTTTTTTGTGAGGCGCTGAAATTCCTGTATTGTTTTCCTAATGCTGAAATATACGCACTATATCATAAAATCAGTAAACTGAGCGTAAATTACAGTACATTCACACAAAGCTGCCATTTTTGTCTCACAGGAGAATGCAGCAGGGGAATGCTGTTGTCTGAACTCAGCTAATAACAAATCTAGCTAGGGCAAAGAACGCTAATTGAACTGGTCTGTGTCTCAGCAAGTTATTCACAATAAGAAATTCGAAAACTCTCAAAAATTGGACTTTCAAATTCAATCTGAAGCCTTCTGAGGTGAATATACTTGGAAGTTCGAACTGGGAAGGTATCAAAGTATCAGTCTCTTGAGCTGGTTTATCTTCGCTCTCTTTAATAAATTCAATCGCCTTATCTGGATTGTCAGTGATCAAACCATACGCATTCCAGTGTAAAGCCACTCTGAAATCTGTGGTAGAGTTAGCTGTCCATGTATAGAGATTAATATCATTTGGATTAAGTGATTTCTCATAGAAATCTCTAAACTCAGGCGCATATAGAGCAGCAGTCAGCAGAGATACAGCGTTTAATTTAAAGCTATCGGGTAAAGTAGCTGAATAACTGATGAAACCTCTCGCAATTATGGGAGATACGGTTATGTTGATTATTGGGAAGTTTGTTAACAATGCAGTCTCAACACCAAACTTGTAAAAATCTAATCTCCAAAGACCAAAAATCACCTTTTTATACCAGAACTCGCGATCTTCATTAACATCTAAGAGTGCTCTAATGATTTTAGCCAAAACAGCAACGTCATTAGTGGCTTTAATATCTAGCATTACCTGTAACTCTAAAGGTTTCTCCACAAACCACTCTAAAAACTCAACCAAGGTTAAAATCTTCTGTGTTGGATCATTAACATTGGTCAACTTCTTCAGTTCCTCCAACGAAGTCTCGGAAATAGTGAGCTTTCTATCATAGACTCTTCCCGTGTGTGGATCCTATTCATAAGTTAATACCATCATCACAGATAGTAAGAGAGGAAATTCATATTCACATGACGAATTAATTGGTATACATACATGATTGATAACAACGACACCATCACTCGTAACCTGAACATCTTCACTATGCAGTTAGTAATTAGACCACAATGGTTTATTGGACCAGTACATACCTGTCTCAATGATATCAGCACCAACGGAAACTGCCCCTTCGAAAGCCTTCAAGGTATTCTCAGCGTGTTTGGCCTTGAACCTAAAATTAGAGATGGTTAGTCTTAAAAACTTTCTAAAACAAAAAACTCAAAACGCACCCTCTATGTGCAGCGACTTTTGGGGTGCTCATCTCTTCAAATTTTGCCCTCTTTAACAGAGCTCTTAAATTGTTTTCAACTCCTTTTTAAGCTCAATTGAAATAACCTTTCCTTCCACCGTGTACGCCACACACATGGGCCATGAAATTTGTGGCTAGTGCGAGATAATTACCTGTTTGTGGCTGGTGAGATATTATGTAATCGATTCTAGTCCCGCTCTTTTCTTTTTTCGCTGATGACTGATGACTCTGAGAAGAAAGAATAAAATATGAAATTACTTTCTTGCTTTAGTTCAACGGTCTCAATTGTTGTTGCATATTAAAGAAAATGACTCTGATAAGTTTGCTGACATCTCCTCCTATTTCAAATATCCAACTCAATAATAGAGCCATTAGTGGAATCACTGGCTCTATCTCCATCTCCTTCTGGATAATTGTCTTTGTTCCGCAGATATATGAGAATTATAAAAGAAAATCGTCTGATGGTTTGTCACTTCTATTCGTCGTTCTATGGCTCTTGGGTGATATATTTAATGTTCTTGGAGGTGTTCTTCAAGGTGTCTTGGGCACTATGATTTTACTAGCAGTCTACTATACACTAGCTGATTTGCTACTACTTGGTCAGTTCTTCTTATATGGTGATGGATCTCAAGTTGATGCTGTTCATTTAAACCCAGCAAACCCACTTAGTGATAACCTCTTTGAAGAGATTGCACAAGATGTCCTAGGAGAAGATACTGAAAGCTCAATAGCATCACAAACTACACCATTAATCTCAAAGCCTAAAAAGAAAAGTCATCTGAAAAGTTTTATTGAATTCACATTGGTTTCATCTGTTGTCGTTGCTGGTATCATCGGATGGTATATCTCATATGATCCAAATGATATCACTGATGGACCAGACTTGACTTATGACCCATTAGCTCAATTTTTTGGATGGTTATCTGCTGCTTTATACTTGGGCTCTAGACTACCGCAAATACTATTAAATTTTAGAAGAAAATCATGCGAAGGAATTTCATTCTTGTTTTTCCTATGTGCGTGTTTAGGTAACTTAACCTATGTTATCTCTATTTTGGCTATCAGTGTTGATCCATCTTATCTTTTAGTCCAGTCAAGTTGGTTGGCTGGATCCATTGGTACTTTAGCTCTTGATTTTGTTATATTCATCCAATTCTTCTTGTACAGTGATGAAGATGACTATGAGAGTGATGATTACGAGGAGAGTCAAACACCATCTCAATCTTACACTCAGTGAGAATATACAAAGAAAAATATCCCGAAAAGTTATTAAAAAAAAAGCACCCATTCATATCAGCATGCTATTTAGAATTGATTGATTCATATTTGCACTATTTATGTTTTCTTAGATAGCCTTTTTTGCCATACAAAGAATTGTAGCTCATTATTTTTGTGTCATCAGAAACCCGGCCAGTATTTCGTCTTTTCCTTTTCGCGTATGCCTCAGTTTTTTTTTAAATAAAAATTGAACGCGTCAGCCCAAATAGAAGCCCATTTCTTTAGTATCACAAACAAAGCTATGAGCAGTATTCGTCCAGAGCTCAAGTTCAGCGATGCTTCAGACGAGCGCTCTTTCTATCGCAAGTTTGAAAAGCTTCCATTAAAAACTTCAAAATTAGTACGTATAGTCGATAAAGGTGACTATTACTCTGTATTTGGTGAGGATGACACGCAATTGGTAATTGAAACAATTTACAGAACCAACGAAGTTCTCAAGAAGTCTAATACTGGATTATCTTTTGTCACACTTTCATCTGCTGTTCTTTCCAACTTTTTGAGCCAGTTGCTATTCGATAGAGGTTACAAAGTTGAAATTTATGATAGAAATTGGGAATTGGAAAGATTTGCAAGTCCTGGTAATATTGAAGCTGTTGAAGACTTGATTACAGGCACTGATCTTGAAACATCTCTTGTTATTGTCGCCCTAAAGATTGTGAACAAAGCTGAAGGTCGTACTATTGGTTTTTGCTTTGCAGATACCAATAACAAAGAAATCTCTGTGTCTGAATTTGTTGATAATGATCTATATTCAAACTTGGAAAGTCTCTTAATCCAAATTGACGCTAAAGAAGTCTTAATTTCTAGTCCTTCTTCAGTTGAAGATCCAGATTATGTTAAATTGACCGGTGTAATTGATCGTTGCGGTGCAATTGTTACTGAAACAAGGTCAAGTGACTTCAACAACAAAGATATTGAACAGGATTTAGTCCGCCTCATAGGGGATGAATTGGCTTTATCTATTGGTGATTTAGCTACTAATTTAAATGGTTTGAATGCTGCTTCTGCAATCATCAACTACTTGGGTTTACTTACTGATGATAGTAACTTTGGATATTACAAATTGAAGAATCATGGTTTGAATCAATTCATGAAATTAGATTCATCTGCTGTGAAATCATTAAATCTGTTCCCATCTTCAAGAGCTGCTAGTGGTTCCAAAAATTCAAACCTTTTTGATCTATTAAATCACTGTAAAAGTGTTGGTGGGACAAGACTCTTACATCAATGGATTAAACAACCATTGATTGATATTAGTGAAATTGAAGCACGTCACAGCTTGGTCCAAATCCTTGTTGAAGACACACAATTGAGATCCTCCTTGCATGACGATTTGTTGGTTTCTATCCCTGATATAAGAAAATTGACCAAAAAGCTGTTAAAAAATTCAACTTCTAATCTGGAAGATGTTGTAAGAATCTATCAGTTTTTGATAAAAATCCCTGATATTATTGATGCTTTGGAAAACAAGCAGGCTGAAATTGAAAAGGACGATCAATTAAGAATATTATTGGATATTACTTGGATTTCGCAATTGAAAGAACTATCACAACCTTTATTAAAATTGCAGGAGCTAGTTGAATCAACTGTTGATTTAGAAAGTCTAGATCGTCATGAATTCGTCATCAAACCAAACTATGATGAAAAATTACTAGAATATAGAGAAAGGTTAGATGAAATTGAAAATCAAATTAGAGTTATCCATGAAAGAGTTGCAGATGAACTAGGACTTGATGCTGAGAAGAAACTAAAACTTGAACGTCATCAAAATCATGGTTGGTGTTTACGTCTAACGAGGACAGAAGAACGTAAAATTAGAGGCCAGAAGCAATTCATTGAATTACAGACCGTTAAAGCTGGTGTATTTTTCACAACAGAACAACTAAGACATATTTCACAAGAAAGCTCAGAAATCCAAACCAAATATAATAGGCAACAATCTACTTTAGTCAAAGAAATTGTCGGTATAACAGCAACTTACACCCCTGTGCTTGAAAAAATATCACTGGTTTTAGCAAACTTAGACGTTATTGTCTCTTTTTCCCATGTCTCTGCTTATGCTCCAACACCATATATTAGGCCAAAGCTTCATGCCCTAGATTCCAAAGAAGGTCGTACTGTTCTTAAAGAGGCTAGACATCCATGTGTAGAGATGCAAGACGAAATTACATTCATTGCCAATGACTATGAACTTGTCAAGGACAAAACTGAGTTTTTGATCATCACTGGTCCTAATATGGGTGGTAAGTCAACCTATATTCGTCAAATAGGAACCATTGCGCTTATGGCCCAAATCGGGTGCTTTGTTCCTTGTTCAGAAGCTGAGTTATCTATATTCGATGCTATATTAGCAAGAGTCGGTGCGGGTGATTCTCAACTTAAAGGAGTTTCCACATTTATGGTTGAAATGTTAGAGACTGCATCAATTTTACAAAATGCAACTTCTAACTCCTTAATTATTGTGGATGAATTAGGAAGGGGTACCAGCACTTATGATGGGTTTGGTTTAGCTTGGGCTATTAGCGAATTCATCGTGACAAAACTACATTGTTTCACATTGTTTGCAACACATTTCCATGAATTGACTAAATTGGCTGAACTTCATGAAACAGTAGAGAATTTACACGTTGTTGCTCATGTTGAATCCAATTCAAACACTTCACAAGATATTACTTTGTTATATAAAGTTGAACCAGGTATTTCAGATCAATCATTCGGTATACATGTTGCTGAAGTCGTCAGATTTCCAAATAAGATTATCTCAATGGCAAAAAGAAAGGCTGCTGAGTTGGAAGAGTTTAATGACAATGATAAGGATACATATGTTGAAGATAAAAGAAGCAAATGTTCAAATGAAGAAATTATTGAAGGCTCTGATACTTTAAAAAAGATACTGAAAGAATGGAGGGATAGCATAGATCTAGATAAAGTAACCAGTGATGAAGCTGTTAGTAAATTAAAGAACTTGATTGATGGAAAGTATAAAGGAGAAGTTGATTCGAGTAAGTTTATTCAGGAGGTTTTGTCACTTTGAAATTCTAGTTAAAGTAATACTATAGTATGTTCTTATTCACTCGACTTGTAAAAATAAATGCTAAACACCTGTAATGGAATCTAATGAATTTCCCAAATACCCTTCAAATGAACAAGAAATACTGGAATGGAAAGGCTTTCTCTTATTTTTTTTCTCTAAACTTATAGCCGATTAAAACCGAAACATATTAAAACTCAGATTTCTTAAATTGAATTAGAGACATTTTTAACTCCTCATAAAGCTCAAGATAATAAATTTACTAGATTTTTATAGTCCTATATACATAGAAATACTTGTGTTAACAATTTTTGAATTCTTTAAAATCTAAAATATTTGAAATGGTTCCTTTTGATATCAATAATTTTTTAAACAAAGTTGGTTCAAATTATTAAAATTGATTTACAGAAAAATAACCCTTCAAGATTTCACAATTTATCTAAACGATAAGATGTATTTTAGTTAACCTTTATCAATTTAAACACGCTTATCACTAATCAGTGTCAAAATTAAGTGGTATAGCAGCACTTTCAAACTTTTACTGTATTCTATTACGTAATCATTAGAGTTATTATGGATATATTGTAAAGTGAGCTATCAGAATGAATAAAATTGTAGATTGTGAACAGAATTGGATGTAATTACATATATAAAAACACATTTCAAGACTAATAAGTAAATTGAAATACTATTCAATAAATTGTTCAATAATTCCTAATAGAATTCGATATTGATCAGTTTCAGTGGTGTTTCAACAGTGTTTCAATAGGTGTTAAGCGCGAAATCTGGTGGCAGCAGAAAAAAAGAGGAACAAGATTTGAAGAGTAAGAACTTTGTTGGAACAGAACAAATCTGGTGATTAGTTATAACTGAGAAACTTGTCATAATGCTGAACCATCAAGTTATAGATTTCTTGACCAATAATGCTCATTTTCTCACTTCAGAACCAATCAATGGTCATGTTTTAATGATAATTAAGCTATTCAATTCAATTAACAATCACAAACACATGTCTATAAAATCCTTTATTGAGGAATTGGAGAAGATCAACAAAATAGACAAATATAGTGTGGTTTTAGCTGAAGATAAGACCACTATTGAGTTCATAAACAACCGAAACCTTGAGCTTTTGAACTTCACCATAACAAATAAATCAATGATCCAGGAACCTTTTAAGCAACGGAAAAAAAGATCATTATTATCTTTAGATTATTTGAATGAACTTCTAGCACCTGAGCCTCGGTTACAAGACTCCAAAAATCTTAATTATTCCAAATTGATGGAGCTTTTGAACTATGAGAACGCGTCACATAAGCTGTCAATTCAGAAAATAGCACAAACAACACCTATGCTACCATTCCTAGAAGTTTGTAATGATATTGAACATTCAAGAATCCTATCACAAATCAATAGAAATCAAAAAGTCAATAACGAGATCACACTTTGCACAACTCAAAAGATTCATTTCATTCCAGTAATCAAACCACACACTGATATATCATTAGGGGATTGTTCATATCTTGATACCTGTCATAAGCTGGATTCATGTAGATATGTTCATTATATAAGACACTTGCCAGAGAAAAAGATTAAAGAGGAGAACATTAGATGTGATGAGTTTAATTCAAGGTTAACATACTGGGAGAAAATCAATCCATGGAATAACAATGGAGCTGCTTCTAATATCTCAAGAACCATCTTACCCAAACAGTGGATTAATTGTGATGTTAGGAAATTTGATTTTAACGTCTTGGGGAAGTTTGCTGCCGTTATTGCTGATCGTACGTATTATTAGATCTGATGAATTACCTTCCTCATCAAATACTAACCATAATGCTTAGCTGCTTGGAATATTCACATGAATTTACCATATGGAACATGCAATGATAATGAGTTATTGAACTTACCTCTTTCAAATGTTCAAGATGAGGGTATTCTTCTTCTTTGGGTAACAGGAAGAGCTATTGAGATAGGGAAAGAATCTTTAATGAAATGGGGTTATACCATCAAGAATGAGATGGTTTGGATCAAAACAAATCAACTATCACGAACAATTTGTACTGGAAGAACAGGTCATTGGTTGAATCACTCAAAGGAGCATTTACTAGTTGGAGTGAAAGGAAATCCAGTTTGGCTAGATAGAGCAGTTGATATTGATTTCATTGTGAGTTCAACAAGAGAAACCTCAAGAAAACCAGATGAGGTAAGTTTACCCATTTCTAGGATAAGAAAAAGTCACATACTAACCAACTATTTTATTTTATAGCTTTATGGAATGGTAGAAAGGCTTGTGGGGCCACATGCTAGAAAGCTAGAGATCTTTGGTAGAGACCATAATACCAGACCAGGTTGGTTTAGTAAGTATACCAATGAAGACCCATACAACGTCCTTTTTTCAACTAACCATCTATTAAAAACAGCAATTGGAAATCAGCTAAAGGGGAATAACGTTGTAGAACATGAGGTTCATCATAAATATCAGAAAAGTCTACTCAATACAAGTTGAATATAGGAAAAGATTAAATTAACTTAGTTCCCACTCAGTTCTATATTTAATGATCGTTTTAGGAAATTACAAAATTACATCAAAATATTTGGAATTCTCTCAGACTTTCTAAAATTGATTACATAATAATTTATGGATAGTCTATATTTGTCTCTTGCCCAATGAGTAGGAGATTTTGGCAGTTCGGATTCTCAAAAGGGAAGAGCAATGGAACTGAACAGTGGACAGTGGACGTGGATGCAGTTATTGTGAATCAATTACATTTTGGCATAAGTCCGTTCAAGGATTTACAGATAAAGGAGGCCTTTGTCTTAGACTAATGTGCCTCCTTGCATTTTCGGGCCTTTGTTGTACATTAAGATTTTATATGGCTTGCTATTATCGTATTCTTCTCTAGGTCCGCCGGATACTCTTCAAATATGAGGAGAAGCACAAGATTTGCGACTGACTAGATAGAACTGGGAAGAACAAAGTAATTGCTTCCATGTGAGCTCAAACTTGATTTTTATAACTATCATCTATTTCCAAAGATAGCAAGAGCTTATCATCAGCAGTTATTTTTTTAGAGTTGTTACAGTCAATAAGCTGTAGTGTCGAGATTGCATTGGAACGCGTGAGAATATTATAAGGGGAAAATATAGAGATTCCTTTTGTTTTGATTTAAATATTTAAGGATCAAATCATTTAGATTCTTATATTGCTTTACTAAGTAGGTTCCTCTAGAGCGTTATGTTTAAATTTCAAATTCCTTATAGGCTCAGAAGAATAGTAATCGTGTCTTTGATCTTGACAGCTGCTGCAATCTTTCCACTTATTTCAATTTATCCCCATAAAAAGGATAATATTTTGAATTCTATTTCTGAGTTCTTCAATGATAGAGACAATAATCTCAGTTTTCTTGAACATTTAGCAAGCGCAAAGGTTGATGAGTCTCCTGCAAATGGTGAATATTTAAAGAGTAAAATTGATGAACATATTTCACAGAGGGCAAATGAGATCTCACAAAAGTTTTACACCCCCTTGATTAAAGAAATCTTTAGCATCCAAGATCAAATCCCATCCCTCAAGTTGAAAAAAGATGCCAACCAAGCCATGGGTAAGTTAATCAACAAAGAAGAGTTATCAGGATATCTTATAATGAATGACACTGATGTTTCAAAATTCAGATCATTGCACACTGAAATCTATGAATCATTACCTGATAAATTCCCAAAAGGATTGTATAGAGGAACTGGAATCGTGTTCATTGCTGGAGGCTCTTACACATGGTTGACCTTATTATCCATTAAATCCTTAAGAGCCTTTGGATGTGAATTACCAATTGAAGTGATCATCCCAACCAATGAAGAGTATGAGCATGGATTTTGTGAAGATGTACTACCAATATTAAATGCAAAATGTATCGTTTTGGGTAATGTCCTTGGTGAAGAAATCATGAGCTCTGTCAAGTTTAAAGGGTTTCAATTCAAATCTTTGGCATTGATTGCTTCAAGTTTTGATAACACACTTCTTTTAGATTCTGATAACATGTTAGTTTCTAATCCAACTAATTTTTTTAAACAAGATCCATACAAATCAAAGGGGTTAGTCTTATGGCCAGATTACTGGAAAAGAACAACATCACCTCATTTTTATGAAATTGCTGATATTGAAGTGAACGAAACTGTTAGAATTCGTAACGGTAAATGGGACTTGGTTGCACCTGAACTCTTAAGCACTGAAGAGGCTGCTAAATACGATTATCATGATTTCAAAGGAGCTCTTCCAGACGTTTCTTCTGAATCAGGCCAATTATTGATTAGAAAATCAGATCATGTGAAGACTGTTCTTTTATCATTCATATATAATCTTTATGGACCTGGATTTTTCTATAAGTTGATTTCTCAAGGTAATACTGGTGAAGGAGATAAAGACACATTCATAGCAGCAGCAGTTAAAGCTAATGAAAAATTCTATCAAGTCAAGTCAAATATTTATACTTTTGGATGGCATGGGAAAGGTTTCAATGGTGTTGCTATGGGTCAAAGAGATCCAATTCAAGATTTTAAAGAATATAACAGATACCTTAAGGAATCGAAAAAGTACGAACAACGAGTTAAAAGTAAGTCAAAGAAAAAAGTGATGGAAGGTGAAGAAGAGGTGAAAGAGCAAAGGCCAGGTTTCAATCCAGATAATAGTATCAATATCTTCACAGTGCATTCTAATTTTCCAAAACTAAATCCATTGAAGCTTCTCAAGGATAACAAACTGAAAGATGGTGACCGTCAAATTAGAATGTACGGTGATATCTCAAGAGTTATCTTTGATAACAAGTACGATTTTGAGTTTGTTCAATTCAGAAGAATGAAGTTTTTGCTCTGTGACATCAACTTAAACTTGAAGCAATTCAATGATATCAGTCGCAATGATCTCTGTCGTTTCATCGAGGACCATCTTCAATTTCTCGAGGCTAATCCTGTGGTGAAGAACTAGTCTACAAATCTGTATTTTCACGAATATTTCCTTATTTGGCGTTTGCGGTCGAAGAGACTGTGTATACATCTTAAATACAACTTTTATTTCCTAATTTAGAAGTCTAAACAAGCCAATGGAATCTCGCCATTTTCCATAGCGAAAAGTAAAAATAAAGTCCAAAAAAATGGGCCAACGTAGTGCAAACAACCAAACTACAACACTCGAAATTGAAGTGCAAAATGTTTAGAACAACTCTTTCAAAGGCTACTAGAAACGCTGCCAGATCAATCAGATCTAACCACTCACATGCTAAGGCTGAATTACCACCATGGGCTAACAAACCAGCTTTCCCACAAGGTCCAAATGCTAAAGCTGCTGAAGCTTTCAAAAAAGGAATTGAAGCTGAAAGACACCACGCCCAAGGTACTTCTTCATTATGGAGAAAAATCTCTTGGTTCGTCGCTGCCCCAGCTGTCTTAGCCACTGCTATCAATACTTACTTTGTTGAAGCTGAACATGCTAAACATAGAGAACATTTAGCTCATGTTAGTGATGAAGACTGGCCAGTTCAATACGATTTCCAAAACATTAGATCTAAAAACTTTTTCTGGGGTGATGGTGATAAAACTTTGTTCTGGAACCCAATTATTAACAGACACATTACTAAAGATTAGATTACACACAGCTTAAAAAATTTAATTTTTGAAAAAGGGGAGAGGTTATGATTTATTTATATGATTTTATTTTGCTACAAAGAGAAGAAAGGTTTATATGTCAATTAAACTTGATTCATTAAAGAAGGGCTTTTTATTATAAAGTAGAAAAAATGTATAAGTTGTTTGTTGCACCAATTGCAACTGAATTTTCGAATGGATGCCATGATATATGTAAAATATTTTTTTCAAAATCAATATTACCATATTCAAAATTCTTCTTTTGGATCATATTCGGTAGACCATTTCTTCTCTTATTATTACCTGTGTTATTGTTCCCATTATTGTTGATTATTTGCTTTCTTGATTTAAATGCACTTCTATCAGCTTGTAAAACAATCTCATCACTTTGTTTGTTTGGATCAGTTACATCTGAATAAATCATAAAGTTGTTGTTATATGAACCTGTCATCACAGAATTATTATCAGCACTGAAAACAACTTCAAATTTATCAAAAATGGCATCATTTTCATAAGTATCACATAAATGATTTCTTAATTGTTCATGAATGTTAAAAGTCTTTACAGGTTCTCTTTCCATATTGACATCCCATATCTTCACAGTCATATAGTCTCGACTAGCAATATATCTACCATCAGAACTGAATTTAACATCAGCTATACTTGTAGTAATCTCATTAAAGAAATTATGATTAGCAGGATCAATGTATTCTTGGAAAACTTTTGAATGAGAATCACATAAAGCATTACTTCTCATATCAGCAAATTTTATAGCACCTTTAGATGAAGAATGCATAAATAAGTTACAATTCTCAGGATGGAATTCTGCACATGTTATAACTTCAGTCAATTCTTCTAAAGTGTTTGGTTTGATATCAATAATATTGAAGCATTGATCAGGATTTTCCAAATTCCATAAGTTTATTCTAAGATCATCTGAACTAATGAATGTCTCTCCATCACTATTTATTGACATTGAATTGATATGATAAGAATGAGCGTTTGAATATACTCTCTTTGGTGATGCAGCAATGATTTTATCATGAAGGGTCAATCTTGGCAATTTTAATGTATCCAAAGATAATCTTGAATTATTAAAAGTATTTGTATGGTTGATTTCACTTAAATTATTTTCAGAAACCATTCTAATCTGTTTTTCATAAACTTTCCAAAGTTTTATAGTCTTATCATTTGCAGATAGCAAAAAATGAGCTTGATTTGTACGTTTACACCATTTAATCTTATTAATTTTCTCTTCAATTTCCAAACTCTTCAAATAATCAAATTCTGCATCATGACTTTGGAATTCAGTATGGAATCTATATTCACATGCATTTTTCTTATTAGAATTTCTTTCAAATAAGACAACTCTACCACCACGATCACCAGTGGCCAAATAATCACCTGTATGATCGAATTCAACTGCGGAGATGATGTCAGCATCTGTGACAACTAAATCTGTCTTATCACCAAAACATTGGCTGAACTTGAAGTCCTTCACTGTGTCAGACATTTTTGTAAGTTGAAATGTTTGGATGGAGTTTTGTGGTATTTGAAGGACTGATGGGGTTTATGGGTGGGTTCAATGGAGATGCGAGATTTTAAACAGCGGACTTCTAAGTGTGTTTCTGTGTGTTGGGGGATTATCTGTGAGTGGATGACCAAAAACAAAACAGGCAAATCAATTGACTTCCTTTAAAGTAGATCTGTTTTTTTTTTTTTGTTTTCTCTTTCTATTTCATCGCTTTTTTCTGTTTTTCTGTTTTTCCCTTTTTTTGGTGGTGAGAAATGGACGTTTTCACAACTGATGATTATGTAATACAAAAGTACACACTAAACAGCAGAGAGAGAGCAGAGCACTGGAGCATCTACGAATAGTTAGTATTTTGAGAGTGCATTTCGTTTCTATGTATTTTGCTTTGTTCTAAGTATCAACAGGAACTTACTGTTCCCCCTTTGCAAGCTTATCAACCCACAATTTTTCAGCTTGAACAATGGTATCGTTATTAGCCATCATCTTGTTCATGGTTTCAATATACTCATCGTATGGATCACTATCAAACACAATACCACCACCAGCTTGTAAGTAGGCTACACCGTTTTTCACCACCATGGTTCTTAGAGCAATACAAGTATCCATGGTTTTACCATCATAACTCCAGGATCCAATAGCACCAGCATAAACACCTCTCTTTTCTTTTTCTAACTCTCCAATCAATTCCATAGCACGGACTTTTGGTGCTCCACTAACAGTACCAGCTGGGAAAATGGATCTGAATGCATCAAATCTACTCTTATCCTCTCTTAAAATACCAGAAACTTGAGAAGTCAAATGAGAAACATGACTGAACCTCTCAACGGTTAATAATCTATCAACATTTGTTGTGTTTGGGTCACATACTCTGTTAATATCATTTCTAGCTAAATCAACCAACATGACATGTTCAGCACGATCCTTTAATGAAGAAGTTAATTCAAGGGCTAATTCATCATCCTCTTCTGCAGTTTTACCACGTCTTATCGTTCCGGCAATTGGATGTGTTATAACCTTGTTTGAAGCATCTGTCTTAACTAATAATTCTGGAGATGCACCAACAATTTGGAAATCTAAGTAATCAATGTAAAACATATATGGTGATGGGTTGACAGTTCTCAAGTGTCTATATATGTTGAATGGGTGTAATGATGTTGGTCTTGCTACTCTTTGAGATGGGACGGCTTGAATAATATCACCTTTCAAGATATGCGACTTTAAAGTTTTAACATGGTTTTCATAACCTTCTTGACCAATATTGGAAGTAAAACTTTGACTTAGTTCAATTTCATTTTGTTTTGGATAAGGAATTGGAAGAGATTCATCAAATAAGATATCTTCAATTTCTTTAATTTGTTTTGAAGCAATTTCATATTTGGCTCTAATGGCTTCTTCATCATCATTAATACTAATATGAATATTTTCAATGACTTGGAATCTTTGAAAAACGTTATCAAAGGCAATTACATTATCAAATAACATTAAAGAAGCTTCTGGCAACTGCAAGACATCTTTTAATGGTCTTTTAGTTTTTGGTTCAAAGTAATGGACACAATCGTAAGAGATATAACCAATAGCACCACCACTTAGTCTTGGAATACCTGGTAGTTGAGCTTGTCTATAGTCTTTCATTTCATCCTCCAATAGAGTTAAAGGATCGACTTCTTTGTTGAATTGAGGACCAGTATTTATGATCTTTTTAGGTTGGAACCCAATAAATGAATACCTATCAACTTGATCACCGTTTTTAGTACTTTCAAACAGAAAACTTTGAGTCTTCTTGTGGGAATCATCACCAAGTTTGGTTAGTTTCAAGTAAGCGATATGAGCTGTGATTGAATCATTTGAAGTCAAAGAATAGACTGGATATAGGTTTGGAGGATTTTCATTCTTTCTATCTTTTTGGATAGTCTCAATCAGAGAGTCCAGCGAAGGTTGGATTTCAGACTTCGCCATTGTTAGTATATGGAATGGTTTATTGATATAAGAGGTACACTCACACTCATAATAGTAGCTCAGCAGAGGTTTAATCTACAACAATAGTCTCTTCGATGAAAACTTTGAAATGATTCATCACTTTTTTTCTTCGGGTTACAAGAATATTGTCACGTGGAAGATCACATGACATGTGTTTATCAAACCACGTGACATAATCTTTCTTTTTTTTCTGCGTGCGAGAAAGAAAAAAAGGCAAAATTTTGTCAACAAATGAAAAAGTGCATTTTTGCAAAGATCTTGAAGGGCAAAAACCGGTTATTAAAGTCGTTATACACTTGATAAGCAAGTACTTTTGTGGTCTTTAAGAAACTTTTGCTCACAGCCATTTGGAATTTCAACTTGAAACACGTTCTTGCACTGCTATTTTATACAGTTACCAGTTCAGGCAGCCTCCACACATTATCTTTGAAACATAAACCAAATCTTTAAAAAAAAAAAAGTAACAGAACATGGGTCAAATTCTTTCCCAGCCAGTGATAGAGAAACACACCACTGAAGGTGGTAACAATTTATTCAAATATGCCCTTTCTAGCATGCAAGGTTGGAGAGTGAGTATGGAAGATGCCCACACAACCGTGTTAAACATAAAGGACATTGATGAAGACAAACAACAAGATGATAACGCTGTTGCTTTCTTTGCCGTTTTTGACGGTCATGGAGGTGATAAAATTGCTCTATATTCTGGTGATAATTTGTACAAGATTATAAATAAGAATGAAGATTTCCAAAAAGGTGATTATTCTACTGCATTAAGACAATCTTTTTTGGATGCTGATGTTCAAATTTTAAATGATGATGCTGTTAAGACAGACCAAAGTGGTTGTACTGCCACCACAATCTTGATTGATCAAAATAAAGTTGTTTGTGCAAATGCAGGTGATTCTAGAACTGTTCTATCCGTTAATGGTAATGCTAAACCTTTATCTTATGATCATAAACCAACTAATGCAGGTGAACATCAAAGAATCTGTGCTGCCGGTGGTTTTGTTGAAGTTGGTAGAGTCAACGGTAACTTGGCCTTATCCAGAGCTATTGGTGATTTTGATTTCAAGAAATCTGCGGATTTACCAGCTGAAGAACAAATCGTTACCGTTTTACCAGATATAATTGAACATGAAATCACAGAAGATGATGAATTTGTTGTTTTAGCTTGTGATGGTATTTGGGATTGTTTATCATCCCAACAAGTTGTTGAAGTTGTCAGAAGAGGGATTGTTGATGGTAAAGAGTTGACTGAAATAACTGAAGGTATAATTGATATTTGTCTTGCTCCAAACTCTCACGGTTCAGGTATTGGTTGTGACAACATGAGTATTATCATTGTTGCTATCTTAAATGGAAAGACAATCGAGGAATGGTATAAATCTATTGCTGAAAAGGGTGGTCCAATTTCTGCAAGCTTTGAAGAAGTTGATGAAGAAATTTATGGTGCTAATGGTATCGATGCTCAACAGCAAATTAAACAGGCTAAACAAGATGCTGAAACAGAGGAAGAAGATGCTAAACAAAGTTTCTCTATTCAACAGCTTCTCGAGCAAAACGTGTTGACTAATCAAAATGGCGTCTTCTACCTTGACAGCGCTAATTTGTTGTCTCAATTAGGTGTTCAACAACTTTCACAAACATCAGAGAATGAAAGCGGAGAAGCTGAACACAATGGCGAAGGTGAAGGAAGTGCAATAACTGAAATTGAAGAAAGTGAGGATGATAACAAAAAATAAAAGAGATGAGAATTGAGAAAGGAATATTTGCATAACTGATGAAGCGATGATTTAGAGTTTTCAGTTAATTTCTCTTCATTTTTTCTCAGAGATCTTTTTCATACTCTTGTTCATTATTTGATATACTTCTATTGCTTTTCTTTTGTTTTTTTTTGAATTTACTCAATATAAACCTTTGCACACGTCTTATTAAAACCTTAATGTTTTACCTACTCAGATTTTTCTTTTCATTGCATTATATTTTGAAAATTTCACTGCACTGCTTCCGGCCATCACTAATAGATGTTATTTTTCCACTTACCACTTTTTAATTTCAGTTCGTGCTATTTTTGTTGTTTTTGCCCTTTTATGTTACAAAATGTAGCAAATGGAGCTTTATATTTGTTAAATTAAATCCTTATACTGTTACTTCTGATTGACAATTTGTATTTTTTGCTTATAATGCCTAATGATATGATATTAATTTAATCTCATGACAATTTATTACAATAAAATCTAATATGTAAATTCTTGAGAGTCTTCCTTGTGTTCAATATCAAATACTTCACAAGTATTATTCCATGTACTAGTAACAATTTCTTGGATAGAAAGATCTTTAACTTTGGCGATGATTTCAACAACTTGGCCAATATGAACGGGCTCATTTCTTGATTTGATCAAAGGTGATGATAAAGGACCTGTTAAAGATCTAGTTAATGTATCATGCTTGTTGTAATGCTCTTTCTTGATCAATGGGAAAGGTAGAAGTGGGTCCAGCTTCAATGGTTTTTTTTTCGTAGACAATTCCTTTAAATTTAAAGCGGACGATTGACTCGTAGGCACCTCAGGATATGTTTCATTAGGATAAGGGGTGAGGTACTTATAGCCAGCATGCGTTCTTCTAATCTCACACCATGGAGCATCAGTCTCTATCATTAACCTATCCAATGGTATTTCCTTGACAACTAAGAGATTCTCTTCTGTCTTCAAACTGCAACCGTTAATTCCAATATATAAACCGAGCTCAAGTAATTGATTTAATTCGGTCAAAGTACCAGTGAAGGAATGGACAACACCTCCTTTTGGTAATTTGCCCAAATATGGCTTTAGTATAGTGATGAAGTCATCATTTGCTGCTCTCATGTGTAAAAACAAGGGCAATTGAACATCAACTGCAATCTCCAATTGCTTCTTGAAGTATTCTAATTGGACTTCTTTAGAAGTGTAGTGTAAACGATCATAATCCAACCCAATCTCTCCAAAAGCTTTAACAATTCCAGTGTCTCTACCACTGATCGCAAGATCTTTAAGCTCTTTTAAATACTCAGCTTCTCCACCAGCAAGTTCAGTGTTTCGGATCTCATTAACAGTACAAGGGTGGACACCAACAGTGGTGAAGAGGTACTCCCCCTTACTTGTCTCATTGTAGGAGTCTGCGAGCTGAATAATCTGTCTACTTTCTTCTAGAGATGATCCAGTTAGGAGCATCTTATGAACACCGAATGTTTTAGCACGTAGAATAACGTCCTCAATGTCGCTCGGGTGATGGTGTTTTCCATTGTAATGACCATTGAACATGGGATCAGTGAAGTTGACACCGATGTCGAAGTAGTGTGGTCTGAAGGTGGACATCTTAAGAGGAGATAGTCTGGTGAGCAGTGATCGTGTGGTTCTGAACAGTTTGGGCAGATTTGTTTAATGCTTTTGAGTCTGGTTTTTTTTATTGGGAGATATTTTTGAAGCATCTACAAATTTTTTAGTTATGGAAAGAGTTATATTTCTATATAAAGCGTAGGTCAGTCAGAAAATAGAAAGCAATTCTCGTCCCTGTGCTTTTTGCACTCTGAGCTTGACTCTATGTTGCATTTGATATTTCATCATAATGACCATGGCTCTCTCTATATCTAAGGAAAAAAAGAAAAAGAAAAAGAAAAAGTTAAGCCTGGCACATACGACTGTGCACGACTTCTAAGAAAGTCCAGACTTTAAAGTGAAGTGACGACTCCTGAAGACATGAGTAAGCTCCATTGGGTTATGCTACCATAAGGTAACACAATTGTTATAACTATCGTCTAGGAAATAAAGATCCCCAAATACCAAAAAGTCAATCAACCAGTGAAACTGATCAATGAGAATGACAAATCATGAATTGGCCATTGACTGAAACCTCCCATAAATGACTACTAGAAAAGTGAGCGATAAAGGTATCGGGTGATAAGTAACTTAAGATAAATCAAGAATAAACAATGAAACTGATATTAGACCCGGCTGACACTAAAAAACATCAACAAGACTCAAGAGTAGTACCGGGAACAACAGAACACGAATAATTCCATAGTGAAAAACCCAAAGAAACAATACCACCCTATATTGATATCTAACCACAAACAAGTCTTCAAAACGCAGTCAAAGGGTGGAAACAAAGCCAAAACAATGATTTTAATGAGTTTATTACAAGCTTAATAACCCCACTGTGATTTCCACGACTGTGGTCGGAGACTTTCCCCAAAGCATCGAATGAGCAAGCGAAATGCTCCTTTTGAAGGCTTCGAGTAACAATTCTTTGCTTCAAGAGTCGTAAAGAAGAGAAAAAGTGGAAACAAAATAAAGAAATGAAATGAAAATTTTTCCAAATTTATATCTTTCGCGAAACTTTGTACATCTAAACCCAAAAGTCACGTGATATCCGAGTTTTTCAGGAACAAGGTGAGAGGTTTGGTGATTGCTTACAATCCAGTTCTATTGAGAGCAGCCGAGCGTATTTGAGTTGAAATTGAAGAACAGCAGCATCATCTGATTAATCAAATACTAGAATTGGGGTTGAAGTTGAGTCAAGTGAGCGTCGCATATAAGATTCCAGCAAATTATGTCTGCTGATTACTGGACATCAACCCAACGAAAGCACTGGCAGTTCTCCCGAGAGCATCTCTCAAATGAAAGGAAGAGTTTGAAAAAGCTAGAGAAGTCCATGGAGGAAAGCAACCAAATAACTAAGTCTCCAGCTAATTATGATGTTAGTATGAGGATATTTATCCATTCGCTGGTGAACAAACTTGGAAGAAGGTTGAGCATAAGACAACTAGCTCTATCAACAGCAGAGGTCTATATCATGAGGTTCTTGATCCGTGTTTCTTTGAAAGAAGTGAATCTATACCTATTAATTACAACTGCAATTTACTTGGCTTGCAAAATTGAGGAATGCCCTCAGCATATCAGAACAATAGTCTCAGAAGCTAGAAACTTATGGCCAGAATACATACCACACGATGCAACAAAGCTTGCCGAGTTCGAATTCTACTTGATCGAAGAGCTAGATACTTATCTCATTGTCCATCACCCTTACAGATCATTATTACTGATAAATGAAACTTTGAGTTCTTTAATACCAACTAGAGTACAAAGTTCACAAGGTCTCATGCTACAAACGTCAAATGGCTCTTATACCCTTTCACCTGAGGAACTCCAGTCTAGCTGGTCAATAGTGAATGATTCTTATGTTACAGACTTACCCCTGATTTACCCACCACACATCATCGCAACAGCAGCGATCTACATGACTCTTGTTTTGAAGTACAACAAGATCCAACAGATACAGAAGAGTGGTAGTACCCTGACTAATGGGAAACCAATGAATTTTGGTGATAGTATGAAGAACTTCATTAGTCTTTTAGGACACTCAAACATAGACTTGGAAAGTGTGATCGAGGCTATACAGGAGCTCATAACACTTTACGAAGTCTGGGAGAGCTACAATGAGACAAGCTGCAAGAAATCAATAGAGGCCATCCTACTAAAATACTGAATATCTACTGAGGAGCAACACAACCGAGAATACCAGATATATGGCACATAACTGGCTTAGACATCTCGGAAAAGGGCTTATACGAATCAATCATCACGTGACAGTTTTTTCCAGAGGGAAATTTTTTTTTGTGAAAACAGCACGACAATGTTTAACCAAAACAAAAAAAGTTGAGAAGTTTTCATTTGAAACAAAAAGAAAGCCAGCATTTTTTTCTATCTTTGTTGCTGTGCATTGAAGATATTCTCTCGTTTTAAACCCATTCAAAGCTTGATCTGATTTCTCACTTACTTAACACGTGAAACTTTTAGACACTTTAACAAGCAGAGCATCAAGCCTCACACTTTACATAATCGGCAGCATGTCTTCTGGAGTGAAGAAAAATGAGACCGAGGTCTTACAGAGATCTTTGCCATCCAGCCTTTCGATATTGACGCCATTGGAAGAAGATAAAACCCTGCTGGAAACCGACTATAAGTCCAATCCTGAACCTAATATCAATAAGATCGACAAATACCAACAAGAATTATCATTCATAGCGATAATCTTAATCCTACTTCTGAACAAATTTGAGTTCAGTCATTTATTTGCTTCGAAATTCCTCATACTACAAAACAAATATACAGACTCAGAAGCTTATGACATTGGACTTGACGATGGTTACTTCGTCATTTACTGGATCTTCATCGTCACTTTTATCAGAGCTTTGGTAATCAATTACTTCCTTGGACCAATTGCAACCAATGTTTTCAATATACATGGTCACAAAAAT
Source organism: Wickerhamomyces jianshihensis (assembly GCA_030562945.1). Taxonomy (NCBI): domain Eukaryota; kingdom Fungi; phylum Ascomycota; class Saccharomycetes; order Phaffomycetales; family Wickerhamomycetaceae; genus Wickerhamomyces; species Wickerhamomyces jianshihensis. Next base: position 81,910 of record JAKUAH010000236.1, read on the forward strand.
ATCCAAAGATTTAAAGAACAAGGCTGGTACTCTATTTATTATTCAACTTCTTTTGCTTTTGGTGCTTACTTATACTTTAATTCTCCTTATTTCGCAAACTTAGATAACCTATACATTGACTGGCCTCATGATAAGATGAATTCGTTATTCAAGAAATACTATTTGATTGAATTGGCGTGCTGGTTACAACAGATTTTCATTTTGAACATTGAAGCTAAAAGAAAAGATCATATTCAAATGTTTTCGCATCATATAATTACTTGTTCGCTGATCATCGGGTCTTATTATTATTATTTCACTAGAATAGGCAATGTCATCCTAGTCATGATGGATTTTGTTGATATTATTTTTGCACTGGCTAAAATATTCAAATATTTGGGTAAACAAATGATTTGTGACACTTTATTCCTGCTCTTTGTTACTAGTTGGATTGTTTTGAGACATGGTGTTTACAATTATATATTGTATCATACCGCTACAAAAGCAACCAGTTTAATGGAACCAGGAAGATGCATTGCAGGTGTTATTCAAAAGAGATGTTATACTGATAACATCATTAGAGTTTTCGTCTCACTTTTAGGAGGTTTACAAATCATCACTATCATTTGGATGTATTTGATCATCAAAGTTGTCGTTAAAGTCATCACTGGAAATGGCGCAGAAGATGTAAGAAGCGATGATGAAGAGTAAACTTTTAAATTAAAGTGCTTTAGGATATGAAATTTTATTGAAAATACAGTCATCTAAAAATTACCTACTTATAGGTATAAAGTAGCATAAACAGAACCAATCATTATCACAATACCCCATATAGTAAGACTTAAACTTAGTGTTTGATTTAATTTGTCTTCAAATAATTTATAACCGAACAGACCAGGTAGAATAAAACAAATTAATGTCGATCCAGTAGCACCGACAAGTGCTAAGATCAACTCAAAAGATGTAATTGTGATGGCTAGACCATATGATGAAATGATTAAAAAAATGCTTAAAATGATAAATCTTCTTTGAGAGAAGGGAACTTCAACATGAACAATATCTTGATGAGATTCAGTAGACCCTAATAATGGAGATTCTTCTGTATCCTCCTCTTTAGATCTTGAAGTAAACTCCAATTCAACCCAATAAATCATATTATTGATACTTATACGACATGGATGGAACATCAACGGATATGATAATGCAACCATTAACACCAGGGCGAATTTTCCAATTTTTGTACTAACCAAAGATGATTCATATTCTAAAATCAGATTACCTCCAACCTTATCACCAAATTGGAGATAACCAGCAAACCCAACAAAGGAGAATAATAAACCTGCAATACCAACGGATGAAACAATGACTAAGTTCAAGTTTGACTTGTCTTCTATTTCATTGATAACAGTGCAGATATTTTGTGCAGCAGTGAATGCAAAAATAATGATACTGAATGTACTTAAAATACCGCCATAGTCTTCTAAACGTGGCCATAGTCTGATATTCCCTCTTTCTAACTGACTGTAGTCATCAAAAAGAGCATGTGTTAGGACTAATACCAATAGATAAGCAATAGCACTTAATGCAACGACACTTCCAAACTTTAAGGAATCTAATTTTCTGAGACTTATTAGTGGAATGATGATAAAAAGACTTAACAATATAACTTGATTCCTACTAAAATAATTATTGATTAAAGTTGGAACCAGATCTCCAAATAAAATCAAATAACTTATAGCCACACCAAAACATTGGATGGCGATACTGAAATCAAACAACAGTGTTAGCTTTGGATACGTTATTGAGCACAGAGCAAAAAACGAAGTCTCCCCTTCAATCTTATGAGATACAGCCTTGATAATATAAACACCATATATTGTAGATATTCCACCTATTAAGATTAAGGAGAATCCCAACAATACACCATCGAATCTGAATGCGTATGGGATCGCAAGTAGCCCAGCTCCCACAATGGTCTTTGTCAGATTGATAACAGATGAAGCAATTGAAGCACCCATTTAAAGCCAATGATAAGAAGTATAGAATAGGTTTATATACTTAGGTTAACCCACGGACAAATACTTGTTGATCTTTATCCTTTGTCTTAGCTTATATTTCCCGGCGCCAGAATCAACATTATGTAATCATTAGATAATCCATCAATTTACGGATACAAGTTTCCGAAAGGTGAATCAACTAAACTTGTAAGAGCCATACAATAAAATTCGAAAAAGTGGAATATTTGGAAGGTGTGCAGGGGTTTCAGTTTCTTTTATCATTTATAAGTATATAGAAGGATGCCCAATAAGAAACCCAGACTGGTTGCTCCAGAAAATAGACAAAGAGCCACTTATTCATGTGATCGCTGCAAGACCAAAAAAATCAAATGTATTCGAATGGATCCAGAAACCAACGAGCAGTCTTTCGACAAGAACGTTTCTTGTGTGACTTGTATCAAATCAGAACATGAATGTGTCACACGCCTACCAAGACGAAGAAGGGTTTATGGTTCTTTTGAGAATCTTGGTATCCATTATCAAACTATCCTCACATTAATACAGGGCTTATACCCTGATATTGATATTAATGATGTTAACGAGCTTACAAAGTTAGGTGAAAGTATGGGAATAAAGATGTCGAATGTGAATGATGTTAATAATGACGATTTGGATAAGATTGAACTAGAGAATAAGATCTTGAAACCATTCATACCAAAAGTTAATGAAAAAAAATTAAATAGTGCCTCATCAGTTCCGCAAAGTTCTTTACGTTACAATATTCCTCCAAATGGATATGCTTCAAATACAGATTCTCACCAAAGCAACTATGAGATCTCAGAAACAGTAATCTTGGATGCCAAAGGTGGTTCACATTACGTTGGTAGTGTTGGTACACCAGTTTTATTCAGTGTATTATGTAATTTGCTACTTAAAAGGTCATATAGAACAACACTTTCATTTGATAATGAAATCAAATTGTTTCAACATAAGAATGAACAGAAAGAGATGATAAATAAGAATTTCATTTATGAGTTATTATCAAAAGAGAAGAAATTTCCATTGGTATCATTCATCTCAAAAGAAGAAGCTTATTTTTATGTTGATAGATTCTTCAAATTCTTTCATCCTTTCTATTTTATCTTTGATGAGTCAAAACTAAGATTAAATCATGATTTATATTGGAAAATCATGGAGGATGATACTGTGAAACATAATGAAGATGAACTAACGAGCTCTCAAATTGGATCAATTTATTTGGTATGGATATTAGGTGCAAGATTAGCTGATGCATCCATGAGAAATTTAAGCTTAGAATCACAGAAAATGGATGAATTATTAAAATTTATAATGACAGATGCTGCTTTAGGGTCAAATTTAAATTCCATTCAATTTCTATTCTTGTACTCAGTGAATTTACAAGCTAGTAAAAATAGGGATTCAGCATGGAATTTGGTTGGATTAGCAATTAGACAATCTATTTCATTGGGTCTTCATAGAAAGATGATTGGTAATTCAAATACAAAGAGAGATATTGTTGATTTACAAACCCAGATATTTTGGTCTTTATATCAATATGAACTTACATTATGTTCAACGTTTGGGAGACCAAGTAATATCAATGAAGATGAAATTGATATTGATTATCCAGATCTTTCAAGGAATAATCAAGTCTCAGGGATTTTTAAAGAATATTTTGTTGCTAGTTTAAAATTATCCAGATTCTTGAACAAGATTGTGAAAGATAGAAAAATCTCTGCAATGAACCATCAACAGCCTATCAGTTTGATTAATATTGAAAGAACTCTATCAATGAAAAACCAATTATACCAAATCCACAAAGACTTGAAACTTAAACCGCTAAATGATATAATAAATATCTTTGACTATAAACTAAACTTGAGGTTCCACTTTTATATGGTTGCTTTAATCTTGCCGTTTTTACTTTACATAACCACAACCAATTTTGGGATTTTACAAGATGAAACTTTATTATCAATAATGAAAACAGGTATACAATCAGCTATCTATGTTTCTAAGCTTATGAGGCTTTCAGTGAACAGAAGCTTTAACTATGGTGCGCTATCAACAGATTGTATGTACGGTTATTCTTCCACATTAGTTCTATCATTGTTCTTTATTTACTTGTCCAACAACTCTAATGATATGCTTGAGTTGGAGATTGAATTCGAATGTGTGAAGGAAATTGTTGATAAGAAGGCTACATTGGAGTACATATCTAACATCATTGACTTCATGCATAACTCCCAATTGGACTCCACTACAAAGAGAATTTGTGAGGTGATAGAAGGCATCAAGAATGATTTGAAACTGGTTGAGATCCAGGACGATTTGAGGTTTGACATGCTGAATTTCGAAGGGACTGACCAGATGGTGTATGACAGTCTTTTTATGAGTAATGAGATCTATTTAGATGGCAATCAGATATAGAAAATGAAGTATAGAACAAATAAATAATTAGATAATAAGTAAGGTCTTCGTTGTTGGTCATGTGATTTATAGCGCATGTGCTTCGCGGATTGGCTTTCCTTCGCGAAATTCTAGTTTTGGTGCTGGCTCATTTTTTACATCGTCAACACAAACCTTGGAAAACACATTGAAAGCGCTAAATTGTTCTCAGACGGTCAGGAGTTTTCTACCTCGAAGGTGCTTTTAGAAGTCAAACTTATTTATTTCCAGAGATCATAATTTTTTTTTTTCAAACGGACTCCACGATTTTCACTTGTAAAACTGACCTTAATATCAAATTCCTTTTTTAACCATTTGCTTTTATTTCAGTTATGTTCTAGTTTTAATAGATTGCTATAATCATAAAGGAACTCAAACACAATCAAAAGATACAGATTTCATTTCTTTTGGAATTTTTTGAGAGATATTTAAAAGATAATTATGTCACTCGAGGAGTTGCAACTGGATTTGGGCAAACATACCCTTCAGAAACAGGAGGTTGAAATTGATGAGATTAATGATGGGATTTTCAACTATAGTGATGAAGAGGTATTTGAATCACCTACTGATCCCGAAACTTTCAATCCGGAGCTGACTAGCAATGACTTGGAAAAAGAACTAATAGATCGGTATTCAGCCGAAGTTGGAGAACGCTATATTGAATCAATAGAAATTGAAAACATACAGAGGAAGAATCAGATTTTGAGTAAGATCGGAAGACTAGAAAATGATGGAAACTTGGAAATATATGATGAAATACCCAAAGAATTGAAAACTTCAGCTCCAAAAGAAGCTAATATCATCCTTACAAAGAGTGAAGATTATACTGAAGAAGAAACTGATGAGAAACTGACTCCACCAGAAAATTTTTCTCCTGTTATTGGTGAAATATACAGATCATCATTTCCAAGGTATGAAAATTTCAAATTTTTACAGAGATTAGGACTGAAGTCCATTTTAATCTTAATTCCAGAAGATTATCCACAAGAAAACTTAGAATTTGTTAAAGATGCGAACATTAACATTTTCCAAGTTGGTTTGAGTGGGAATAAAGAACCATTCGTGAAGATCCCTCATGATCTTTTGACAAGAGCACTGGAAATCGCTCTCAATCCAGCAAACCATCCTCTATTGATACATTGTAATAGAGGGAAACATCGGACTGGGTGCTTGGTTGGGTGTATTAGGCGCTTACAGAAATGGAGTTTGACCATGATATTGGACGAGTATAGAAGGTTTGCTGCACCAAAGATTAGACCCTTAGATCAACAGTTTATTGAAATGTATAACGAGGATGAAATTGAGGAAATTGCAAGAAAGAAAGGATGGCTACCATTGAAATGGTAAGAGCAATTTAGAAAGCACAAAAAAAACACACACTTAGTAACATACAACAACAGGAAACAATTGAATTGTCATTACAGTACATTATAATTACTACTTCCTTTATTTCATTTTACCATATATATGTGTAGAATGGATATTTATTTGAACCCATTGTCACTGAAAAAGAATCTCTTACCGTAAATATAAGCATCACCAGCAGCAACAGAGGTCAAAAGGATAGGCCATACCTTACCATATCTTAGACCATTAAAAGTAGATCTTCCATTAGCAATCAAGTATAAGGAAGACCAAGCAGTTATAAAACCAGAACCACTTTCTAAATCTCCATCAGCGATGATGAAACCGCCCAAAGCGAAGGCACTACCGAAAAGCAATGAACTTAAAGGAGATGGTCCGATGTGTGTAGTTTTGGAAAAGAGTAGAGAACCAGAGGAACTCTTGGTGGCAATTGGTTGTTTAGTGACAAGTGGTGTAGCAAGCAGGGTTCCACTTAAAAGCCATGAAGGATAAGGAGTGAGAGAATATTCATACAATTGATCCTTAATCGGCTTGCTAACTTCATCTTTAATTTCAGTAATCTCCACCATCTTCAACTTAATTCTTAAGAGGGTGCTCCGGTTGTTATATTATGGAATTAAATGAGTTTCTTTAAATGCTTTTTTTTTCTTGTTTACATTTCAATAGTTTGCTTTTTTCGATTTCTACAAATTATTAAAATCATAAAAGAAGCCTAAAATCTCATTATATTTCCTTCATACCCATCTAATATACAGTAATAATACACCAAAGAGCCGCTTAGGATCTTTCACCTCTTAATCTTCTAGCTAATTGGATATCTTTCTTTTGGATAGTAACACGTTTAGCGTGGATAGCAGCCAAGTTAGTGTCTTCGAATAAGGAGACTAAGTAAGCTTCAACAGATTCTTGTAAAGCACCGATAGCAGAAGATTGGAATCTCAAATCAGTTTTGAAATCTTGAGCAATTTCTCTAACTAATCTTTGGAATGGTAATTTTCTGATCAATAATTCAGTAGATTTTTGGAATCTTCTAATTTCTCTTAAAGCAACAGTACCTGGTTTATATCTGTGTGGTTTTTTGACACCACCAGTAGATGGGGCGGATTTTCTGGCAGCTTTGGAAGCTAATTGTTTTCTTGGGGCTTTACCACCAGTGGATTTTCTTGCTGTTTGTTTAGTTCTAGCCATTGTTGGTTGGATACTTTTATCAGTAATCAGTGACTGTTCCAGAGGGAAATCTTAATGCTTTATATAGTGTGTTTACTTTGCCCTTTGTTTATTTTTCGATAAGGTGAATATGGTCTGAAGTTTACGCGTGTAATTCACTTCAGAGTAAAAAACAGCACTATTCCAAAAACCAGCCTGAAATTTACACCTGACGCGTGTGTAAAACTGAGAATGAACTCTCAAGGGTAAATATCAGAATGACACGCTATTTACTGCGTAGATAACAGTACCAGGCGCTATCGGTTGCCTAGCAATTTATCGCGTTACTGTTCAGATGTAAACAAACAAAGGTAATGCGCACAAAGTATTTAAACCACACCAAATCCACTTAGATTTAATTCGATTATTAGTTAAAACTATCAAGTTTTTGATTAACAATAACTAAATAATAAAAAATGTCCGGTAGAGGTAAAGGTGGTAAAGGTTTAGGTAAAGGTGGTGCCAAACGTCACAGAAAAATTTTGAGAGACAACATTCAAGGTATCACAAAACCAGCTATTAGACGTCTTGCTAGAAGAGGTGGTGTTAAACGTATTTCTGCTTTAATCTATGAAGAAGTCAGAGGTGTTTTGAAATCTTTCTTAGAAAACGTTATCAGAGATGCTGTTACTTACACTGAACACGCTAAGAGAAAAACTGTTACTTCATTAGATGTTGTTTACGCTTTGAAGAGACAAGGTCGTACTTTGTATGGTTTTGGTAACTAATTTGTTTAATGGGTTTTATGGATATGGTTTTGTATATTAATTCAATGTTTTATTAGGAAAATTACAATTGTTAAATGTAATACTAAACATATTTCTATTTTACATTAATTGTTTCTATTTTAATGCCTTTTTAACGTTTCTTTCCATTAAATCCAGGTCCACTAACCACTTCTGTGACTTTCCAGCAGTTAGCTCTATCCAACCTGCAAGGAAATCATTAGCGGAATCTTCTATGTCATGACCCAAATTTCTTGGACATTTGCACTTACAACCAACCCCATATTCTTTAGGTTGATCATACTCTTTACTCCATAAATCCCCAAATACGCTGCTCTTTTCACTAAAAGCAAGTCCTTCTGATTCTCTTTCATAATTCAGTTGGTTTTGATGATTAGCAGGACAATGAAAGATAGTAGAGTGTCTATAGCCTATATCTCTAAAATAATGAACTTCTTTCATATCAAGTAGCATACCAACAGCAATTGAATGAACTGGAGCATCACCCCATCTTTCCTTAAAAAATCCACCCTGTTCTTCTAAATATGAAAAGTACTTTTCATAAACTTCATTATCCCAAAGATCAACTCTTGCAATTTCAAAGTTTGACCAAAAATGCAGTAAATTATATTCTTCACCATCAATTTGTTCTCCTAACAATGGAGCCATTCTATCTGTGTTCTTGGCTCTGGCAATGGTTTGATCGATTGCTTCTTTATCTAGGTTTTTGTCTGTATTTAATGGGGATTTTAGCCCTTCAACAAATGTTTCAACTTTCAGTACTTCCTTCATTCTACTTTCTATACCATCTTCCCATTGAATATTCTTATAATTTTCATCATACCTTTTATGATCTCTGTACTTAATATGTGATTCGAAGTTGGAAACGAACAGGTTCCATGAACTCTTTGGTTTCAAATCATACTTCTTAAGGAAAGCCTTAGTTACTCTGAACAAATTAGGCACTGTTTCGACAAGTTCACGAATCATCACCGTGAAACCATATTTCTTCCCATGTGAATACATTTCAAAGAATGGATCATAAGTTAAATCACAATAAAAATCCACATCAGGTTCAACTCTCCAATACCACTCATATTTTGAGATTAATGGATGTTTATAGAAAAACCCAGAAAAGAAACGGCACATTTTATGATATGATTCCATAGAGCCATACATGATCCCTCTATCACCTTGTGTTTCAATACCTTCTTTAAAATCCCAAGATTCTCTTAAATCATTAGGAAATTCCCAATGTGCCTTGGGTATCTGTCCAAATTCAACTTTGGCTTTTGTATGCTGTTTAACGGTGTATTTGAACTCTTCACTAAACTGATCATCGTTAAGAAATGTCCATGGGTACTGAAACCACTGATTGAAATGGGTCTCTAATGACTTCATCGATTTCACAACGTCTTTGAGCTCAGCATTTCTAGTCAACATCACTAATGTGGCATTTTGTTTTGAATATTTTGGAGCTTGCATGTATTGGACAGGATCAAAGCATCCTTCTTTGAATGGGGAGTCCATCTTTGTACTGAACTTCTGAATAGAACGCATGGACAACTCTGCATTATTTTTTGCTTCGATTACCTTCACAATAATAACCACTGTGATGGTGGTGATAACAGAGATTAAGAGCAGTAGCATCTTCCATAGGGGGACGAAGAGTCTAGATACCTTCACTTTCTTCGTGAAGAGGTACCTCACTGTCTCCTTAAGGGCACTGGGAAGCCGCATGGTTAAGAGTTACAAAGTGCTTATTATTTAGCGGGTCGCTCTCACTACGCACCGACTTGACATTTTTTTTTTCTGTTGGTAGATTATCGCGAGTTACAGTTCAACAGTAAAATTAAGGAGCGTCTATTCAGTGCTCAATGGGCTTCTTGAGGAGGCTCTTCAGTAGGCTTATGTCCTCAGTGACTTCTTCAGGTTTCAGACCGTTTGGTGCGATATAGACGTTTTTAGATGAGTGTCTGGTGGACGCTTTTGACTGATTGCCCAAATGTAAAATGGAGCTCAGGTCTCCAGTGTCACTGAACAAGGTATCTTCATTAGATGAATGATTGTTTGGTTTCTTTCTCTTGGAGTTATAAGTAGAGTTATTCCCAGAATCATTCGCACTCAAATGACTATCGTCTTGTTGTGTCGTGCTGGCGTACCCACCCAGCCTTCTAGTCCCTGATCTCCTATTGTCGCTAATATATCCACCAGTTGTATTGTTATGAGTTGAAGATCGCGTGTTTTTGTGGAAATCTGAGCTTAACGTAGTGTCTTGCATGCTGTATGAATGAGAATTGGCAACGTCAAGAAGGATCTTGTCTTCTTTTAGCTGTTTGATTTGTTTTTCAAGGTTTGCATATAGCTTTTCCTTGACTAATTTCACCATTTCATCGTGGTCATGATTTGATTTTCCAATATCTTCATAGAATTGCCTTTCACTCATCGTAACTTCATATTGTTCAGATAGTTTCAATTCAACTAATTCAAAATCCCTTTGTTCCTCCATATCTTTCAACTCCTCCAGTAGCTCTGGATTGGTGCCATTATGAGTGGAGCTCAGTTTCAACTGAAGTGTCTGAAGTAAATCCGTATACTGACCATCTTTATCTCGTATAAATGTCTCTTCTAACTTGTTAAGTTTGGATTGGATGGTATGCCTTTTTCGGTCTTTTTTGCTTATAGCATCATCTGAAAAATGTCAATAACACACCCAGGAAATGTATCAAATGAAGAAAACTTACTCTCATATTGATATGGCTCCATTCTTGTCGACTGTGATGGACTTGTGTTTTCAATTCATAAGTTTTTATTCCCTGTTTTTCTTATAGATAAGTTTGAAAAACGCGTGCACAGTCAGGTGATCTCAGGTAACTTAGCTATTGTAAAAAAATTTGTGCTGTAAAACGATGAAGTGAACCTCAGTGCTGTTCTTTAGCCAGCAGGTTATGATTGACGTTGTTGTGGAGGATCAGCTACTGGTTAAGCGCGTTAAATCCCTACTGGAATCGCAGGGCTTGTTAAATAAGAAGAGGAAAATATTGAAAGTTGATAACTCAAGGGTTATTTCAACCACCACTGATAATAAAGAGCAGCTGCAACAGATCTTAGCAGATTTTGATGGAATTAATTATCAGCATAGTGACTCGAAAGAAATTGAGGCCCCTATTCAAAACGATTTGACTTCAATAATATCATCATTACTTCCAGAAAGCGTACCGAAAGAAGTAAGGTCTAAACTTCTGTCTAAAGTGCCAAAGAAATATTCACTGTATCCACCATTGCTGCTGATAAACAACCACGAAACTTTTGAGTCCGAAGAATGGCAGAATTTGCTCTCTAGTATAGACAGGGACCAATTTTTCACTTCCTTGTTACAGAGGTTTAACATTTCAATTACACATATAGCGATCAACAGACCTATAATTGAACAAGATATAATGAGACGTCCTTTCAACCTCATACCAATCCATGGAGATTTCGGATCTGAGAAAACAGATGAACTTTTTGATTCACCTAGTGAACAGGATTTGAAAGATGCCTTTTGGTGTACAGTGATACAAAATAGTATCTATCAAACCTGGGCACCAAAATATACCATGTTCAGTAGAGGAAACATCAAAGAAAAGGCTAGAATTCTTGAATTCAAAGATGTTAAAGGTACCACTGTTGTAGATCTTTATGCAGGAATAGGATACTTCACGTTGTGTTATCTCAAGCTTGGTGCTAAACATTTATTTTGTTTTGAGATTAATCCTTGGAGTATCGAAGGGCTGATTCGTGGTGTAAAGAAGAATGGATACAGCTATAGAGTTATTCAGCATGGCCAAAAGTTTCAATATGACCCAGATGTATCAGTTTTCATCTTTCATGAGAGCAATGAATTTGCTATGGGTAGACTTCAAACTATGGAGCTATTGCCTATCTCACACATCAACTTAGGTTTGTTGCCATCTTCTCGACCATCTTGGCCCATTGCAATTGAAATTTTTGGAAAACACTCCATATTACCACAAGCAATGATGCATATACATGAAAATGTAGCTGTGGATCAATTAGACTGCTTCTTAGACCAGACATGTGGAGAATTGATGCAAATATCCTCAGATGAACACATTGACCTAATGGTGGAACCATCAAAGCTAAATAAAGTGAAAACTTTTGCACCAGATATATGGCACATTGTTGGTGATATTGGACTCTACACAAACAGATAAAGAGTTTGGAGTAGGATGGGAGACAGTATGTAAAATGAACTATTTAATCCGGTAAAATTAAGCTATCAACGTTCGGCTAAATGAAAAAAAATGGAAAATACTATTTATTACGTAAACATTTTGACTGTTTGCCATGAAAATAAAAACCAGCAAAAAAAGACTGCGAAAGTGTTATTTTGGCAAGGCATTTTGTCAACTTGCACCCAGCGTTTATTTGTATCTGTCACTATTTTGAGGAGTATATAGGTGGCTCAAAACATATACATATATATAAGACCTTTTTGTTCTTCAAGGGAGAATTGATTGAGACCTTTATCTAATATTCATTTCTTTACTACCTTATATCATTATCAAATGAGTTCAAATAGCTATCCCAAAGTGAATACCAAACTTAAGATAGAGGAAGATCTAGCTGATCAACTCTTAAATTTTAGTCCTGATATTGGTATTAATTCTTTCAATTTTGGAATAAATAATCAAGTTGCAGACCGCAAACTGGAACAGAAAACCCCCTCTTATCAAGCTAATGAAATCAGTCAAACCCGTTACACAAGGACCAACCCAATTAATACACAGAATAATGTTTCTAACAGAAGTGGGAACTATGGATTTCAAGAACAGATTTTCCTTGATTCGTCATCTCAGACACAACAGTATCATCTACCAGAGGACCCAAACTCATCCCTATTTTTACACGACTTGAACGGACAATATAGCATAGCCAGCCCTATTGAGCAACAAAATCTCCAAAACAGTCAAGATACTCCAACATTTAGCCATTTCCCAGTACCACCAGCTTTGGTGGTATACCAACCATTTGAAGAGCCAGTAGGCAGTGCAGACCAACAATATAATTCGTCACAGGACCTTTTAAACTCCAATAATTCCTTGTTTCCAACTGATATCAATGATTACTATAATAATTCCAATGAAGCTAATGAGCAAAATTTGCCTGATCAAGACAACTTTACACAGCCACCAGTGATTGTTATATCACCTCCATTTGAAGAAAAAAATACTCCACAATCTGACAATTTCCAAAGGTACCCACAGCAAACCTTTCTACAGTCTACCGATGGCCAATTTGATACTGATTTCTCACTGGACACTTTCAAGCAGCTTCGCCCATCGACCAGTTTTACCTCCTTAAGTGACTTATCATCTGCTGAGAACTCTCCCTACTTGCCAGCAACATCACCGTACGATGATGATGGGCTATCAAGTAATTATAATAATGACAACCTTTTGGACTTCGGTCTTGAAAATGTTATGGGTGAATTCAATATTGGAACATCTTTATCACAAGAATTATCACCAGAGAGTATGACTGTGATCGATCAGCTGATACCTACAGTGAAGACGGAGGAAAACAATAATGATACGAAGTCATTATTCGGTTCTCAAAACTCTTCTGCAAAGAATACACCTTCTCACTCAAGATCTAATTCATTCCTCTCAGATAGTGCTAGATCTGGTAATTTTGGAAGCCCAGTCTCACCCAGCCTGCAAGATGATGATGACGATTATCAAAGGAGGTTAGAAAGACAAAGAAGAAGGAGATCCAGGTCTAGATCTATTTCACAAAGCCGTTCTGAATCTCAAGAAAGGCCAGGTGTACGAGAACGCTCGATTTCTCAATCCCGTGAGAGAATGATAGAATTGGCAGCACCTAGTCAAGGAAACACAAGACAACAGAAATATCCATCAACACACGCATGTCATTTATGTGATAAGAAGTTTACTAGACCATATAATTTAAAATCTCATTTGAGAACTCACACAGATGAAAGACCATTTGTGTGTACTGTGTGTGGCAAGGCATTTGCAAGACAACACGATAGAAAGCGTCACGAAAACTTACACACTGGCACAAAGCGTTACGAATGTCGTGGATTTTTGAAAGATGGTGTCACTGAATGGGGTTGTGGGAAGAAGTTTGCCAGAACAGATGCTCTGATACGGCACTTCAACACTGAAGTTGGTAAACAGTGCGTTAGGCCGTTGTTGGAGGAACATGAGGGCGAAAAGAAGCAGGAACCTGAAAGTGCACAAAGTCTCCGGAAAGAGAAGTTTCCGGTTGAGTCTTTGTACAAGCAATACCCGACATACTTTCTGAGTGGAGACAGTAATAATAGCGCTGTGAGTGAAAATGAGGGAGACGACGAGTGAGCACTAATTTGATATGTTTTGTATTATAAACACGTTTTGTAAACCGGGTAACGCTTATCTCTTTATTGTTATATGTTGGATCGAAATACAAATGCAAACAAACTTAAAGATTCATATGGCTAAAACTAGTCCGAGGACACGAGAACAATGGACTTGAAAGACACAGACAGTGTAAGTGACAATAAAACTTTACTTAAATTAAAGAAATACTGACAATATAATTTCTAAAAAGGTGATAGACAAGATCCAACACGGTTTCAAGCCAGATAAAGGTCAAGAAGATGAATTGATCAAACTTCAACAGCAACAACAGGCACTTTTGCAAACACAAAACGTAAAATTTCTAGAAAAGTCTTTCCAAGAAAATGCCACCAGACCAGTTAATCTTTCTAATGTCCAAATTGAGGGTACAGAATCATTTAGAGAACCTTTTTTAGTGAAATTAATTCAACCATTCATCTCAAACTCACAGAATGTTGAGAAACTCTTATCAAACATTGATATTGTCTCAAGAAACTTTCAAAATACAGAATCAATAAAAAATATTGAGATACAATTAGACACTCCTACCTTTAACCCTTATGCTAACTCATCAACTTCTTTAAATGCCATCCAAGTAATCCCAAAGATCAAACTAACCCCAATAAGTAAGTTTACAGCTAAAACTGGTACAAACATTGGAAATGGTGAAGGTGATGGTTATATGACATTTCAGTGGCGGAATATTTTTGGTGGTGGTGAGAGTCTAATGTTAGATGCTACTACAGGGACAAGAACAAGATCATCCTATTTATTGAATTATTCTATGCCATTCGTATGGAATAATTTCGTCAACCCAGAGTTTTCTAAAACACAGACAGTTTGGAAGTTCAATAATAGTGCATTCATTACAAGCAGGAAGATTGATTGGTCCTCACATGAACAGTTGATAAAAGGTATCACCAATAAGTTGAACAGTTTGAATGAAGAAGGTTGGAACCATGAGATTGGAATGGAAACTCTTTTCAGAACCATCACCAATGTTGTTGAACAAAAGGGATCTTCTAATGTACTTTTCCAAGCTGGTGATAATTTCAAGAATAGCTTCACTTATAAGTTATATCTAGATTCAAGAGATGATAAAATCTTAGCTTCAAAAGGTACATTTTTGCAACTTAATAATGAAATCAGTGGACTTTTATCTTTAAACTCTTCAAGATTTTTGAAGAGTTCATTTGAAGGTTTACTTGCCACATCGTCTGAGAGTAAGAGATTCATATTAAATGCAAGTATTAAGACAGGACTACTATACACTTTTGATAATTCAGTAAGCCATTTGATGGACAGGTTTTACGTTGGTGGCCCAAATGATGTAAGAAGTTTTTTCTATAACGGTATTGGGCCAAGAAATTTTAATGATACTCTTGGTGGTGATTTATTTTTGAACGGTGGTCTAAGTTTATTTACCAAAATTGGTAAGTTTGATTCCTTGTTATTTCACAATTTCATCAATTTTGGTAGATTAATTCCATGGGATCACCATGATGACAACTCAAAGACATTCTCTAAATTGGTTAAAGAGCCTTCAATCGGTGTTGGGTGCGGCCTTGTCTTCAAACATCCAGTAGCAAGATTTGAGTTAAACTTCGTTGTTCCTTTAACTGCTCATGAGAGTGATTCTGTTAGGAAAGGATTCCAATATGGTATCGGATTGACTTTCCTGTAAATATATACCATACGCATATAAATAGAATATTTAAAAACTTCTACTTAGAAGTTTGTGTAAACTCTTATTTATTCCTATGGATCCAGGCCGCATGTTCTTCGATTACTGCAGGTATGATTAGGCTTTCAATCTCCACGCCTTGCTCAACCTCTTCGTCAGATAATCTAAACCAGTGAGGTTCCAGTGTCTCATCTTTAACAACAAAAACAACTTCTTTCTTTCTTGTTTGTAACAAATTACCAATGACCAACTGGTGGTTATATCTCTCAAGGGCCTGATTAGCCTTCTTGATCAATATATTTGAATCAGTTTCTAGCTTAAAGCTTGCAATCATCGCACCTGGAGCCCATGAGTCAACTAGTCTTCTCAAAAACTTTGGTACAGGATGTAGATTGACAACCAATTTACCACCATTATGGTCCTGTGCTTGAATCTTGTGTTCTGGCATTTCAGAGACAGGCAAGAAAAAGTCAGAAACGGCAGCAGCTAAATAGAATAGGGCACTAGTCCCAACAAGATTTAGTTTCAAGCTGATGGCTTTTAATGAAAACAAGTATTGATTAACAGTAGTGAAAGGTAGAAGTAATAACAAATTTGAATCTTTTGCTTTGTTGTATTGGAGCCATAGCTCGTGCATTTTGTCAGAATATTTAGGACGGATCTCCAACTTTTCATCGATTTCAGACATGTAATCAAGGAAACAGTTTGTGGTATGCGAGTAGTGTCTGGAGTAAGGGAGAAGAGAGAATTCTCTGTGGAGGAATATCACTGCGTATCCATGCTCAAGAAAGTATTCGGCAGATGTTGCACCTCTTGTACCAGCACTAAAATTATCAATGAATCTTACTGTGTTGTTCTCCAATGGGACGGTAGTACCACCAGAGGTGACTAAAACAATCCTGTTGTTTTTCTGTTTGTGGTATTTGATGAATTCTTCAGATTTAGTTGTGAGTTCATCAAGATACTCTGGGGCATGATTTGTGTTGAAGTACGAGTCCTCGTCTGGTGACTGAGCAACAGGAAATTCCGGTACCGATCTATCAATAGCACTCTCTGGTTCTGGTGCCGAAGTATGGATGCCTCTCATTTTGATCTTTAAGCAGGTCTTGGTCCGAACAAAGCTCGTTTACGCTGATTTAGTTTTCCTCAATTGTTGGCTTCCCGTTTTGGTTGAAGCTTCTTTGATGTTTTGAATGATGACAATTAGGTCCATTTTAGGAAGTCAAGACTAAATTCTCGACAAAGTAAACAATCAAAACCAGAGAAAAAAGCCCACGAACCAGAAAACACAACTCAATTACTTCCAAAAGAACCCACAAGAAATCGCCATATTTCCGAATTGATCACGCTCTGCTGATCTTTTGTATTGCTCACATCAATCTCTTTTATTTTTTTTTAAAAGTATACCGCTCATTTAGACGATTTTCCTCCTCCTTTTTTGATATAATATTTGAAATATTCATTCCAATCGTTTACTCAGAAACTACAGAGACATTTGAACATACCCTTTTATTCGTTTATTTTGGATAACTATTGACTTGATTCATTGATTTTTTCGAAAATCTGCTGTTAAACCTGCCTGACCTCCCAATCATCTATAGAAATATTTGGGGTGCACTTGGTATTCATTACACTAGTGGACTATAACATTCAAGTCAATTACTAGTACATTTATTATCTAACACAGCTCAACCTCACCAATAGAATTCTTCTCTTGAAAATTGCTGGTCAACTACATACTATAATCCAAGAGAAATCTACCAGAAGAAATGAGCTCAACCGAAGAAATTAGGAAAGAGGATAATACTCCTACGGAGTCTGCTCCAACTCAAACAATTCAACCAACCAAACCTTCAACAGAATTGAATGGTAATACATCAAGCGATATTAGCACCAACAATGAAGCTCAAGAAATTGAATTACAAAACGGGTCGTTAGTTGCACAGAAGGAAGGAGAAGAGCAACAACAACCTCAAGAGCCAGAAGTTACTCCTGCTTTGGCCACCGAAGGTGGACGTGAAATTTCCAATAAAATCCTTTACGTTGGTGAGCTTGAGAAGTCTATAACTGAAGAGGAACTTCGTGATATCTTCTCTGTTGATGGTGACGTTCAATCTGTTAAGATCCTCGCTGACAAGAATCACCAAATTTATAACTATGCTTTTGTTGAATACGCTGATGAAAATGCAAGTAAAGCTGCCTTTGATAAACTTGATGGTAAAGCACTTAATGGATCTCATATCAGAATTAACTGGGCTTATCAATCTCAACAGGCTAAAAATGACCCAAACAGTTTTAATGTATTTGTCGGTGATTTATCCGCAGAAGTTAATGATGAGCTCTTAAGGGAATCTTTTACTAAATACGAATCATTCCTACAGGCTCATGTCATGTGGGATATGCAAAGTGGGAGATCAAGAGGATATGGATTTGTTTCTTTCGCTGAGAAAGATGATGCCGAAACTGCTCTCTCCGAGATGAATGGTGCCATTATCGCAAATAGATCTATAAGATTGAATTGGGCTTCGTACAAACAACAAAACAGTCATGGTGGTTTCAGAAGCCATTTTAATCATCACAATAACCATCAACTCCACAATAATCATCACAACAACCACCATAACAATCATCACAACAATCTCCATCACAATGGTCATATTCCTTTCCAAAATCACTATCAAAATAATCGTCACATTGGTAACCAGTATGGTCAGTATAATGGGCAGAATCCCAATCTCTCCAATGGCGTGCCACCAAATGGTAGTGCACCTGGTTTAGTATCTAACGGTGCTCTATCAGGTGTTACTTCTCCAATTAATGGTAATATTCAACCAAACATTAGTGGAAATGGCCCAATTTCATCACCTAATAATTTAAACGGAGGGCAACCACCGATTTTATCACCACAATCATATGATTTAGTTCTTAGAAAAGCTGGTTCATGGCAAACCACTGTCTATTTAGGAAATCTTGCTCGTTATACCACTCAAAATGACTTGATTCCACTATTACAAAATTTTGGCTTCATTGTTGATTTAAGATTCCTTCCTGAAAAGAATTGTGCCTTTGTTAAATATGATTCTCATGAAAGAGCTGCTTTAGCTATTGTACAATTGAACGGCTTCATCATTAACGGCCGTCCTTTGAAGTCCGGATGGGGAAAAGACCGTTCAAATTCTAACGTATTGCCCTATCAAAATTATGGTCCTGTTGTTTATGGACAAGTTCGTTAAGGACATAACTAGATGTGCATTGGTGTTTTTTTGTTAATGTTGTTTAATAGAGTCTGTTCATCCCATCCGAATTCTTAATCTTTCTTATATGTTACTATCCTTTTTTATATACTACTTTTTATCTGACACCTTGTATAATATTCGTGCGATCTTCTGAATTTCTGACTTCTTTCCAGTTTCCCAAAGTGGAAGTCTGATTATATAATCTTGGCTTATTTGAAAAAAAAAAATACAGACCATAACATCATAAGAAAGGACTCATCCTATTTTGTGTGTGTGTGGCCCGCCATTAAAGTTGGAAGTTTTCACTGAAAGGAGTTTATTTGAGACTTAAATTTGTTTTATTGAGATTCAATACTGCTAGATTTTTGAACCAGAATTAAGTAAAACGTACACATTTTTACGATTTACAAGTTCTCTTTTCAATAAACGGTGAAGAAAGACGGACTTGATCGCTAAGGGTTTGTGATCTTTATGTTAGTGAATTCTTCGTATATTATCATCTGTTGCTCCATTCTTTTTATCTCTTTGAAGCTCACTTATTATATCGATTCTTACGTTTTGTTGAGATCACTCATTCATTCCAAACAATTCACCACGTTGTTTCCAATAAAAGATTTATTCTGGAGAAAATTTATACTGAGCTTTGCTATTGTCCTATTCCCCAGCTTACTACTTATAAATCCGATATTCATATCAAAAGCTCATCAATACTTCATGGGATTTTTAAAAGGTTCAAGAAGAGACAAAGACTATGATGGTCAATCAAGTTCAAATCCATTTACTAGAGGCTTCTTAAATAGAAGAAGAATCAGACAAACTACAAATCTCAGTAATGATGAGCTTCAAGTTGTCTTAAAGAAGGGTGGTAATATTGGTGGTTTGGTAAATGAAGGTAATACATGTTTTATGAACAGTGTTCTGCAAAGTTTATCATCATCTAATACTTTACTTGAGTTTTTTGAACATGAAGATGTCTCCAAGAAAGAGTTGAACTTCACAAAAGCCTTGAAGACATTGTTGAACGATTTAAATGGTAGACATTTAACAAAGAATCATGATTACAGAACAGATACATTATTGAAAACGATGACTAAAAGCCCTAATAAGAACATTCTATTAGGTTACAATCAAGAGGATGCTCAAGAATTTTTTCAATCATTATTGAGCGAATTGGAGTTAGATTATAAGAGAATTCACAACTTGCCACTACACTCTAATAACAAGGCAGAAGCTTTCTATAACAAAGATTTAGCTAGTGATAGTATCTTTGGTTCTGATAGATTAGGCGATTTGGGTAATGTATTTGTTCCTGCTGAGCAAATTGATCCTAACCTTGAGGATGCTTCTTTGAAATCATTTAAGTATAATTTATTAACCCCATTAGATGGATTAACTGCATCCAGAGTTGGTTGTTTACAATGTGGTGAGAATGGTGGTATTAGATATAGCGTTTTCAGTGGTTTAAGTTTAAATTTACCTACTGATAATTATACAGCATTGAACTTGACTGATCTTTTAAAGGAATGGACCAAACCGGAAATTATTGAAGGTGTGGATTGTAATAGATGTGCATTGAAACATGTTTTGGAATATCAAATCAATCAAGCTGCTGAGTTGGAATTAAAGCTCAAGGAGTCTGATGAACAAAAACAACAGTCCTTGAAAAAATTGATTCAGTTGCTTAATGTAAGAATACAAGAAATTAGCAAAGAATTGGAGAAACCAGTTATCGATGATGAGGTTTACAAGAAATTACATACAAAGAATATGGTTCAGAAATCTTCTAAATCAAGTCAAACTTTAATCAGTCGTCCACCACCTCTTCTTTCTATCCATATTAATAGATCAGTCTTTGATCCAGTCACTTATAGGGTGAGAAAGAACAATGCTAGAGTTATTTTCCCTTTAAAATTAGATCTTGATAGATTTGTTGCTAATACTGATCAGATAAATACTGATGCTAGATTTCCATTGAGCAAGAAAGTATTCGAAGATTCTGATGATGAAGTTATCAACGAGGAACCACAAGAAGAAGAAGAAGAAAAAGAAGAAGAAGAAGAAGAAGATGATGATGAAGAAGAAGATGAAGAAGAAGCAGTAGAATTCTTATCTACTGATGGACCATCAAACACTGGCTTCAACTACGAGGATTCCTCAGAAGAAGATGCACTCTCAAATGCTTCCATTTACTCTAAGGATAACAAATGTATTGTTGGATCTGAAGATGAATATGAAGTTAAAGAATCAGATACTAAACAGAAGACTGATCTTAGTGAAGAAGAGTCTTCTGAAGAAGAAGAAGAAGAGGAAGAACCAGCTCTACCTGGACCATCCTCTAATAATATCCGAACTCAAATTCTAAAACAAGATATAACTGGTCCACTAGTTTACCAATTACGTTCAGTTATTGTACATTATGGTACACACAACTACGGTCATTATATCGCATTCAGGAAATACAGAGGTGTCTGGTGGAGAACTAGTGATGAAACAGTTGATATTGTTGACGAGGATGAAGTGTTATCCACTCCAGGCGTGTTCATGCTATTCTATGAATTAGACACCTTGAGTGAGAATTTGAAGAAAGATAACCAAGAGGTGGAAATTGCTGCTAATATTAAAGACGAAGAAGAGAAGGAAGATTTAGAGAGTTCAGTTGAGACTGATGATCAAAGTAATGGACAAGCATTTGCTATAGCCAACTTATAATAAATAGCAAAAATTGATATCAAAATTTTTTTTAAAACATAATAATAGCATTAGTTCAACAATAATAATATTACTACAAATAAGAATTAAACCCGTAAAACTGGTAATTTTTATTGTATTTTCATTATAAAACAAACAGCGCAACTAAATTAAACATAAGAAAGCATTTAATTTATTTATAAAGCTTTTTTAGCGGCATCAGCTGGAGAAACTCTGTTTGAGTTGTTGAATCTTTGTCTTGATGGTGGAGCTCTGATTCTTCTGTTTTCTCTTGATCTAACTCTGACAATTCTGGCGTGGATAGCACAAGAAACACAGTAGTGTAATTTGTTGTATAATTTTGGAAGAGCGTATTCAGCGTAGACAGAAGCTTCACTTAAATCTCTGACAGCAGCAGCTTCAACAATGTTTCTGATGGTAACTCTTTTGATGGCTTTATCTTTTGGAACACATTTAGCACAGTTAACACATCTAACTGGTTTGACGTGACCTCTACCTTTTTTGTTTCTACCGTTGGAAGCTCTCTTTTTTGGCATCTAAAGGAGAAATTTTTGTTAGTATTGTCATTTTTTAGGATAATATTGGGGAATAATAAAAGAATTTTAGTTTCATGGAAGACCTGATTGGATTGATAATCACGAAAGTTGTAGTTCATAGTTCTTTGAAGTTTCCCTTGTTGTTTTGAAATTGGGTCCGTGCTATTGATCAAAACTCTCTTGATATTATTTATTGAAAAATCATAGTAATATTCAAACTGCAAAAAAAAAAAACACTCAACAATTAACAATGCCAGTAGTTTATAATATAATGGGCCATTCTTTTAGTTTCATATGGTTTCAGTCCAATCGTCTTGAATGATTCTATCCATTTCCCTTTAATTTTCACATACTTTTGATACTGATTTGAGTTAACTGATTTCAAACTGTTGTCAATGAACAAATTTGAAAAATTGTTTTGAGTGTTTGACTTTCAGGCGTCCAATGTGTCCTTAACCAGTATCTTACAAAAGGGGAAATAAGCGTGAAGTGAGTTTTTGAGAGTCTTGTGGTGTGTGGGTGTCAACGTATCTAAGAGTTTTTTAGGAATGGGGCAACACATTTTGACATAAAATAGCAGTCACGGAATACTTGAGATTATGGGACCTCTAGACAATCCAGACACCATTTATGATTTCGCGAAGACGAGTATCTCTTCTGAAGAGAATCGAACGGGTATTTTAATGAATATCCCGTGATTATTTAATTTCCAAATTAGGAACTCAAGGGAAATCCAATCAAATCACAGCAAATTTTAGGAAAAAAATCATTCGAGTGCTGAATTTTTGGCAAAAACAACCTAAATTTCGTGGATTTTATTGATAGATTTTGATAATTTGGTAATACATCAAAGATAAAAGTATGTTTGCTTTGCCCTTCAATGAGATCAATATAAATGGTTGATCTTAATTGCAACTTTACATTTAGATTATATTAGATTACTAACATCTTCTATTAGTGTTTGCTCTTCGTTCCAGATTAATTGCTCGTCAATCTATTCGTTCTTTCTCATCTGCTAAATTTTTAGCTCAATCACAACCAGTTACTAAAACTGCTAAAACTTTAGCTGAAGTTCACGGTGCTGAATCTTTGATTGGTACTGCTGCCAAAGAAGGAACTTTCCCAACTGACATTGAACAAGCTACTGGTTTAGAAAGATTAGAATTGTTAGCCAAATTAGAAGGTATTGAAGTATTCGATACCAAACCATTAGATGCTTCTAGAATCGGTACCATTGCTGACCCAATCTTAATTGAATCTTACGATGATTACCGTTACGTTGGTTGTACAGGTTCCCCAGCTGATTCTCATCACGTCCAATGGTTGAAACCAACTGTTGACCAAGTTGCCAGATGTTGGGAATGTGGTTCAGTCTATAAATTAAACCCAGTTGGTGTTCCACAAGATGATCACCATCATTAAATTTCCTGATTCCTTTTCTATTTCATGTTACATTACAATTAGAATATAATGAAATATTGGATTATGATTTTTTAAGAGATTGATTATTACACAAAGGAGGGAAAAGAGAGAGAGAGAGAATGTTGTTGGTTTTATTAACGAAGATTTATTGGTTTTTTATCATTAGAGTCATACTATAGGTTAATTCTTTTGGGGATTAAGCCTAAACAGAAAAACAAAAAGGCCAAGTTTTTATACGCTTATTTTGACTTATTTATGAAGATTATAATATTCATTGCTTGTTATTCTTATCGTGATTTGTTTCATTTTTTTTTTGACTACTTTTATTTATACATTTTGACACATATTTCACATTGCAAGTAACCAAAAAAAAAACATACAAAAGGAAATGATTTACAAATAAGACTTTGGAATTTCAGTAGATGATTGTGATTTTCATTAAGATTATATTTATAAAGTTGATTCGTTTTATAGTTTTAAATGTTATAAAAGAAACATAAAAATATGCTAAATTTATTATTTGTATGTTTTGAAGTTTATTGTCGTCGATAAGTGTGAGCTTTTTTTTTTTGGCTCCACGAAGTTTCTCATTAAATTGACTTTAGTCTCAAACATACAAAATACTTGAAAGTGATAGATATCACATTAAAATGGAGGTTGAAAGAAAGAAGATTCTATTTATTGGAGACTTGGATGAGTCCTTACCTCAATTCCAATCTTTTCAATCCAAATTCGAGATTATTCATTACAGATTGACAACACGAGAAAAATTCATCTCAGAATTATCAACCAACTTTCATGATATTTCTGGGATCTACGCAGGCTGGCTAGGTTTCATGTCAATTGGAGGCTGTGATGAATCATTAATCAATCAATTTCCATCAAGTTTGAAAGTTATTGCAATCACGTCAGCAGGACATGATCAATACGATTCAGGAGCATTAGAAAAGAAGGGGATTCAATTATATAACACCCCATCTTTAGGTGCCGAGAGTGTTGCAGATACTGTCCTATGGCATGTTCTTGAAGCTTATAGATTTTACTCCAGATTTCAAAATAGATCTCGTGAATTTTCCAACACTGTTAAAGCAAGAGGATTCTTACACAACAATGCTTGGAATTCTGAAAAGGGTAAAGTATTAGATGATACAAAGGGCTCTTGGAATGGAGAATATCCATTCGGTGAGATTGGTGGTGTGGGTAAACTTGTGCATGCTCCATTCGGTCAAAAAGTTGGTATTGTTGGATTTGGTAAGATTGGTAAGGCAATTGGGAAGAGATTGAATGCAATTGGAATGGAAGTTACATATCATAGTAGAAACCAATTGAGTATTGAGGAAGAGACTAATTTGGGATTCCCAGTTACTTATTATAAAAAATTGGCAGATTTGGCAGCTTCTGTTGATCTATTGATTTTAAGTCTACCTGGAAATATCATCACAAAGGGTTTGATAAACAAAGAAATCATTGATAGTTTCAAAAAGGGTGCTAAATTGATAAATGTCGGTAGAGGGTTTTTGATTGATAACGAAGATTACATTGTTGATAACTTAGAATCTGGTAGGTTATCATTCTTTGGAGTAGACGTGTTTGATGGTGAGCCTATTATTAACAAGAGACTTGCCGAGAGAGAAGATGTGTCCATAACACCGCACATTGGTAGCTCAACAAAGGAAAACTTTGACTTAACTGCTGTGTTTGCCCTAAAGAATCTGGAAGCCGTTGTTGAAGGACGCGCGGGTGAGTCCAGAGTTGTCTAGAGCCAAAGTCACACAAGTTAGAACTAACCAATTATAATAATGATATTTGTAGAACTCCTTCTCTCCGGAAAAGCCCTGGCTTGTGTTTCTCTTTTGTTATTCTCTAATCAATGTCCGGGCTTAATATTAAACAGGGCAATTAAACCACCAAACCCACTCGCATCGCCTTAATCCCACCAGAATACCCCCAGCTTATGTAATTTATATGTGGAGACTCCTACCCCGGAATATTTTTTTTGGCAGGACTTCACTATAACGAAAGATTCCGGGATAATGAATGGAAGAAATAGGAAACATGTGTATAAATAAACAGACTTGCCTTCTGCTTGTCTGGTAAGAAATGAGCTCTAATTTGATCATTGTTATATCAAAAGAATGCCTATTAACGTTGGCATCAATGGTTTTGGCCGTATTGGCCGCTTAGTTCTAAGAAACATCCTGTCAAATCCAGAAAATAGACACATTAATGTCATCGCTGTTAACAACCCTTCAACAGATACAGAATATGCTGCTTATCTGTTCAAATATGATTCTACTCATGGTAAATACCCTGGTACCGTGGACTTTGATGACGACAATTTGATTGTAGATCACAGCAAGATCAAGCTATTCAGAGAATCAGACCCATCTAACATTCCATGGGAAGAGCTAAAAGTTGACTATGTCATTGAATCAACAGGTGTTTTCAAAGAATTAGATACTGCCTCTAAGCATTTGGTTGGAGGTGCTAAGAAAGTTATTATAACTGCTCCTTCCAAAACTGCTCCAATGTTTGTTGTTGGTGTCAATGAGAAAGATTATACACCAAATTTTGATATCATCTCCAATGCATCATGTACAACAAATTGTCTTGCCCCATTAGTAAAAGTTATCCATGAGAAATTCCAAATTGAAGACGCTTTAATGACTACTATACATTCTGCTACAGCTTCTCAGAAGATTGTTGATGGTACTTCGAGAAAAGATTGGAGAGGTGGTCGTTCTGCCCCTGGTAATATCATTCCCTCCACTACAGGGGCTGCTAAGGCAGTTGCAGCTGTGATTCCAGAGTTAAAAGGTAAAATCACAGGTACCTCTTTAAGGGTCCCAACTATAAATATTTCAATTGTTGATCTAACTGTGAGATTGGCTACTGAAACATCATATGAAGAGATCAAATCAGTGATCAAATACGCATCTGAAAACGATTTAAAAGGTGTTTTAGGTTATACTGAAGATTTTGTTGTGAGTTCTGACTTCACAAGTGATTCTAGATCTTGTATCTTTGATGCTAAAGCTGGTATCGAGTTGAATTCAACTTTTTTCAAACTATTAAGTTGGTATGATAATGAGTATGGTTATAGTGCTAGAGTTGTTGATCTTTTAAAGCATGTTGCTCATGTTAATGGTGATCTTGATGCTTGAATGAGATATCTCAAATGTGTATAGTATATGATCAGATGATTTAGTTTTTGCATAAAAAGAGAGATCGAATGAAGATCATTTGTAGATCTTACATGTTCCCATATCAATCTATTAACCTATTAATCAGAACTCTTCTACGTTTGCAACCTCTCAATTGCTGTTTTCGTATCACAACAGTTATTCCAAAACTTGAATGAACTCCATGAACCTTCAAAGAACAAACTCAAGAATCTGAAATTCAGCTCAAAAATGACACACACATTACAACACCTACATGAAAAATATTTGACAAAGCGGAGGAAGGGAAAAAAGACCTAAATTGAATCATAATGGGCTCTGTATTGTTGAGCACTGCAATGATTCAGAATTGGAGATGGAAATAAATCCCAAATCCAAAGAAAAGAACATATACACAAAAAAACTATAAAACTTTTTTCAGAAAACCAAGTAAAAAACAGCAAACACAAAGAACAAAAGTCATGATAATAAAAGATTTCAATCATTCGTCAGCAATGACACCTTTTTCTGAGACATAGATACCATCCAAGAATTTTCTGATATCCTTGTTTCTAACACGACAAATTTGTTGAATATCAGCAGCAGTTTGGGAAACATCTTCAATCGAATTACCAGTTAAAATCAATTCATCTTTTTGTAATTTAGAGAATTCAGTTTCAACACCTTCTCTAACCTCGACAAGTCTAACTTGTTTATCACCTAAAAAGTTTCTGATTTCAATGAATTTCTTACCATCTTTATCAACAGTATTAACATTGATTGGGAAATGCGCATAAACGTATCTCAATTTATATCTGAAACCTTTAGTGACACCCAAAATCAAGTTATGAATCAAAGATTTAACGGTCCTTAGAGCAGCAACATGTTTTCTATCACCATTGTGAACAGTGATTGTAATTAATGATTTTGAAACTTTGGTGAAAGTAACATTAATGTGAGTTAGGTCTTTGGTTAAAGTACCTCTTGGACCAGTAACAGTAACTTTTCTAGATTTGATTTCAATAGAAACGTCTTGTGGAATAGAAAGTTGTTGTTCAGATTTGATGTATTTCATTGTGATATTTTTCTTTTAAAGCGTTGTGTGAATTAAAATTTGTTAAAGGATGGTAGAAAGTGGTGAATTTTTAGGCTATTTTTTTTCTTTGGCAATTTTAGCTTTTGTTTGGCGTGGACTTTTTCTTTCTTGTAAGGGGCAGCATCGAAAATGGTATGGATCTTAAAATTCGAAATATCACGTGATGACAATACCGGGTAATACCAATATGCAGACTGTACATATCCTGTATCCGAAATAGGAAATTGAGAGTTCTGAATGAAAACAGGATATTCCCTTTTTGGGAAAAAGGCTGTGTGTGATTGAAGTGCAGCATATTTTACCAAAAAGGAAAAATTCCCTAATTTCCTTATTTAAAAACAAAACAAATCCAAATTTGTTAAATTTCATGTTTTAAAGTTGCTACGAATCTTTAGACAAAGTTTAAATATCAAGTTAGAAAGAATTATCCCAGTGTGTTTATTTTAGAAATTCAACGTATCATTTTCAGTCGTTTTTCTATCCCCTTGACACTAAACCTACCTTTTGAATTTATTAATCTGCTCTTTGTTTACTTTCCTTCTTTTTTTTTTGAGCTCTCACTCTCATTTGAAATACTGAACCTACCTATCAATAATCATATATAATGGCTAAAGTTGGTTTTATTCCTTGGTTAATCCAATTGTTTCTAACAGCTGGTACTACATTACTACTAGTTTTCATTGTCCTTTCTGGATCTGTTGATCATTTCCCTTTTAACAGATTTTATTGGATCGAAGCTGATACTTCAAATATCTCTGGTGCTCCAGATATCTCAAGATGGACATTTTGGGGTTTAGCTTCTAAAGATGGTAAAGTTTCTGTTAAGTTTGAATCTGGCCCTGCTTATCCATTCTCTCCAGTTGATAACTTTGATACTACAGTCAACGTTCCTCAAGACTTTATTGACAACAGAAATGTCTACTTCTATTTGAGTAGATTTGCCTTTGCCTTCTTCTGGATTGCATTAGCTTTTGTTGGTGTCTCTTTACTCTTATCAATCTTCAGCGTTGCTTCTTACTCAATCATCAAAATTAACGGTTGGTTAACTACTGTGGCCTTGCTATTTACTGCTGGTGCCGTCTCTTTTGAAACTGCTGTTTCTGTTTTAGGTAAAAATGCTTTCCATGATAATGATCTTTATGCTCATTTAGGTGCTTCTTTATTTGGTATTAGTTGGGGTGCTGTTGCTGCGTTGATTATTTTATTCTTCATTGCTTGGGGTGAATTGATTTCTGCTTCTTACAGAAAACAT
Source organism: Wickerhamomyces jianshihensis (assembly GCA_030562945.1). Taxonomy (NCBI): domain Eukaryota; kingdom Fungi; phylum Ascomycota; class Saccharomycetes; order Phaffomycetales; family Wickerhamomycetaceae; genus Wickerhamomyces; species Wickerhamomyces jianshihensis. Next base: position 111,154 of record JAKUAH010000236.1, read on the forward strand.
CAAGAAGCAATTAAAGCTGCCAGAGCTGCTGAAGCCCAGAGAGATTATTCAGCCAATCAACAAGTTGCCCAACAATCAGAACAACAATTTGGTGAAGAAGCTGTTCTTGATAATCCATATGCTCAACAAAAACAAGGTACATTAAACAATGAAAGTGGTATCAAATTCTTCAAAATTAGAAGACACAATAAAGATGATGCCGAATCAGTTTAATTGGTCTCTGATTAAGCTGTTTTATTCAAGTCACATACCCTTTCTATCCCTTTTTCTCCGTTTAAACGTTTAATTAATATTTTTTTTTGTTGGCTACAATCCCTAAAATTTTGGATACCTCTACTATTTAATTGCTTTAGAACCAGTCATTAGAGCTGTTTGAAATTGATTGGTTAGTATCCTTTTTAGTATTGTCAATGGATTCCTAATGGTCTTTTTTTCCCCTTCTATTATGTTGCTTCAGCTTAATACCCCTTTTTGTGCCAATTGAGGGTTCTAATATTTGTCCATAACTAGAAACCTCGTCAAAGTATGGAGCTTTAGCTGTCTCGCAGCCTTTTTGTTAATCTTAATTCTAATTTCAACTTCTGTCTATTGTAAGAATTCTATCAATGATTCGTCAATTCGCTATTTCCACAAGTATTACATAATCATAAGGAGGCCACTTTGAAAAATAGAGAAATTGATTTCCGACCATGAATTTGTAAACAAACGATTTAAAAGTATTTGAAACCAGCGATATTGGTATAATTTGGCGTAAACCGGTGGCTGATTAAGGATCTGGAAGGCTTTTGTATATTGTTCCTCTCAAAAATACCGAGAATTAAGCTCCTAATTTGGAGGTTTGCACAATGTCAATTTTCAACGATCACACTAGACCGCAAGATCATCTTGACAGTGAGCTGGCGCAGGCTTTGAATAACTTTGAAGCATCTGATACATTACAACAACACCAGGCGACAACAAAGCAATTAAAACATTCAAAAGGATCAAAACAAGCTAGGAATCACAATTTTATTGGTATCCAACACGAAGATGATGGCCACTTACCAATAGATCCTTCCATCACCAATCAACATCACCCTGATGACACAAACCATAAAGAAACACAAGAACTAGCACAAGCCGCTGTTAATTCTAGTGTAAAGCATGGGGAGCAGATTGCTCTTCAACCAGTTACAAACTCAAACCGTGACCGTCTATCGAAAACGTCAATCAAAATAACGAAACCAAGAGTAAATAAACCAGGTCAAAAATTTGGTGCTAAGAAGAAATCATGGGTATGGAACTGGTTTACACAAGATCCAGTAGACCCAAACTTAGCAACATGCGAAATTTGTTCAAAAGTGATTACTAGGCTGACTTCAGATAAAGGATCTCCAAAGAAATTAGGTGAGCATTTGAAAACTCATCGTGTGGATAAGGAAACCCCAAATCCAAGAAGAAATATCATGCCTATCACAAATGCTACAGGCCAAAGTTCTGCTTCTAATGTTCCATCGAGTCAAGTGATAAATAATGATCAAGCAAACCACTATTATAATACCCTCTCTGCTTCAAATTCAAAACAACCCCAAAGTTACGAACATAATACACAACAGTCAATAAATCAGAACGTGAATTCAAGCTCAAATTTTGCCTTACAATTTGATAGATCTGAATTCGACCAATCTCCATACACACAATCTAAATTTCAAAAAGATTTAATGAAATTCCTTGTTGACAACAAACTTCCATTATCTATAGTGAAATCACCCTCTTTCAGACAAGTGATTTTCACATTAAAACCTGAAGCTGTAACAGATTTGAATGAGTTAAATCATCTGTATTCGTCGTTATTGGAGGTAATTCATAGTGAAAAGGGTCCGTTAAATGTTGAGGCTAGTGAAGTTGATGATGAATTACAAGATGGCGATGCTGATAATGACAGTTTGGAAAATTCTGCTCAAGGCTGGGTCTGAGTGTCTTTTTAATAATCTTCATAGTGCTATAAAATACCTCTTCTTGTTTTGAGATTCAGTGGTTTTTTTCTATTGCTAGGTTCAAGCCATGTGAATGGCTTTTATGATCACTACTTCTTAATTGTTTTATTATGTTAAAATTTTAGCCATCTATTGTTTTCTTCTAAAAATGTTTTTATATTATTTAATCGTATTACTACTATGAAAAATGTAGTTTCATTTTGATGAATAGAGATTAGTTTTGTATTGATGTCAATACTAATAATTGTAAAACTCTTATCATAACTTATTTGGAATATGGTCTGTGATATCAATACTTTGGTGAGTATTCTTCAAAGCCCAAACATTTTTGACTTTTGTTTCGACATTGATAGGATCAATGTTATTTATAATCATGTGAAGTGCTCTTTCAATGATATTGATAGGAATAGCGAGTGTGAAGTTGGGTAAGATTTCACCACTCGAGAGTTTTCCATTAGATGTCATAATGCCAATCAATTGATTGTTCTCATTAAATAATCCTCCACCGGATGAACCATTCCAGCAACTTGCAGAAACTAGTAGTAATGAATTGATTTGTGCTCCAACACCTTCGATATCCAATGTCACTATATTGTTGATTTTCCCCTCGCATCTCAGCGGTTTCAAATCTGTTGTTTCGTCTGTGTGAAATAAACCATAACCAATAGAATGTACACTCTGGCCAATCCTTAAAATATCCAGAAACGAATTGAACGTGGATACAGATGGTATCGAATACTCTGGAATCCTCAGCTTCAGAAAACATAAATCAAATCCAGTCAGAGGGCATCTGATAGGGATTACATCATTAAGTGCAATTGAAAGATCTTGCTGACCTGGTGTTGAGACTCTAAGATCTCTTATTGAATTCATCTTCAATACATGAAGGTTCGTGATGATATAATTGGATGTAAGCATAATTCCACTCCCCCAAAATCTACCAGAGTCAGAAGTAATTGATATTCTAACGATTGAATTTCGAGGATCATAAGATCTACAGATTCCAGGTGAACTAAAGAGTTTTGAAGTCAGTGACATAGGCGTAGGAAGATAGTCGCTGTCACCTGACGGAGTGAGTTTCAGATCAAGGTACCCTAAAAGTTCAAAAATCTTATTCCAAGCGATAATGGTCATCAATTCACCATCCCCATTATTCTTTGAGAGTGTTCCAATAATCAATCCAATAGATTTAGTTGGATTAATATCTGAATCGGCATCAATATTAACAACTCCTCCAATTATATCATCCAAATACTTAACATCGGTGAAATACCCTGCGTCACCAATTTTGTAATTCAACTGTCCAAAGAGTTGGTAATTTGAGAAAATTGCAGCATTAGTCAAGATGAAAGGACAGCACTGTATCTTAGTCTTTGTAGTAACTGGCACATCTTTAGAATCAATAAACCAGATTGGTGTTAATAAACTTTGATCAAAAATATCACCCTGCTTGATATTAGCAGGTAGTTTCAATACCAAGACGCTGACCTCATTGAAGATATGTGGTTTATACTTGAACTGATCACGACCAATCAAGCCTCTTATGAAATTGGATAAATTTGAAAGTCTAGTCTTCTCGGTTCTCAGATAAGCGATATCAGTTAGAATCAGAGGAACCCAGGTAATAGTAGACGTTGTTATGAACTGTGGACTTGAAAACTGATAGCGGCATCTTTCGGGTGTTGGAATGTCATTGATACTAATAAAATAGTGATTTTTAGTGTCTTGGTTAGCGATGTAAATGCCACTTAGACCGATAGGATGGGTCAAAGGTTGACTGCCCATGCTGTGAGCTTCATTTTCCAGATGGATCGTTATTGGAGCATAAGACCAATTAGATGACATTTACAAGATCAGCCCTGGAAATTTGAATTGATTTGGATTTTGAATAGCAAAACAATCTTTTCTCTCTCCCACTCAAAAGTACATCTCTTTGGAAGACTCTCTTCTTAGCCACAACCTTTGTCAGTTTTCCCTGATAAACCTCCACAAAAAGACATAAACCGCACCGACATGCCGTATTCGGAGTTGATTACCTAATCATTGTTCTAGTGGAGAAAACGAACAAACGAATGACATACTCTTATTGAAGCTCTGATCCGGATTGTGAGCGCTGAACGATGTCCTCATCTCAACCATCTGAATCAATTGGGCCACTTGGGCCACTTGAGCCGCCAATATACGATTCCGGTGAGCCAGCATGGAAGATAAGGTACAATGAATTAAGGAAGAAGCTTGTTCGTGTAGGCGAAATAGTACTTGAGACCTACACCCGACTATCAGTGTGGAAAAAGATACTTCTGATAATAGCAACCGTATGTTCGACTTCATCTATTGTCGTGCTAATAATATATCATAATGCTATACTGGAGTTCATTGCTCGACAATCAGATGTGTGGGCAGAAAACCCATGGAGTCCTGTTATTCTTATTATAGCTCTTTTCATAATATCCTTTCCTCCAATGATAGGCTATAGTCTCACTGGCTCTACTATTGGTGCTCTATACGGTGTTACGTTCAAAGGATGGCTTATAATGGCAGTTGGATCTATCAGTGGGTCTGTTGCTGCTTTCATATTGTTCAGATATGTTCTGAAAGAGAGATCAAAAGCATTAGTACATTCTAATAAGACATTAATGGCATTATCAAGTGTTTTGAAAGACCGTGGGAGTTATTGGATTCTGACTTTGATCAGACTATGCCCTTTTCCTTATTCATTGACCAATGGTGCTCTTGCAGGTATTCATGGTGTCACTATTTGGAATTTCTTTTTAGGAAGTTTTTTTAGCTCGCCAAAACTTCTATTATATTTGTTCATTGGTGCAAAACTTAAAGATATTGGTAAGACCAAAGATCCAAAGACTCGATTCATTGACTTCATGGCAATGTTGGCTGCTGGTTTATTCTTAATATTAACAGGATGGCTTCTATACAGAAAAGTCAGCCAAAGGTTAGAGGAATTTGAACAATTAGAAGCTTCTGATCTAAATGAATCCGACCTTGAACTAGACGATAGCGCTGTTAGAGATGACGATAGCTTGCTCTTTGACGAACTGTAACTAATTAAACGTGAATAATTCAATGAATAACGAATCACAGGAATATAAACTATTACATCAACATTGTCTTCTTGTACAACATATCCAATAATAATCACAAGATAGGTATAATGCGTAATGTAGAGTAAATATGGTTTGAACAACATAAGATGAGAAGTATTTAATGAGAAGTAATAGGGTCACAAAAGCTATTTTTATATTCTTTTACTTACAGTGTTTTACATTACTTCACCTCATCCTTGAAGCATATCTACACATTAATATACTAAACTGTGCTAATATATTCAACATATCTCACAGTTTTTCGTGTGAAAAAGAACTCTAAAGCACTACGAAGATATTTATTGAATCATAAATTATATAGTTAAAAACTTCAGATTCATTTGATGTTCTCTTTAGTGGTTTGTTTGTAATCATATTGAGCAACATCTTCACTCAAAGTATTATCTTTTAGCTGCCATCAAAGTTCTTTCTTTTTTTAAGTACTTGAAATAGTAGCGTTGATACCAATTTAATGAGAAAGGAAGCAGTACTGTTCAGCAGCAGTTTCAGGAGTAATTTGTTTTACTGGAAACCCATATTTGTTTTGGAATTCCTCCGCAAGTTCCTTGATTGTAATGGTTTCTCCAACAGGGTGATAAGTATCTCCAGAGATACCCTTTTCGGCAGCAAAGATATGAGCAGCTAGCAGCATGGTCCCTATGAGCCGTAGTCCACCCTTGATTACCGTCTCCGATATAACCTAAAGTGTTACTTTTTAAGAAAACCCCCAAATAATAGATACCAAAACCAGCAGCAGTATCACCATGAATTATTGGTGGTAATCTAATAATTGAGCTTCTGATTCCTTTATGTTTGAAAGATAAAACAAATAGCTCATTTCTAATTCTTGCAACTAAACCTGATTTCAAGAAATCTTCAGTAAACTGATATCTTTCATCAGGATCTGGAGTTCCAACTAGGTGACCTAATGACAGATTACCGCTAGTGCTAATGAACAGCTTACCTGTTCCTTTTAAGACTTCAGCAATGGATTATAAGGAAGATCAATTGATCACAATACTCTCTGAAAATTTTATTTTGAGAAATCATGAATGAAAGCTTCGTGTATGACACCGCCACCAACAGCTTTAGCACCTTTGTTTAATATTTCAACGCCATTAATATCACCCCGTAGAACTTCAGCACCTAAAGCTTCTAGTTTTGCAGCTGAAGAGTCTGATATAGCCAGAGCTAAGATATCATGACCAGAATTCTTCAATTGCCTGAAAATAGATGAACCAATGAATCCTAAGCCACCAGTAACGAAGATTATAAGTGATTGTTTGACTTTGAGATAATTGTGTAATTTGTTTCCTCTTAAGAATCTACTTGATAATTTAATTAACGAGTAGTTATAAAAAAGGAGAGTGATTCATGGATATTCATAGGTTTAGAGATCTATAATAAACCTCCGCAAAATCCTCAAATGTATTGCTCCACAACAGGGTTGTTTAGCGTGCTGGCGGTTTTGGCGGCCCATGGCGATTCTGATGTTCGGGTTCAAATTAGGAAATGTGTCTATAATAATTGTCAGAGTTGGTTGGTAGTTAAATGGCTTGGAAAAATTCAACTGCCTACTAATAAAAGAATGTTGTTCAAACCATCTTTAATCCTCATCATATAATTATACCTATCATGTGATTAGTATTGGTATATGTTGTACGATAAAACAAACATATACTAAAATATGATTACATTACCTAACTACAACCCTGATACAATCGTAAGCAATATTATCCGTTAGTTTCATTATTCATAAAATCATTAGCTTTTTGAAGGAGATGAAGAAATATCTGCAACTTTCAAAGGATCGATCTCTTCGCCTCCTGAATCAAAATCATCAGCATTGCCATTAGCATTTCCAAATAATCCATCCAATTGATCAATGTTGACATATGATTTCTTTTTCAATTCAGTCTTTGGGGCTTTTGGTGAAGCAGTTAAGTGAATATCAGAACTTTTCCTCAAAAGGAATTTTTGTTCACTTGAGGGACTGAAAGCCTTTGTTTGGTTGGTTTTATACGCAGGCCTGAAGTAATCAAATTCAGATCCATAATTGAGTTTCAATGGGGAAGAAGTCTCGGTTCCTGGTGCGTTATCATTGTTATAAAATATACCTCCAGTATCATCATTCGAAGTCGAGTAAGATCTATGAAACTTTCCCTTTGCAGTTGGTGTTTTTACTCGAATAGAGTGCTGATCATATGCAGTGCTCACGGAAACATTGGACCTCACAGTTCTCAGTTGTTTCATGCTTCCAACATTCATGGTTTCAGATCTATGACGATTATGGACCCGCTTCTTTGGAGTAGGTCTTGTTGGACCTCTTGACGCTGGACTGGCTGCTTTTTCTGCTAATGAAGAAGAGACACCATCCAATATAGACGGATTAAAATTGTGAAGTTCCTGCTCATCTGTACTGCTTATTGTTGGTGAATTAATCAATGCCAAACTATTCAGATTTAAACTCTTGAAGTTTCTACTTCTTAGTAATCTTAATGCATTGTCCAACGAAAATTCTAGTCCACAATGGTTGCGAATTATTGAAATTTTGGGCCATGTTGATCTAGCACCTTTCATGATTAAATGGAGTAAATATTGAGGGGATGGGTTTGATAATAGTTTATTTAATTGAACAACCTCTTTCAAGTCTGGTAAAATTGTTATATCGCCAGAATATTGTTGAGATAAGACTGATCTAAGCTTCGTGCAAATATTTCTAGCAATCCCAATTTCTTCACACATTTGTAAATAGTGAGTAACTTCTGCAGCCCATATCCCATAAAAATGACTTAGTTTTGTCTTAAATTTAGCACTGTATTCTGTTTCAATCTCACCACCAACACAAGTAACGGAAAGCTTCAAGAAAGGAACAACATGCGGATTAACTTGACAAGCAATAATATGGTCAACATTAAACATTTCTGATAATCTTGTAATTGGCATATCATTGTCAACAGAACCATCAACAAATTTAACTGAAGTATGATGCCATTCTTGAGTTGCACCAGTTTTCATATTTTTTTCATAGATTGTAGAAGACTCAAAAATACCTGGCAAAGAACATGAAGCGCATACAGCAGACCAGATTAGAACAGAAGGAGCTGTTAAGTAATTCAGCAGTCTTGGATGTTCATGGACACTAGCTGGTGAAACAGTAATGTTCAAGATCCTTCCTGATCTATTATATGCTTCTCTGAAGGTTAAATCACCCAAAAATTCAATCATTGTATTTTGTAAACCAGTATTATTATACCATGTTCCATATTTCAAGAACCTTGCTAGACATTTCAAGAAACCTCCTTTAGTTTGATCATCACCAAATATATCAAATTGTTTTTCAACAATTGATCCCACTAACTCAACTATTTCATCATTGGTATGTACGCATAAAATACTGGCAACGATTGCACCGGCAGAACTACCTGAGATAATTCGAGGTAGAACTTTCTCTTCTAAAAGAGCTGTTAAGATTCCAATATGAAATAGACCGAAGCAGCCACCACCAGATAACACTAAAGCAGTACGACCAATGTTTTTTCTTGTCTGAACAAGCATACTCATGATATACTTATCATCGACACCATGGCTTTGATTTGCATTAACAACTTCATCCAAAGCTAGCTGACATTCTTCTAGGTACTCTTCAATAACCCTCTTAGTTCCAGTGTGTGAATGTCTGTAAAGGTTCACATTCCCAATATTTCCAATATTTCTAGTCCATGTTGTTCTTATCAAATATACTAGTTTTCTTAGATCACCGCTAAGTCTCGCATCTTTAAGGTTTTTTAAATGTGATTCAATCAGCTTGTAATCGTATAATGCTGATTCTTTCTGTTCTTTCCATTTATTGAATTTTTGTAATTCATCAAGTTTTTCAGAAGTTTCAAACCACGTAGCATAAGAAGTTGCTATTTTCTTTTTCATTAAAAGATTCTCTATTTCTTCCCTTTCTGTGAAATCACTTCGTTCTCCTAGGCTGTATAAACTGCTTGTCAACTGAGTGAATCTGTATTGAATGTACGACTTTATGAATGCAAAAAGACCGCCACTGGTTTGTTCATCCTTTACTAGTTCGCTAGAATCATTCCCTTTGGTATGCCGTTTCTCAGCATCTTCACCATTTGACACATGGGCCCTGTACCCTTCTTTGATGTTATCAACTTTCAAAGGACCTGATGAGAGTTGGTACTTTTTGATCAACGTTTCAGTTATGGATAGATGGGGCTGTGCCAGTTCAGAAACACCATAATAATCAGACATCTGATTCTATTCCTGTTTCTTTTCCTGGTTGTTTGACTGTTTGATCATGCTTTGCCGTCAAAAGCCAGCAATGATTATCTAATCGAATACGTTTTCGCTGCAAATTCGCGAACTACAAACCGTCGCCAATTCTATTTTAGGGAATCGGCAGAATATGCCAAACAAACGCGTTTTTAACCGTTTTGGTGTTTGGATGTTTACTTTTTTTTTCCTCTTCATAGAGAACAGTTTGTTTTCACGTCGCTCGACTTGAAGAAGTGTTGATCTTTAAACTGTGGTTGGACTCTCAGAAAACAAAGTAAAATCATATATTCGTCTACTGCTACCCGTATCGTTCAGGAGAGAAAATCAAGCCGCAGCTAACAGATATTTTCATTTCAATTGATTTAAGTTATCAAATCCATCAGTACACACGTTTAATCCGATATGTCAGGGCAGTCTCCAACACATCGAAATAAGACATATTATTTCAATACTCTGAATGACAATGGTGCAAGATCTCCTACAGGCATAGCTCGACTTCACAATAGTCCTTTTCCCTCGCTGGATCCAACCAAGCAGTTCAAATCAGCATATGAAAGAGCAGGTTTTGATGTTTACAGACCAGGCTCGAGTGATCAGTCAAGAAAACAGAAGAGGATTGTATCTGAAAATATGAAGGCTCGCTCAGAAACTAAGTTATTACCAGAGTCAGTCTCAAATAATATCATGAAGAAGAGAAACGTTAGTGAGCATCTACTGAGTTCTGTGAGGAATTTCACTAAGGGTTCATCTAAGAAAAATGATTTATGGATTGATGCAGCAAATGCTAATAAATCATATGACCATACCCAAAACATGCAAAGCTCCAATTCATCAAAATTTTCAATGAGATCAACCTCTGAACAGGTTCCATCAGGTAGGACATCTGATCAGTCAGTGTTCAACAACAATTGTGAGAACACAAACTTAGATAATGGTTCACCTCATCTTTCACTACCAAGATCATTGAACAATGCACATAACTTTCAGGAAGATGTTCCGCAGATCAAAATTTCTGAACCGCCTACTTATGATCATGATTCTGAATCATCACTGTCAATTAACCACCAGTTCAGTTCAAAGAAAAACATACCATGGGAACAAAAAACAGTCTCTCGAGACTCAACATTAATGTCAGATGAAGAATCTCTGAAAAGTAATATTATTTCACCAGCACCACAATTTGCCTCTGCGTTCCAAACCCCTGATGACACTTCTAAATCTCAAGAGGATATTCCTCTCTCAAATAATAGTCTATCCCAACCTTCTTTAACTATGTCCCTACCAGGTAAACGAACCATACCCGAAATTTCATTTGAAGAACCATCAGAAGAAGAAAATAAGCTCCTTAGTGGCTTTAATACCATCCAAAACAATGATTTCCACCACTCAATTCCTTCAATGAGATACAGTAACACCTCTTCACTCTATGCTGACAATTTTTCTCCAAAAGAAAATACTTCTCCCACAACTGATGTCTCTAATGAATATGAAACAGTTAAACAAGAGAAAGAAAACCGAGAAAGTCATTATAACATGAACCAACATTCGGAGGATTTGAGTAGAAATTTAGACTCAGATCCACAGAATGATTTTGATTCAGATATTGAAGATGATGACATGGCACATGCTTTTGAAGAAGTTGAAGGACAATTGGCCTCCCTAGGCTTAAAATCTCAGAATGTATTTGATGCTGACTATGAACCTTCTAAGGGACTGCCCAATTGCTCTGAAAATGTGATGGAAACAGGAGTAGATTCTTTATGTGATGAATCATTGAGATCAAAATCTTTTGAAACTGCAAAATCCAGACACTTTTCACATCAAGAACTAGAGTTGGTTTCTGGTGAACTTGACTCCAGTGATTCAAGGCAATCTACTCATAATACTTCGCCAACGAGGAGAGGACCATCATTTGATTTTGATAATCCACAAATATTAGAATCTTCACAGACACAACATCAATTGGATCCAATTGAACAGTCATCTACTGAAACAAAACCTCTAAATATTGCATCTAAGAACTTCATCTCATCACCAGAAAGTGAAAGAGAAAACAAAATTAGTATTGTTGATAATAAAGAAGCCACTAGGGAATCTGAAGCCAAAGTTGAAAATACAACAAAACTTGGAAAATTTAAACCAGGTGAAGGTCCGTGCCGTAAATGTGGTCTAGAAATCCAATCAAAGCCAATATACTCCAAATCTGGTGAATTATCTGGTCAATGGCACAGACGCTGCTTCACATGTACTTTATGTGATCTTGAGTTTAGCAAAAGCATTAGCTGTTTCGTGCTGGATGATGAACCGTACTGTGAGTACCACTATCATGTTACCAACGACTCATTGTGTAGAGTATGTGGACTTGGGATTGTTGGCCAGTGTTTGGAGAATGACGCGAAGGAGAGATACCATATTGGATGCTTAAAGTGCGTTAACTGTGAAAAGTTGGTCGATAGTGATTATCTGAGTATTAATGGCTCGGTGTTTTGTGAACCTTGTGCATCTTCATTAACCAAGTTACATACTGCTAGTAAAATAGAAAAGAGAAGGACACGCATAGGATTCATATAAAGCAAGTGAAACCTAACTCATAATAAATATTCCGTATTACATACATGCAGGTTAGTAGAAGTAAATCGTTAATTATTAGTATTAGGAAAAAATTATTCAAGGCAAGTTATACAATTAACTATTTGATGCCCATCATAAGTTTGACGTGCTCTGTTTAAAATGATCGAACTTTTATATTAATGATTATTTTGCAGTGCCTTTAAAAAAAGGGTGTTCCAAGGCTTGTTTGGCTGTCAATCTCTGTTTATGATCATATCTCAATAGTTTATCAATTAAATCAAGAACTTCATCATCAATCAGATATTTATTAGCATTGTTCACAAAGCTGCTCCAAGGTTTTCTTGCAGTTGGCACAATGACTTCAGTGTATTCTTTAGATAAAGTCAAGCCATATTTATCAAGGTAGGTGTATAAATCATCTGTACCAAGAACATCGATAATCTTGAGTAGTTGATCAAAGTTTGAGTCTCCTCTAAAGAAAGGTTCTCTCTTGAAGACAATAGCAGCTATCATAGCACCAACAGACCATAAATCTAAGGAGTAGTCATATTGGTTCAAGCTTACTAGAAGTTCTGGACCTTTATGATATCTTGATGCAACTCTGATATTATAATCAACACCAGGGTGATAGAATTCAGCTAACCCCCAGTCAATAAGACCAAGCTTTCTTTGGAAAGGGTCAATCATAATGTTTTGAGGTTTGACATCTCTGTGGATGATACCCATAGAATGGGCGTAATCTAATGCGGTCAACAACTGGGTGAAATAGTACTGTAGATCAGTTCTCTTAAATTTAGGATAAAGAGTTCTAAAATTAACGTTTCTGATTTCTTCGAAGATCAAAGCTGGAATCTTTGAAGAAGAATCTCTAACTAGATCTAATAATGCAATAATGTTGGGACCACCAGTTAGATTTTGTAGTATCTTCACTTCTCTGTAAATCTTTTTCATCTTGACAGGTTTCAAGACTTTAATGACACATGGCTGATTATTAACGTTGTTTATACCTTGAAAAACTTCAGAATATTTCCCATGTCCAATTTTAGACACTATCTCATAGTTTGATATTTGTCCCCATTCGATTTCATAGCTTTCGTAATCCCAGTATTCTCTAGGTCTTATTTCATTAGCATTGGCATAAACCTCTGAAATGGAGTATATCTTGTCAGATTTTGGATATGACATATTTTATGGGGGATTCTTTGTTGGTTGGGTGAGTAATTGGGGCGGCCTGATGAGCAGGATTTGGTAGTAACAGTCGTTGTATTTCCCTAATATTTGCCACAAATTACAACGGAAAGTATCAAATACTGAGTGAAATCGGTTCTAGTTACTCCTCACAGCCTTAGCAGTCTTAAAAGAGGATGCAAAAATCCACAATTCTTGCACTTTTCTTAATTGTAAACACTTTTTGCCAACCGATGAAAAATTCGCAAAAATAAAACGTATTCGCGGAAAGTTCTATTATTTGACCAGCGCTAATAAAATCAGTCAAGTTGAGGCCCTGTGTGTTTGGTGGTGATGAGTGACAGGCTGCTGAAGGTCGTTTCTATAGTAGACAGCTTAGATGGGCCTTTTTTAAATGGCCTTTCGAAGTTAGAGGGTGAGTTTTTTGAGTCTTATGCTTATTCGAATCAAACGTACTGACATAGAACGAAGAGGTTGAGATATGGACTGACAGAAGTAAGGTTATTAACAAGCATATCCAATCCATTAGTAAAAGTATCAAGTTTGTTGCAATAGTGGATCCAAAACTGACACCCGTTTGGGCAATCATAGACAAGCCATATGATGTGTAAGTAAAGCAAACTCGTGTTAATTGACCTCAAAACTAACATTCTTATATTAGTTATAGTGCTAATGAAACTACTTTGGAGTCACTACAGCATTTACTGAACTACTCTGATATTGAAGAGAACACTGTAAGGAGCTCCATATTGACGGAAGTTTCAAAAGAAATTTACATTTTGTTCTACATTGAGAAAGTTGAAGACAAGTTCGTTATGAAATGCTTATTGCTGGATATCAGCCTTTCGAAACTCAATGATATCACATCAAAGGAACTACCCATCACTGATAAGTCCATATTCATCGATGAAATAAGTAAAAAGGATGACCTCATAGACTCATTAATGAAGCAGCCCATACTTAAGTCCAATTTAAATTCCAAAAAGCAGGTGGAGCTGGCTATGAAGGAACAGCAAATGCAGAGGATCAAGCTTCGACAGGACTTCAAGATGATTATAAGCAAAGAAGTCAAAAAGAGAATGAATGACAAACCAAAAGCTTCACAAAACGAGGTCGCAGAAATATGTTTGAAAGCAATGACCTTCAAATTCAAAGGAACGCTAGAACTTGATAATCAAAGTGTTTTGGATGTACAAAAATGGCTTTCTGTGTTTCTTAACATTTTAGGCGTGTCCCAAAAAAAATAAAATAATTCTTTATGAAAATGTAAACAAACTACTCTCAAAGCCCATCAAGAACCATGCCAGAAAATACGAATAAAGATCCGTATGCTCCAATTGCTTTCCAAATTGGGAAGTTAAAAGGACCGTTGAAGTATCTAATTCAGAACTATGACAAGTTGAACAGTACTTTCGAGTCTGATAAATTGAAGAATGTCAATACTCAAGTTAAAGATCTTGACCTATTAATCTCCGCTAATCTATCATCAAGCAAGTAGTGAAAAAAAAAAAGATTATTGATCAGAATGTTGATTGCTGTGTGGTTAATTCCCCTTATTGCGGTGTTTTATCACCTCCTATGCCAGGTATCCACCCTTGTAACGCAAGAGAGGCAATTGTTGACAATGGACTGAATAGAAATTGCCTATTTGAACCGTGGTAGGCTTCATTTGTGTTCAAAAACAGATATTGTTGTTATCACATTGTTAACATGATCAATCCACTCTTAGAAAGTACCAGTGACATGAGGAAGCAATGAACTGCTTTAAAGTGCCAATTAAATCGAGCTTTGGATTTGCCCTTTTAATAAGTGCTAATCAAATCATAATAATTATAATTTTTTCAAGCCTTTGGTTGAGATATGAGCCACCATTTTGGTGTTTGAAAGAGATATCTATACCTTCAAGATCTGGAGGATTGATTTAGTAAATTGAACTATAGATCTGAATTAAATACAACAAGTAAATGAATATTGGTAAATTATCCGTATATGCCTAAGTGTATTACAATCATATCAGAATCCATCGACAAAATCAACTTCAAAAAAGATACAGAAAACAACAATCTGACAGTAGTGAGTAATCATACCACCTACAGCGAAAAGATTATTATACACCATACACTAGGGAAACTGTGCTATTGAGCCAGCTTTACTCCCCAATTTTCTGATTAAATTCTCATGAATTTGGAGATCATTATCTTTAACAATAAGCTGTTCTGGATTATCTGTATCAGATGGAATAGTCTACAAGCAGGATTATATTACAGATAAGCCAACTGTTAAGGGGTACTTCTATGGTAATGTCATTTGTTTCTGACGAGCGACTCACGTAATGATAGCTTATATAATCTCATTATGTCCTGTTGCCTAAACACCTTTGTCGATCATATAATGAAAAAAGTAGTCTTATATGCGCTATTGGGGCGTGTAGACTAAAGATGGAGTATGGGTGGTCGTATGTGTGCTATTGGAGCGTGTGGACTACTAACCTTTGTGTCTCAATTGTGAGCTGTGTAAAAGATGTCTTTTAAGATACAAAACGATAAACTGAAAGTCGTTTTTGTTTTTCTTAAGTGGGAGCGTCCAGAGTAAGTCTAAGCTAACTGTGCATATTGGGATGACAATAGAACGAGTGGATTAGCTTGACTCTTTGTAAACTCTCTGTATTTGTCCCTGTGCTTCTAACCACACGTCTCATAGGTTATGTAGCCCGTGTATATACACACGCTCCTAACCACATGATTCGTAGGTTAAGAAGTTCTCTTTACAGGGACAGAACTCGTCCTTGTTAGCTCAGTTGGTAGAGCGTTCGGCTTTTACAGTCAAGCAACGGAAAGACCCATTTCTTAGCGGAAGTTAACCGAAATGTCGGGGGTTCGAGCCCCCCATGAGGAGTTCTGTTTTTTTTTACCTATAAACAATATAGGCTCTACTTCTTCTATCGTTCAAATCCTTATATTTTCTATTAATTGCTTAGAACTACTATGTGTTCTTTTGTTGTTTATTATTTGGATCGTTGAGATTTTTGTTTTCTAAGTAGAAGATTGGAAAAAATTTCAAAATCCTCCTGTGTTGAAATATCAGATCACAACTTGAAGACAAGGTCAATTGCAATAATGAGCACTTATACTGAACCTCTCACATCAACTGTTAAACCTTTATCTCGCTCTGTTCTTACTATCAGAATAATAAAATCTTTCCCATACAGAAACGTCAAGAACTATATTTTGAAGGATTATGATATTGGTACAAAAAAACCAATCGACCTATTCAACGATATCACAAACAAAATCAACACCGAAGGTGGATTGAGACCATACAGAAACGTTGAGTATAATTCGTTGAAGATCTATACCCACGCTCATGGTTCTAAGACTGTCAATTTAGTGATAAATTTCGAACATGACGAGGATTGGTTCTTGGATCTAAGTAGTGAGAAGGCTCTACATCAATTGGGAATAGGTAAGTTATTGAATAATTTATTCAACTATTTCTATATACTTAGGTGATATAGAATACTAATAATACCCATAGATAATGAAACTGAAATTTCTTTATTCAACCGTGAAGCGTATGAAGAATTCAAACTCAAACCTGAGGAGAAATGGTGATCATATCCACTCGCTTAGCCAAGTTTAATAATATAAGTAATTGATTACCTGCAAAGTTACAAACTGTAGAATATATCACTTCCATCCCTGGTCTTGTCGACAACTCCCAAAAATGTTGATATTTTATGTAACTTTGTTCAGGGAAACAAAACAAAACAAAAACAAAGCGAAGCCAATTAGACAGCTTTCAAAGCAAAATAGTGAAGAAAAAAACAATTGGTTATGGCTAGCAAATCAAGTAACAAACTCCCCACTCACTTTAAAGGGGATTCAGATAATGATTTATTGCAAAAGAGCTTACTACAGAGAGTTTTTGATCTTAAGAAGGAGGTACTTAGTAGAGCTGCTCCATACATATCAGTAAAGGTCTTGAAAGGTCGAGTTGAATCGCATTTCGAGAGCTCAATTGTACGCTGTTCATTGTTTGATACATTCAAACACTTCAAAGAGAACAACTTTGGTTCAGGCTTCAAGTTCTATCTTAGTGATTATTCGGTTTACATTGGTGATGAGTCTGATGATAAAAGACTCTATCAAATTGGCTTCTATGATTCAATTTCTATATTATTAGAGCCTAGAGACGCTATTAGAGAAATTATTGAAGAAGGAAAGGGTTTGAATATTGATAAAAATAGGAATACACTTGGCACTTCAACTGTGATCTCCCAAGAAGGCACACATCAAGCAAATCACCCAGAAGCATTAAACCCTCAGGTGTCAAAATCATCAAAGAATCAAGAAGTTGAAGAAGTTCCAAATTCTCTTGAGCAATTATTTTCTTTTATCATCAAGGGAAGAACTGTTCATTACTTTGAGCTGAACTCAAAGGAAAAGTTCAAAGACGTATTGAAAGAGTACTTCACATTGGCTGAGATTGAACAGCCAAGTTCGCTGTCTTTTAGCTTTAAGAATAGAATAATAAAGGAAAAAGACACTCCAGAGTCTATCAATGCTGTTCTTGGCCAGAACAATCTTATCACCATATCTAACAAGAATGATAATGATCTCATTAGTATTCAAGTGCAAACAAGCAGCCCTTCCAAAATGGCAAATGTAAGTTTTCGGGTGAAAGCTAGCAAGAAAATGAAAACTATTTACAAAGCTTATCGAAAACAACATAAACTTGATATATCCAAGTACAAAGTGAAGCTATTCTTCAACGACGTGTATATATCTGATAAAGTTATCTTTGAGGAGGCTGGGATAAGACATGGATCAATTATTTTAGCCAAAGTAGAGAAACTTGATAAGAAATAAAGATTGAAACTTTACTACTGCACCTAATTGAACTCCCTGTAGTACTGTTTTACAATGCTTGATACATCTTTCTTCAATTGAAGATTCTAATGAACTATTGATCATCAAATGAACGTAATTTCTATAGGATCGCCCACAGTTCAGCCGGTTCAAAGGTTATAATGTTACTGATATATCCTTTTATCACACCACTGAGCTCAGGGAAACCATTATGTAATTATTCAGAGACTTTCTTCCACAATCACTCACAAAACTCTTTTCAATTGTGTGATTTTTTTCATACTTTTTTTGCTCATTTGGGAAATTGAAAATCAACGCCCACCATAATAAAACAGTGAACTTCCAAAAGAAAACGGTTAAACATTGATCAACCGATTTGATTTAATTGAATACCTTTTGTGTACAGTTATCTCAAAAAGAACACTATAAGTTCTCTGCCTAAGCTTTTTGTTTAACAGCTTTTTTTGTGGCATATCCCCAGCAGATCCAGATCCACACCATGTCTGAGGAAGAAAACAACGTTCAAGGTGAAGATTTATTTCACGACACACAAGAGAGCATTCCAGAAAGTGAGAAACCTAAGAGTAAGAAAGAGAAGATAAAGCTTGAATTTGATTTCTCCGGAGAGAAGTTTTTTTTCTCATTAAGTTCTTCTGCTAGACTCTCCAAAATTTTTAAAGTGTTTGTTTCTTCTCTACTATATCAAAACCCCCAATATGCACCACTTTCCATGGAGCAGCTAACGTTTTCATATCATGGTAATAGAATAAGTAAGGACAAATCACCTGAGTTCTATCGAATGGTCACTGGTGATAAGGTCGATGTTACTCCGCTTAGAGTTGACGGTGGATTTGTCTGTTGTTAAGGTTTTGACTCTTCCTGACTCTAACCTTATTGCATTTTAACCTTTTATTTTTTATTCCATTATAAGTCATCTGCAGAACATTATCATAACTATCCTGAATGCTGCGAACATAGTCTAAGGAGAGTTTACTGTTTTCCTCTTGAAAGATTGTTATTATAAACCACTTTGCTCATTTTTTTGTGTGACTTCCTTTAAGGGATATTGAAAAGTGATTCAAGTGTAAAAATTTATAATGAGAAATATTTCAAAAGGTAAACTTATCTATCTACTTGAGATTCAATGTTCTATCCATCAGTATTGAGGCAATCTACATAATTATATTGTGAATGCCCATTTTCACGAAGTTGATTTACATAAATCCTCTCTGTCTCACGTGCCATTGACCTGCATTTTGTCACTCTGATTACCTTCGGAATTTTTGATAGATAATAGAGCTAGAGCTAAAGGTGATATTGTTTTCCAACATAAAACCTTCTCACTGAATACTCCATTAATTCATAAAGTTTTGATGAAATTTCCTTAAAGTTTTATGAAAAAGATTAATATTGTCGTCTAATGATGATAGTTATATTAAATATCAGAGATATTGACCGAATTCAAGTTGTGTAGACTATCGTCTATAACTTTTTTAGATACTGTGACCGAATCCAGGCTGTATAGACAGAGTAAGTATCCCTCAGTATAATCAACGAATCAATCGGAAATTGAGGAATTTAAATAACTATTTCCTATCGCTATTTTAGATACTATAAATTAAACTGTCCTTAGGACATTGTAACCTGATGGTAACATTTTATCGCAGCAATAAATTGTACAATGGACTCAAAGAACATGACGTAGAGTGTGAACAGACATGTTACTGGTCCACTATCAAGATCGCATCACAAATGAACAACTTTGTTGAAGACACATCCAAAGCCGGTACGTATTTCAATTCGTATATAATAGAAACACTACATGCATACTAGGAAACCTTATTATATTCTCTTCTCTTATAGTTTTCCTAAACAAATGAACCATCTTATGTTTATGATATGGTTTGAGCACGGCCATCACCCTCTCTTTTCCCAAAATGGCAAAAAGGTGCTCCAACCATATTTTACGCGTGTCTGTGATTTTCGTGTCGCGCGTTTTTTAAACACTTTTTATTGGAAAGGCGAAAAAAAAGAGGAGGAAAATTCATGCGTTTAATTTAACTAATTGGTTTTGAAATCCTGACATTTTTGTGTCTTCTCCTGGACCTACTTTGAGACTCAAAACATGTCAATTCTTTTCACTGAAAACCAAGATATTGCTGTAAAGTAAGTTGTGCTCCTCCTCTGTCTTTTAAAAGAGATAAAATTCTAACTGATCATTCTAGCATGGACTACTTTGCTGTTTCAGACCAATCAGTACAGTTCCATATACCTGAAGAGAAACAACAGACTGAGACAGACTCTCATGGAGCACCAGCAGGACTGGTAACACCTCCTCCAAAACGTCGTCGTGGTAGACCTACTAAAATCATTTCTGATGTTTCCACCAACAAGACTGCAGCTTCTTTATCTGCGGCTGTTATGAAACAGGGAACTCCCAAAACCAGCTCGCCTATGATGAGAGTATCACCTTCAAAGAAAAATTCTGATTCCCCTGTCCAGATCAAAATGGTGAATCCATCTCCAAAAGGAGGTCATTTAATAAAACTTGATTCTTCTCTTGAAGGGAGTCCATCAAAGCCAAAAAGGATAAGTCGAAGATCTTCGTCTTCTTCCACATCTTCTTCCTTGTCACTTTCATCCAAATCCAAATACAGAGCTAATTTATCAACTTTGGCCTCTTCTCCAGACATTTCTATTAGTACAAATCAAAATCTCCCATCATTAACATTGTCTAATGGTGATAGAGCTTCATCGGTGAATCCGAGTCTTTTACTCTCTTCACCAATACCACCAAACAAATACCTTGCTCCAAGGTATCCTAAAACACCAACAAGTAAGAAGGAGCATGCCACCTTAAAAAAAACACAGATGCATCCTCCAGCAAGTACAATTCCTCTAAATTCATCTCCAATGACCCCTTTATCTTCGTCTAACTCATCTTGCTTCTCTTCAATAATGCAATCATCACCATTGTACCAAGGTTATTATGCTAATCATGCCTATGCTTCAAGTCCAATCAAATATCAAATGAAACCAATTCCCTTAACTTCGATTCAACAATTCAAGAAGGATATTTCAGAACTTCCAAAAAACCCAATGAACTCACCAATCTTGGAACCTGAAACCCAAGAGAGTTGTGATTCCAAATCCAAGCAAGAACATATAACATCAAATTTTAAATTAACTTTAAGTGTTGATGAAACTGGTCAAGCAACATTGAAAAAGGTCAAAAAAGCAGTAATAGTTCCATCAGTGAGACCAGTCATGAAGACAAGACATGAATCATTGATAAACATTCCTAAATCAAGGGCTATATTATCTCCAAAAAGTATAAGAAATATTGAAACAAATCAAATTCCAATTAGATCACAATCAACATCTCAATTAGAATTTTTGTCTAAACCATCAAGTTCTATAATAGCAAATAATTATTCAACAGATAATGATTTCATGTTTATTGAACCTTCTAGAATGACACATAATCCCTTCTTCAATGATCTTCAAGATGATTTCACATTCCAAAATATTTATCAAGAACAAAAATCTCATCAAACTTTTGAATTTGAAGAGAAATCAATTCATGGTTCATTCCATAATACTTCAAGCTCTAGTGAATTATGTGATAAGAACTCAGAAGATCTTGGTGATGATGAGAATGATGAAATGAATCATGATGCTAGAAAAGCATTACTGAAGATGCTTCGTCGTAGTGTTTAATTGGGGTAGGATTTCAATTGGTTTATGTCAGATTAGATTAAACTATATAAATGTGTGCTTTTTTTGGTTTAATGAATTTCAGTTTTTCAAAGTTCTGAATCAGTCTCTAGCGGGTCTATAGATGTTTAATTGTTATATTTTTAATGTAAAGTTCTACAAATAGTTTAATTTTTCAACACAGTAAGTATTTCGTACTACAAACACAGAATAAGATAAAGAATAACTTTAATAATTTATTGAGATTTAATTCAACTTACAAATACAAAAAGTCATTCCTCCAGATTAATAAAATTAATTCATAAATGAATCAACTTATAAATCTTTCTTTAAAGTACCCAAGAAAGCAGCTTTTTCGGCTGGGGTTTGGAATCTACCCTTACCGAATTTAGAAGCAGTATCAATCCATTTCAATTGAACTTGTTCAAGAGCTCTTCTGTTGGTTTGAGTGTACAAAGATTTTCTTAAAGTAACAATTCTCTTTCTGGTACCTGGGATAGAACCTTTAACAATGACGAAATCATTTTTAACTTCACCATATCTGACGAAACCACCTAATGGAGTGATAGTCTTTTTGGTACGGTCAAATTCAGTAGCAGCGTTAGCTTCATCATCACCTCTACCAACTCTGTAAACTTTGTGGTTGATAGAAGTTCTTTTGTGGTAACCTCTTTGACCAGCACGAGCAACAGTCCATTGGACATGGGCTGGATGCCAAGCACCAATACAAGCAACTTTACGTAAACCTCTGTGAGTTTTACGTGGTAATTTTTTGGTACCCCATCTGTGGGTAACACCTTCGAAACCGTGACCTTTGGTGATAGCGATAACATCAACTTGTTCGTTTTGTTCGATAACAGAGTCAACAGAAACGGTTTTTTCAAAGTGTTCTTTAGCCCAGTTGACTTTATCAGAGATAGAACCACCGTTGATTTGGATTTCAGCTAAGTGAGCTTTCTTTTGAGCTAATGGAGTTTTTTTGATTTGAGTGTGAACTAAAACTCTAACAACAGTAGCGTATTTGGTGATTCTGGCCAATTCACGTTCAACTTGTTCACCAGAAGCGTATTTAGCAGCGTATTTGGTGAAAGCCTTCTTTTTAGATTTGTACCAGTTCTTGTAGAAACGACGTTTAATTTCGTCAGACAAGTGTTCAGCCCAAACGGTGGTCAAAGATCTCAACCCTCTTGGGGTTTCAACGTAACCGACAACACCGACAATAACGACTGGTGGGGTGTCAACAACGGAGACAGCTTCAACAACTTCACGTTTGTGGTATTTAGAACCTGGACGGTCTAAATCACGAACAATGGTGGTCATACCAGCTTTGTAACCCAAGAAAGCGGTTAAGTGGACTGGTTTAGATTTGTCATCTTTTGGGAAAGATCTAACCTTACCTCTGATGGAGGCAGATCTCTTTCTTGGTAAGAAACCTAAATGACCGTGACGTGGAGCTTCGTATTTTCTGTGAGACATATTTGACTTGTTAGAAGTTTTGTTAAAGGAATGTGTGAAGGAGAAGAAAAGTTTTTTTTCATTCTTCACTTTTCTGTTGTGAAAAATTTTTCTAAAATGGAACTGTAGTGAACTTTTGAAACTGCAAGCGTAAATATCAGACTTAACAGTATCTTTTTTTTATTGTTACAAGCGGGTAATTCTTCATATATTTTTATTACATAATCATTCGTTGCTATGATCGTCACGTCACCGTCACGTGCGACGTGACGTTTATGTAATCATACGATCGTCTGGTGATGTTTGCACTGAATGATTGAAATCTCCACCAGTTGGGTAAGGCAATAATGCAATAAGTCAATAAGGCAATAATGCAGTCAGATGGTGAGGCAAAATGATTAAGGTGTTAAGATGTTAGAAGATTGGTTAAGGTTGACAAGCATGGTAAAAAAAATAAAAGATGGGGTAAAAGGTAAGATGATGATATTAATAGTGACACAACAGTGACACACGCCCGAACCGGCAGTTATGTTCTGACCTCATTAGCAGTTGGTCCAACACAATGGAGTTTAGAGCGACTGTACTTTCTATGATTTTTTTTCCTTTTTTTCCCACTGTTTTGTTGTGCTTTTGCGTGCCGGAGAAGAAGCGTAATCTCGAAAAATGGAGAAATTTTACTAAACGACGAAACGAGAACTAGACAAAATTTTATGGGGGGTCCAAAATGGTGAATAGTGAATGAATTTTTTAATTTATTGATATGTTGTATAAAAATAACGCAAAGGGATTCGTCTAGTCAATAAATAGAATATGTTGTTACCTTTTTATCCCTGTTCTCTGTTTTCTGTTAAATTTCTTTTACGCTTTTGAGGTTTCGCTGTCCAGGCGCGGTCATCTCTTAAGGCCTTCCCAGCGAAAAAGAAATGACTATGCCGGATTTTAAAAGCCGCTGTGGGCAATCGCATAAAATGGAGAAGGTGATTAGAGATAACTTTATAAAAACAATCAATCTCTCGGAATATTTCTTTGCCTCCCATCACTTTCTCTTTTCAGTCCTTCAGTTTCTTTCCTATAATGCGATACTCATTTGATGATCAATACAACATCGTCACTTCAAAGTGCTATAACGCTCACAATATCCAAGTCCACGAGTTCTCAGCCATAGACTATTTCCAATTTGCATTCACAGAACACCAGCTTCATGATTGCTGGAAACTTGTCACTCAAATAAGTAATAATGCAACAGATAACTGTTATATACCTAAAAGTTCAAACATAGCAAGACTTGAGAATCTTGTGTGGAGAAAATGGGCTAAAACTAAATTTAAACTTGAGGAAACAGAACCAGAAACAGTTAACTGGCATAAAGAATCTGATATAACTTGGTTATATGGTCCTTTAGTGAAATCTTCATATGAAATCAAACAGCAAAAACAACAGCAACAGCAGCATCAACCTCATCGTCTGTTTTCATCTGCTCCAAATGCCCCATCTTCGTCTTCTCCTCAACCTCAATCTGAATCCGAATCCGAATCACAATCACAATCAAAATCTTTCATCATAACGCCAAAGGATACACAGCACTCAAATGTTGGTAGTTTTTCTAGTGTATCTACCGCTTCAACATTAGATGTTGGCTCATTTGATAACACATTTTTGAACTGTTATGATCCACATTTATCCGACAATAACTTTGATAATAATGATCTTGATGATGATGATAAAACTGTGGTTTTTATTGATGATTTTAAAGATTGCAAACTTACTTATGATTTAATTGGAGATGAACAGAATTTAAAACCAATCTTGAAATACAAAATATCGAAAGGTCCTTTGGATTTTGATAGATGTTACAAGGACAATTTAAGCTGTGATGATAATTTAAATAAATCTGTTAGTTTTGCTGATATGGTTCAAATTAGAAGATTCTACTAAGGTTTCTATTTCTAATTATTTATTTCTAATTATTTATTTATCTAAAGAGAGAGAGAGGAAGGCATCTTTAAAAAAGCTCATTGATACACTAATTTTATTTTTTTCCAACCATATTTATCCTGTTATTAATTCATTACACATTTTGGTTTAGTCTAGTTTGGTTATTTAGATTTTTTTTAATTGCTTTTGGTTAAATTATTCTTCATTTTTGATTTGAAAATTATTGTTATACACTGGTTGTTAATCATTACTTATTAAATTTTATGCATCCCCATTGAATATTATTATTTATTTGGTTGGTCTACTTATCTATTCATGGTTTTGAAAGTTTTTGATATCTGGAATATTAATTTTATACGATATGTGATACCCTAGTTAATGGAAAAAGTTTTGATTTCTTTTGAGAGAGCAATTAGTGACGTAGTTTACCTCTTTAATAATACTCGTATATCAAATGACTAGGATGATGAGATGACATGATGTCCATCTCTTAATCTACCAAACCGGTAATTTTGTAGCACCCTCCGCATATGACATAGTGTCAATCTTACAGAAACTGGGGAAGTTGCTCGAAGGTTACGATAAAAAGAAATTCTTCGAAATTCGATAATTCTATGAAAATAGTTTTATATATTGTGCTTATTCAGTTGAATTTGTTGGTATCAATACTTTATTATTCGATTGTTCATAACTTCTGTAGTTTCCAAACACTTTTGTTATTTTGCTAAAAAATCTCAAGTCATCCTTATTGTTTATTTAATAATAGAGAGAGAGCAACGAATTATAAAAGATATTTCCAAAATTGAAATATCATGTTGAATAAAAAACACACACTCCCAAGTACTTAATTTAAGCTGAGATGAACTATTGATACTAGAACTGGAGAAGGTCACTCGATATTGACGTGATTATTGCCCAGTTTAATTAACTATGACACTATTTGTGTTATTTTAATATCCCTTACTGCCGACATCTGTGAATGTCTGTACTGCCAAATCACAAGATAAAACGCTGATCAACGGCGAAGATGCACAGCCACGATAGATGTTATACATTGCATATTCTATATTTAGTATGTTTTTATCTTTTATCTTTTACAGTAGTTATTAATATAATTTGAGGCTCCTGATGTATTCTCAATGATTGAAATGATCAATAGTGTTAATGTACAGAGATACAGAGATATTTTAGAAGGCAGTGAATGAAAAAAAATATAATAAAATAAAGCACAATAAAATGATTGTGCCAGGTTTACAATAGAGATGACAATATGAGCAAATCATCATTAAAATTAATGTGCACTAAAAATACATGCAGTAAACAACAAAATCAAGATTTTTTCTCTTTAAAATATTAAGAGTGAGATAAATTCAATTCAATTCAAGCTCTTCTAACTTGTTTGTTTTTGGCTCTACGTTCTCTTTTTTCTCTTTGTTTTTGTTCAAGTTTTTCTTGAGCTTCTGGGTTCTTTTTAGCTAATTCTCTTCTAGTTTCTCTTTCAGCCTCAAGTTTAGCTTCTTTTAATTCTTCAGCTTTCTTCTCTTGAATAGCTTTTTGAATTTTGGATAACTCAGTTTGTCTAACATTAGCCAATTTCTTAGCTTGATCTGGTTTCAATTGGAATTTGGCGAGTCTATCATTTAACAGAATTAATTGATCGATTAAATCTCTTGCTAAACCTAATGAAGTAGAATCAGTTTTCAAGTTTAATCTTAAAACAAGTTCTGGATAAGATTCTAATTCCTTTTCAGAAGTTGGCTTCTCAGTTGGTAAATCAGTGACAGTTAAGAATTTGACCAATGATGAAGATCTAGATAAGACAGAAATTAATTCATCATCAACTAAACTTTGGTTCAATTCAGTACTTTCACTCATAAAAACATAGTTGGTTGGTAATTTATCAGATTCAGTAGTCTTAGTTAAACTTAAGAAATAATTGTCCTCTCTGTACTTATTCATACCAGATTTGTTGACAATAGAAAAGATAAAGTTACCAATTTTAGAATCAGCACCTGGTCTAATAAGAATATCAACTGTATCTTCTGGGGTTGGGATACTGTCAAGGAAGAAACTTAAGATTGATTCAGTAAAGTAGGTTAGATAGTTTTGTCTAGAGATCAGGTTGAATTTCAAAGTTAAACCAGAGATCAAAGTACGACCAGTAGCATAACTGGTGTAAATAGTTGGTGAATCCTTGATATACAATTCATCCTTCTTAGTTCCAACTTGATAGAAGTTTTCATCAAGAACAGGTTTAACAGTAGTCAAGAACTTTTTAACAATGGATTCATTGGAATAAGCTCCAACATTGAATAGAATAATCACAACGACAAGCACAGCTAAACCAGCCAATTCTAAACTCCAATCGTATAATTTGATACGTCCAAAGATACCTAACTCAACCAAATCTTCATAAGGAGTGGTATAGTATTGGACTTGTCTTGTTTTAAAACGTTAGTATTGAATCATATCTGGATTTTCTGGATCTTATCAGTGCATCATCGTGGCAATTTAAATATCAACTATGGAATGTCCACTAAAGTGATAGATAAGGCAGAAAACTGCTCCAAATAAGATACTTACAATCTATTGATGTATTGAAACACGGTTTGGGTTAAACTCATGATACCTCAAAGTAAACTCTTCCCAATGGGGTGAAAGTTATGGTGATTTGGACGTTTTATATTTCGACGAACAATCACAGATCGCGGAATCGCGAACTGTGGAGGTTTACGTATTACCCGGCCGTTTAATTTAACCCACACACAATGCAAAACATTACGTAATCAATGTGTATGATGTACCACAGAACAAAGACAAAGACAACGATAAACACACACAACACTACAAACATTTGATTGTCAAGATGTTGTCCAATTAAAATGGGTCAGGAGATTATAAAACTTATAGAAAAAAAGGCCTCTAAGAAGCGTTGAAGGCACGAACTTGTTGTGTAATTCCACAAAAGGTTTCTGGAGAAAGAATAAGGCGGTTGAGAAGGGCAAATAAAGGAAGGAATTAGGTGGTGATGGAACTGGTATCTTGTAATAATATATTTAAATCTGGTAAGGAAAAGGATGAAGACTATGAAAAATAACTTGATAAAAAAAACATCGTTCACCAGTTCAATAATGAAGTTTTTCAGTTTTTTCTCTAATAATCAAAGAAACATCATCAAAACCTAAAAAAGCATTCTAGCTCACTCATTTAAGCAATGGTACAGAAAACACCGTTGTGCCCAAAGAACATGATAACCAATCCATTGTCAGCATCTTCAGCTTGGTCTTTTGGGGCAGCAGAGGCAGTAGTGATAGTAGTTGGTTGCATTTTAAAGAGTGTAAGATTGAATTTATGATTTAAATATCAAGTGAGGATGAATTAAAAAATATCCCAATAAAGAACATCTGAGGATTTTAACCCTTTTTTATAATCACCAAGAACAAATTATTTTGGTTAAACAACTGGTATCAAGATTACTTGAGAATGCCATTGTTCTTTCCATTTTAGGTAGTTTTCAAAGTTTCAACAAGTCTATTAGATTTCTCAGATGCATGTCATGACTTCCCTTTTGGGCCATTACAATGTGTTATAACATATTTGAATCACTTTTTGATCATTCAAGTGAGGCTACTTTTTTTGTTTTGGGTTAGATGTATCAAGTCTAAAGTTGATTTTTTCTCTAATTGGATGAACTCAACGTTTCAAAACTGTTAAAAAACTGGTCTTATACTCAATAATGGAAATATGAATAGTGAGACTGCTTTTCAAGAAGTTCATCTCTACAGTATATTATGTCGTTCATTGTTAATTAATTTATATAAGACGTTGATTTGGATGAATTAGGAAATATTGATAAAAGATCATCCAATATTAAATAAGGGTTTAAATATTTACTATCATCTATATGCATCATATGCAAATAAAAGTTCAATAAAGAAGATACTTCCAAGGTGAATTTTAAGATGCAAAAGATTATGAAGTTAATGTGGTCATTCATCTCATAATCACCAGAGTAGTGAACATGTTGATCTTTTCAAATACGCATAAGTTCTACTGACTGCATCAAAGATGATAAGAAGTATCTACAAAGTCTCTCTTGAAATATTACATGTTGATTTTTGTTGACAATACTTGCAAAAAAATTGATACACATATCTAACGACCAAATAATCCTCCAAAGAAACCTTTCTTCTTGTTACTATCCGCATCTGTTTGTACATCTGGCTCTGTTGATGAGATAGCAGCTTCTTGATAATATCTTTCACCTGAATTACTATCTTTAACATAACTAACATAATTGAATGCAATGTCAAATAAGACAGGTTTGACAGGAACACTTTCTAATTTCAAACCAATAATGTTGTTAAAATTCTTTGAGTATTTGTTCAAATTATCAACCACTTTTCTATTTGATGGTATTTCTGACTCTAATTGAGACAAAATATGTGAATTTTTCAATAAATCTTGAGATTCTTTCAATAAATTATTGATATCTTTTTGAGAAATGAAAGAGAATTCATCAATTGTCAAATTCAAAGATTCAAGAGATTTGACTATTTGAGATGCCAACAATAAAGCTTTTGTATAAGATTTATCATTGAAAAAAAATAATCCCAATATTCTTAACTTCAAATTTGAATAATATGTGGATAGAGTTTGTAAGTTACTTAAAAGTTCATCATCAGAATAAACACCAGGTAATTCAGATAATTCTTTTAAAGTATCAACAATTGCATCCAAAATTCTAAGAGATTCTTTTTGATTATTGCTTAATAAAGTTTGATCTCTATTAACTCTAGTTAATAATAAGTTATATTTGATATATGCCAAAAAGATTTGGTCATCTTGTGAGTCGTCATCATCACCTGAATCATTTAATCTTGAAATGAAGTTTTGATGAGTTTCTAATAAATCTTGCCATAGGGCCAATGATTTATCAAAAGCATCCAATGAGTCTAATTCTATTTTAAAGACTCTTGATAATAATCTGGAAGAAGTATCATCTTTAACTTTGGCTGCATAGTCTCTCCATTGGATCTCCTTGATCAAAGAAGATATATCTGTTGGTTTCAGAAATTCTTCATCTTTTTCGTTGATTAATTGATACAAATCATTGGATTGTAAAGTAGAAGCAATTGTCTTTGAATAATCAGTTAAATCAATTGAACTTTTAGCTTCAGTTCTGTAAATAGCCAACTTGAAAGATTCATCCACAAACTCCTCAATGATGTCTTTATACAAGATTTTATTGTCTGAGTAGCTTAATTCTTCCAAATATTGTAAAGCCAATCTTACTATAGAATATGATTGGATAGCATTGTTCCACTTTTTGATATTTAGATAGTAGAATGATGACAATAGTTCTTTATAAGCCAAAATTTCTAATCTTTTAATTGAATCAGATTCATTAACAGAAATGGAAACTAAGGATTGGGCACTTTTGAGTGCTCTTTTCAATCTTGTCAATAGTAGTTGTTGTTTTGATTTATAGTTATTTCCATCAGTTAATGCAATGAGAGCTCTCAATTCCAATGCATATATCCAGTTTCTTTCAACAGTTAATATAGAAATTAGATAGTATTTTTCATCAGAATCATAATTCTCAATGGTAAATTCAGGGTTTTTGTAGTTTTTGGTATTCTTGTTCTGGATCTTTAGGTATTTCTTCAATTTTTGAATTCTTCTTGTGATTTTGGTTCTTTGTTTTCTGAAATCCTCAGCAGTTGAGAGAAAAGCCGCATTTCTTTCACCAAAAGTCAGGGAAAGTGGACTTTGAGAAGACATTACGAAAAAAACTTTGGAGAAACTTGCTCTAGAGCCTTTTTCTTCTTCTTTTGAATTGTCTGAAATGGAACCTTTTTTCTGGTTTGTCGACAACTTTTTCTCATCAAAGAAAAAAGACGCCGCGAATTATTTGACCACGCTAAAACAATAAAACTGCTGAGCGTTGAAAGTGTTACTGAAACCCACTGATCTGGCTATTTTAAGCTCTTAAAAGTGTCTTCAACGGAATAGACTAACCATATTTGCCTATAGAAATGCTCAAATCACAAGTCCTTCTTTTAGTCACCTGCATTTCTGGTATATACACCTCTTTTCTTCTTTGGAGTTACTTACAAGAGCAGATATCAATACAACAGTTTGGTGAACTTGGCCATTTCCACGCTCCTTTTTTCATTAATCTCATTCAGTGTGGATTTGCAACGATCGTGGGATACTTGTACTCGTCTTATTCGGATGCTGCTCAGAAAAAAGAAGGGTTTTCTGTTTTAAATTTATCCATTTTGAAGTCATTGGCATTAATCTCATTGACACAATCACTTTCATCACCAATTGGACTCTCATCGATTGAACATGTCGATTATTTACTATATCAATTAGCCAAAAGCTGTAAGCTAATACCAGTTATGGTGGTTCATATTGTTTTATACAGAGAGACATTCCCTTTATACAAATATTTCGTTGCATTTATTGTTACATCTGGTGTGGTGCTTTTCACTCTTTTCAATGGCTCAAAAAAGTCAAGTAACGAAGAATATAGTAACCTTCCTTTGGGATTGCTATACCTTGCTGGATCATTGCTTTTAGATGGTTTAACTAATGCTGCACAGGATTCGTTATTCAGAGCGAATAAAGAGTTAAAAGGTGCCCATTTAATGTATGGTTTGAACTTTGTCTCATTCTTCTTGACTTTGTTCTATTGTTGTGTGCTGACAAACCAGTTTATTTATGCTATCAAATTTATTGGTGCCTACCCTGTGATTTTGAAGGAGATTTTATTATACTCTATTTGCGGCGCAATTGGACAAATATTCATATTTGTAACATTAGCTAACTTTGGCTCATTGATTCTCATAACAGTTACAGTCACTAGAAAAATGATTTCAATGCTCTTAAGTGTGTTTCTTTTTGGCCACGATCTAAGCTCTGGCCAATGGGCTGCCATTGGTTTAGTATTTGGTGGTATTGCATTTGAAGCATATTATAAACTACAGCTAAACAATAAAGCTGAAAAGAAAAAGACTAATTAGAGATATCTTTTAAAAACCTATTTGCCAATTTTAGAACCCTCTCCAAGGCACCTGGCTCACTATCTTTTCCTAATTGATGTGTAGCACCTATAACGATTTCTGAATGAAGAGACCAGTGTTCTGGAGGTGTGATTGATTTCCATTTTGCTAAAAGGATTTCTTTATCCACACTTGTAGGAACACATTCATCACTTCCAGAATATAAAATACAAGTTGGAACTTTTAATTTCCCAAATGTCTGACCTAAAACTTCAGATGGTAAATCAGAGGAGAAATAATCATCATCACCACCCTTTGTACATAAAGATAACCATCTATAAGCACTGGTAGGTGTATTAAAAAATACCTCTATGAACTTTTTAGGTAAAATGGTGTCAGGGCCATCTCTTTTAGAAATTTCAGTAGCCTCTCTATTCCACTGATCTAGATCTCCGATTTCATACTTAACAAAAGAATTTTCTATAGTTTCTCTATCAGAGACAGGAGCCTGTAAGACAATACCATCCACAGGCACTTCCTTATTTTTTTTTAAAGCATAATGAATAGCATCTTGACACCCAGTAGAGTGTCCAAATAGAACAACTTTTTCCTTTTTCAAGTCATCTTTCAGATATTGAACGAATTTACTGATCTCTTCAACATCTCTGTCCAGAGACCCAGTGGCCCAACCATCACCTGAAGAGCTGGTGAGTACTTGAATTAGTGCCCATCCGTCTCGTACAGATTCGGCGAGTGATTTAATATAGGGTGTGGTTAAAAGAGAGTCTGTAAGTCCTCCTATGAACACCAAAACGTTCTTTGGACGTTCTTTTTGCTTTGTGAATTCAAAAGCCTGAAGCTTAGGAGCATACAAGTGTAGTATACCAGGAGTATCACTCATCAGATGATACTTCTGCGAATGCTGTGCTTAATAATTCGGTTCATTACCACTATTCTCTTGAATTAGACGCTAAAATTACAAGGGCTTCTAACCAAGAAAAGGAGATAATGGGTGATACCCTGGTGCTTATTTACCTACACTAGAACTAATTAAAATGAATGATTCTATAGGTCATTTAAGTAATTCAAAACAGCCTTGATAAGAATACCACGAGCACCAGGCTTGGAGTTCTCTCCAACGTTATGTGAAGCACCTTCCACTACAGTTGAATATTTGGACCATATACCTTGAGGTGTGTGACTTTCCCATTTAGATAACAATCCCTTCTTGTCAATGGATTTAGGAATAAACTCGTCTTCACCAGAGTATAAGATTAGTGTTGGTTTACTTAATTTACCAAATGTATCTTTCAATTGGGAGTCTGGTAAGTCTGAAGAGAAGTAATCATCATCACCACCAACCTCAGATAGTGATAACCATCTGTAAGCATTGATTGGAGCACCAAAAAATGAATCACTAAACTTTTTTGGAAGAATAGTTTCTGGGCCTTGAGCTTCAAAGATTTCTCTAGCTTCTTTGTTCCATTGTTTCAAATCACCAATCTTATTCTTCTCAAACAAGAAATTCAATGCTTCTCTGTCTGAAGCAGAGGCTTGTAAAATGATACCATCAATGTTTTTACCTTTCTTAAGAAGATAGTGTATAGAGTCTTGTGTACCAGTAGAGTGACCAAACAAGATTACCTTCTCTTTACCCAATTCTTTCAAATAAGCCACTAAATTCCCAATATCTTCAATATCACGATCCAAAGAGCCTGTACCCCAGCCATCATTAGAAGATCTGATGAGGATTTGAAAAAGAGACCAGTCATTTGGAATTGCATTAGCAACTTCTGGAACATATGGCACAGTCAACAATGAATCACTTAACCCACCAATAAAGATTATGGCGTTCTTCGACTGTTTGTTACCAAACTCAAAAGCTTGTAGTCTTGGAGTGTACAGGTGCAACTTTCCCTCAAATTGAGACATTTGAAAGTAGTCTATCTATTTCAAACGCTGATCAGGCTTAGATTGATACAAAAGAACAAAAACCGATCTAGTTTTTCTTATGGGAATAAATATCGAAACCATCAGAGATAACGAATTAAGTGTGGTTCCTTTCGCGATTACCTAAAATGCTCATAACCGTTCTTTTCTCAATAACTCCGCCTAAAGATGTTACAAAACCGACAGAAGAGATCAAACAAAATAAGAGACCAAAACGGAGCTTGAAAGGGTTAAACTACTAAATTCAGCACAATATAACAACAACAAGGCCGTTGGTAGATGTCCAGAGTATTAGACAATTTCGAAGGGTTTTGTTGTTTTTTAACGACTTTGTTCCCTAAAGCACTGACTTCGGGTCTTTATATATATGGTCTATATGGGCTTATATTCAAAATATCTATCCCACTAATAGGTGGATGGAAGGGATTTGTGATTGGATTGATCGGTACTTTAATATTTACACAGAGCATATACACTTATTTCAAAGTCATATTCATAGGACCAGGATCACCTTTGGATTTCCCAGATTTAAGAATTGATGAAGGAGATCTAGAGAATCTAAATAGTGTTGATCCACCTAGTTTCTTATCAAAAAATTCCATCACAATCAAGCAAAATGGAAAATTCAGAAGCTGCTCCAAGTGTTCAGCCTGGAAACCGGATAGAACTCATCATTGCTCAAGTTGTGCGAAGTGTCACTTAAAAATGGATCATCATTGCCCTTGGTTTGCTTGTTGTATTGGTTTCAAGAACCACAAATTCTTTATACAATTTCTGATACTCACAATAATTTACACTTCTTATCTGCTGGTTGTTTCAGGCTATCAAATATGGTACTTCTTCCATAATGATACTTATCTGGATGAATACATAAGTCTTCATTTAATAGCTTTAGGTGTGTTAAGCTTTTGTTTGAGCATATCCGTTGCGGTTTTCACAGGAGTTACATTATATTTCCTTCTTAAAAATATGACAACCATTGAATTTTATGATTTTAGCAGATATAGAGCAAACATGGAAATCATCAATGACAGTTATTATAGATACTCTAATGAACCAACAGCCGAAAAATTCGGAAATCCATTTGATCTGGGTTGGAAGGAGAATTGGAAACAAGTAATGGGTCAAAATTTGAAAGAATGGGTCTTACCTTTTGTAAATCAAGTTGAAACGGATGAAGATTTCAAAAATCAAGGGTTATATTACCAGACAGACCCAGTTGTTTACGCACGATTAAAATCAAACTCAAATTTACAGAACAGACTACTGCAGGAACTAAACGCAGTGAGAACAACAATTCCACATCCAAACAGTTGAAATAGACCTTTAATGAACTTAGTGATGACTTTTGGGTGTGGCCTAACCATTTCAAAAGTATATACAAAAAATAATTTGTACTTAAAACACATTCAACTTGTAGTTACCAAAAAATCTTCTCTCATTCTCTTTGTATAAATATCTTATCACACTTCTAAAATGGTATGCTCCTCAATGACTTGTTTCTTTATTTTCATCAAATTTGAGTTCTAATCATTTCCTCAGGTCCTTCCCATTATAATAGGTATTGGTGTTACTTTGGCCGCCATAACAGTGAGTTAATTTACATCCTATATTTCCTAACGCAAACCCCCAATCAATCTAACACACTAATGAAAAGGTCAACTCGGGGCTAATCGCTCTATCCAAATATCAAAGGATATCCAAGGTAACGATAGCACGCTTGAACGGTATACAGTTTCACCGTCTTGACCAAAACCAGATGAATATATCTCAAGACCTAAGGAGAAAATTTCTAAGATACCCCGGTGGGTTTTCTACTACAATGACAGAGAGCGAGGCACTTGAAGTACTGAATATCACAGGAGATGAGATCATGAACCTGAGCCAGGACATGTTGAAAAAGAAACATCGAAAATGCATGATTGCGAACCATCCGGATAAAGGTGGAAGCCCCTACCTCGCAGTAAAGATAAATGAAGCAAGAGAAATTTTGGAAAAGAGTTACATGTTCAAGCACTAGACCTTCTGATACCTTAACCATAGAAATGATAAACTTTTTAATCGAGCTTTACCTTTATTATTTAATCTACGTAATACATCCAGACACCTCCAGTATTTCTCCAGGTTCCCATTTAGAACAAAGAACAAAGAAAAATGCGAAATGAGCGTCTTTTCCAATTAACGATTAGGACTTCTAATAGTTTGAGAGCAAATGGGATTTACTGGACTAAGAAAAGAAGATTATCCGAGATTGGCACCCTCTTTTGAGGTCAATG
This sequence comes from Wickerhamomyces jianshihensis, assembly GCA_030562945.1. NCBI lineage: Eukaryota > Fungi > Ascomycota > Saccharomycetes > Phaffomycetales > Wickerhamomycetaceae > Wickerhamomyces > Wickerhamomyces jianshihensis. The sequence goes on from JAKUAH010000236.1 coordinate 147,488, forward strand.
TTGATTTCTCAGGTATTGAGACAGGATCACCTGTTGTGTCAGTGACTGAAGATATCAGAAGAGAGCTTCGAGGAGAAGAATGCGTCTCAGTCAAACTTTTGGGATCTAAGAAGTTCCAAAAGTATATAATATACCCAGTGGCTTCCATTGGAATAGAAGGATCAAATAAAATCGTTATTAACGATGTCTCCCGCTTTGATAATGTCGAAAACGCAATCACTATTGATAGGGCTTTGATCACCCCAATACGGCCGATTGAGCTAAGCAAGCTTATAATCACATTGAACCCAGAGCTATACTCACTATTGAAAATCTCAAGCGGTACGGAAATCTTGAGGATGTTAAGAAAGCAAGGTCATACTATCGTTCACCAAGGTGATTACATATTGGGATCTACAGGAAAGGTTATCCTGACTGAGCCTTTAGAACAAGGGAGGATTACAGAGGCCACCACAATCACTTTAGTAAAAAATCATGGAATTGAATTGTCACTGAAAGAAGAGATTGATTCTATTGAGTTATTGGATGTTTCGAATTATTTATCATTAACTAAGAATGATTCAGTTCATGAACTTAAAGTTGCTCAACTAGATGAATTCACTGTTAAGCACATTAAAATTTCTGATAAATTTGATAATGAGAATATTGCATATGCCACGACTTCTGACCTATCGAGAATTGGTGCGTTGAATGGAAGCTTTGTTGAGTTAATTATCAATGAAACTAGCACAAAATTTGTTAAATTGTTTTCATTTGACGAACCTAACGATTACCACCCAGGAAAGATATATCTCTCTCCATTATTTATAATTAACAATGGTACTCCAGAAACAGTGAAGGCTAACAAGATTACAGCAACTATTTCTGATATAGCGATCGCTGATAGTCTTAAACTCTCCAAAATAACTTCCCCTGAAACTTTAAAAAAGATTTACTCACAGCCTTTTACAAATGGTCTTATTTCATACTTTGAGAAAAAAGAAAGAATTCTTGCATTGGGAGATCTTATACCAATATTGTTTGATTCTGTTTTGTCTAAAGCAGTTCCTCAATTGAATTCCAACCAAGATGTGTCTTTTCCTCTTGGTGATCCCGATTCGGTTGTTTGGTTTAAAGTTGATGAGATAAAATATGGTGATCTAGTTGAAACAACAAGAAAACAATATCTGATTGATACAAAACATACGAGCTTGGAAATTTCTGGTTCATCTAAAGAAACATTACCTGATTTGAAAATTGATTGGTTTGAGTACTTGGGATTAGGGTATAACTTTGAGTATCTTAAAGGAGATGAAAACCTATTTCCATATGCTAAAAAATTGTCCAAATTTTTTAATGCTACAATTAATAACAACAATCTAAGAACTACAGTGTTATTACAATCATTAAGTCGAAATGTCGGGAAATCATTTATTGTGGAAAATGTTGCAAGATCAATGGGGTTACATTTTACTGTTATTGATGGGTATGAAGTGCTCAAACCTGAATCTGATGTTAACACTATAGCTCTTGTGAAAGCAAGGCTTGAAAAAGCTGTTAGTGGAACTAAAAGTCTGGTGGTATTTATTAAACATTTTGAAGCTTTAGCATTTAAACAGGATCAACGTGATGGTACTAAACCAAGTATTCTTTCTGCCAAATTGGTTGAAATAATTGATTCTTATACTGAAAGTGGTGCAATATTTGTCGTATCTACGAATGATGCTGATAAAATTCCAGAAGAAGTTAGATCCAAGTTTAGATTTGAAATTGAGATACCAGTACCATCAGAGCAAGAGAGAAAGGCAATTTTCAAATATTTAATCCAAAATGATGAGAACTATGAGACTAGAAATGACATTGATTTTAGTTCATTAGCATTGCAAAGTGCAGGTTTGACACCTCGAGATTTGAGATCCATTGTTGACAATGCAAAGGCATTGGCAATTGAAAGACTAGAAGATCTAGCTGACGAATTAAAAGTTGATGTTTCTATCATAATAAACAATAACCCAGTTGCTTTAATTCCTCAGGATTTTGAAAAGTCTATCAATGATGCCAGAAATAAGTTCAGTGATTCTATTGGAGCACCAAGAATTCCAAACGTTACATGGGATGATATTGGTGGTTTAGATGTTGTTAAAGATGAAATCCTTGATACGATAGATATGCCATTGAAGCATCCAGAGCTATTTAGTAACGGTGTAAAAAAGAGAAGTGGTATATTATTCTATGGACCCCCAGGAACCGGGAAGACTCTTCTTGCAAAAGCTATTGCAACTAACTTCTCTTTAAATTTTTTCAGTGTGAAAGGCCCTGAATTATTGAATATGTATATTGGTGAATCGGAAGCCAATGTGCGTAAGGTCTTCCAAAGGGCAAGAGATGCCAAACCATGTGTTGTATTCTTTGATGAACTGGACTCAGTTGCTCCAAAAAGAGGTAATCAAGGTGACTCTGGTGGTGTCATGGACAGAATTGTTTCCCAATTATTAGCTGAACTTGATGGTATGAGTGGTGGCGACTCTGGTGATGGTGTTTTTGTAGTTGGTGCAACCAATAGACCAGATTTGTTGGACGAAGCTTTATTGAGGCCTGGAAGATTTGATAAGATGTTGTATTTGGGTATTAGTGATACGCATGAAAAGCAGAAAAATATTCTGATTGCATTAACCAGAAAATTCAATTTGGATCCAGATGTGGACCTTGGTAAACTTTCAGAATCTTGTCCTTTCAATTTCACTGGTGCTGATTTCTATGCATTATGTTCAGATTCAATGTTGAATGCTATGACTAGAGTTGCTGGTGATGTGGATAAAAAAATTTCTGCTTATAATTTGAGACAAGAGGAACCTGTTTCCACTAGATGGTGGTTTGACAATGTTGCAACTAAGGATGATATCTCAGTCTCCGTTAAAGCCCAAGATTTTGAAAAGGCTAGAAAAAATTTATCACCAAGTGTTTCTTCTGAAGAGCTAGAACATTACTTGAGAGTTCGTCAGAACTTTGAGGGTGGGAAGACAAAGAAGTAGTAATGTGCTGATATATGTTTCTTCAAAATATTGTAATAGATTTCCAGATCGCTTGGCCAGCAGAATCCCAGTTTTTTTCGTTAATTTCAACTTGAAGATGATCATATCGAAACCATATATCCATTCTGGAGTTCATACCACCGTTTTTATCAGCAGGTTCACCAAAAGTTGAAACGAATCGCTCACCAGTCCAGTCCAAAGCGATCCCGAAAGGAAGAATAATCTCAGAACTGACACATCTGAATGACTTGTCATCTTGAAAGAAATCAATAGAGTCTAGCTTATCTTTTATGAATGCAAATGAGATCCCATCACTATAGAAGTTGTAGAGAACAGTATTATTTGGATAAGAAAGGATTTTGGCATCGCTTATGCTCAAGTTGTTATGTTTCAAAGCTTCATCCAATATAGGTGAGGTGATTTCAAGCCCAATCAATTCAGTCCAAGGCTCATCCTTAGGTAAGCCAGCCATTATACTACCAATTCTTAAGAGTTCATTTACTCGTCAGTTTGATTGTTGAAGCCGAAGCCTATTAACTAAACAAAACAATATAAACCAAACACCCAAACACCTAAAACTAAGGCGAGAAAAATTTCCGACGGTTTAATTCCGATATTGTCTTTCGCGAACTTCTGCTTTGTTGAGTTTTTTTTGGCTCTTTAAAAGAAGTCCCCCAAAACGAGACAACTTCCTGATATTAATACAAGGAAAAATGCTTTCAAATTACGAACAAAAACCGTTCGATGCAATAACTGTAAAGCCAAATGAGAATAAGAGTAAGTCTTTTTTTGTTTAATCCGTTTTTAGGGTCAAAAATTGTTAGATCTCTATTCAACTATGTTTCTCGAAAGTGACAGTTTTACTAACAAGCTTGTTTCTATAGGAGTTGCTTATTTCTATGATGGTATGTTTTAGCTATTCGAAGAGCTAAGAGTAACAGTAATCTTTTACTCTTGTACTACTTTTACTGTTTGTTTTTTTTACTAACCTAATAACAGCTGATGTTGGTAACTATGCCTATGGTGCAGGTCACCCAATGAAACCACACAGAATAAGAATGGCCCACTCCCTTATTATGAACTATGGCCTTTACAAGAAAATGGAAATTTATAGAGCAAAACCGGCAACCAAACAGGAGATGTGCCAATTCCATACAGATGAATACATTGATTTCCTTTCTAGAGTCACCCCAGACAACTTGGATATGTTTCAAAAAGAGAGTGTCAAATTTAATGTTGGTGATGACTGTCCCGTTTTCGATGGGCTATATGAATTCTGTGGTATTTCCGGAGGTGGTTCAATGGAAGGGGCTGCCAGATTAAACAGAGGCAAATGTGATATTGCAGTTAATTACGCAGGTGGTCTTCATCATGCAAAAAAATCCGAAGCCTCTGGTTTTTGTTACTTGAATGATATTGTTTTGGGGATTATTGAACTTTTAAGATATCATCCAAGAGTTCTTTATATTGATATTGATGTTCATCATGGTGATGGTGTTGAGGAAGCTTTTTACACCACTGACCGTGTCATGACTTGTTCGTTCCACAAATATGGTGAGTTTTTCCCAGGTACTGGTGAGCTTAGGGATGTCGGTGTCGGTAAAGGTAAGCACTATTCTGTTAATGTTCCTTTGAGAGATGGTATTGACGACGCTACTTATAAATCCATATTCGAACCTGTCATTTCCAAAATTATGGAATGGTACCAACCTAGTGCGATTGTCTTACAGTGTGGTGGTGATTCTCTTTCAGGTGATAGATTGGGTTGTTTTAACCTGTCAATGAATGGGCATGCTAATTGTGTGAACTTCTGTAAAAGTTTGAATGTCCCATTGATGGTGCTTGGTGGTGGTGGCTATACTATGAGAAACGTTGCCAGAACATGGGCATATGAAACTGGTATTCTTAACAATGAAATATTGGATACAGATCTACCATACAATGATTACTATGAGTATTATGGCCCAGATTATAAGTTGGATGTGAGACCTTCAAATATGTATAATGCAAACAGTCCTGAATACCTTGACAAAATTCTAACACAGATTGTCAGCAACTTGGAACACACAAAGTTCGCCCCAAGTGTTCAGATAAATGATGTACCAAGAGATGCTGAGGATCTAGGAGATGAGGATGAAGATTTACCAGATGCCATTGACACAAAAGGTGGTTCGCAATATGCCAGGGACAACATAATAACGCCAAAAAACGAGTTTTACTAATGAATAGAGTGAATGTGTAAAATATACTAGTAAATTATGGAAATAACTGTAGAAATTGTTTCTTAAACCTGAAATTTGTTCTTTTGAAGGGTTTTTGAAGACACATTCCGCAAAAGCCAAACAAAAAAAAAAACGCGCGCGAAGTTTGTCAGATAATATATTTATAAACAATAACAGACAAAATGGTTGTACCACTTTGGACGGTGAAGTACAACAAAACGCTCCCTTTCTACGTACCTCCTGTCAATCTTACCAACTATGTTAAAAATGTTCACTCCTTAAAGGGAAAATTCCGTATAATTGACTACTACAACATAGTTAAATGTCACATTCAACTGTTAACATTCAATAACATCACACAATTATTTGAAACTCTCGATGAATTCATCGTTCCTGAGCACTTGAAATACTTTAAAGTAGCTCTTGGAACATATAGCGTGGATCATGAGTTTTGTGCTACGGACTTTTGGCTTTCGTTCGATTCTTGTGTTCATCGCGTGGCTGGTAGATACGTTGATATTGACAACGACGAGACCCAAAATAGCTTTAAAATCCAATTTACTCGATTAATCCACTCATTAGAAGAAATGGTAGACATTCTTTATATGAATGATTCAAATGAAGGAGTTTTGGAAGTTAGTGGAGAGCAATACAAAATTATTAAGAGAAATTTAAGGTATTGGATGGAGCATTTTCAATTGCTATTCAGACAGCACCCAAACCATGATCACATAAACTTATTTGTGAATCTTATAATTAGAAAGCTTCCTTTTTTAAAGGAAAGTATTAGCAGTGGTGTTAATGGTGTATTTGTTCAGTTGGATGAAGATGAGACAATTGAAACACTATTCATACCTGGATTCACCAATATTCTAGAAGTAATGAGACAAATTACATTCTGCATTTTAAAAAACTTGAAGAATCTAATGATTATAGTGCCTGATTTTTCGCAACCTCAGAATATAGAGGCCATTCTTTCTGATAAAACAGTTGAATCTGACATAAGCATAGACAGTGTTTTGCAAAGCACACCAAATGCTTCATTCTCATCATCCATAACAATGTTCGAAACTAACTGTTCATTCTGTGGTGCAGATTGTCATAAATTGAGTTCTTGTGGATTACTGAGACATTTCATAATGGTTAGAGTGCTGGCACTACAAGTCATAAAGAATGAGGTGGTGATCACGGACTCCAAAGGTGAGATCTTCAACTTTTCACAAGCCCCTCATGTCCAATGCTCAAAGTTTCAATCATATTTGGCAACGATAAGCTTATAGCTAACCGATGTCTACGTCATATATAATTAGCGGTTTTTATTTTTGTGCATTAAAGACAATTATGTGAATCATTTCGGGGTTAATCGGCAATAGTCAATTGAGCCGCGGCACGAATAAGAATTCATTTCGGACCGGTTACTTTTTTAGGCAGTGTTGACACAAAATCAAGCCAAGGCAGTGTATTTGAGTGACCACCGATCAGAGATACTCAGATATAAAAAGGAGGTCTGATTCCGCTTATTCAGACAATAAACAAAACAATAATCATTCAATTAGCATACAATATGTCCTATAATAACTTAAATCAATATTCAAATCAAAAAGGATTCCCTCCACAACCGAATGGTAATTTCAACCCAAATTATAGAACTCCACAAGAATATAACACTATATACACCCAGAAGCCTCATGACAAGAATAAAAGAATTGACGGATTCTCTAACTCACAAAGATCAAATCATTCAACTCTTAGGACCGCTGGAGGTCTTTTGGGAGGCCTTCTCCTAGGGCGTTTTGTTTCAGGTATAGGTCACCATCATCAACATCATGGGCTTCTTGAGCACGGACACGGACACTCTCACCATCACAATCACCATGGATACCATCATCATCATCATCACCATCATCACCATCATCATCGTCCTCCTGCTTTCGCTTTCTTCTAATTTATGATAATATTCAACAATTATACTTCAATGAAATTTACTAATGATCTTTAAACGCATAATTCTAAACATGTAGAAAGTTAAAACTCACCGTAATTATTCTCTTGGAAATGAGTTGTAAAGATATATAATATCTCTTACTTTACGCATTAATCACGTGATGATTCCATTCTTAAAGCGTCTATTGTCAAGAGGCAAATGGAATAAAATCACCTTCAAAGAGAAAGATCAGGAAAAGGTTTACAATGCCTTCTGTGCTGAGGAAGAGAAAGGATGACCATGAAGGTTTTAGTGAGAAACTGAAATCGAATGAAGCTAAGAAGTTTGAAGTAGAAGATGATTCAGATCCTGTCGTGTTCAGTTTCCTGGACATCATTAGGATGCTTGGAGGTTTCCTATTTTTGAACATTATTCTCTCTACATATTTTACTGGAACAATGACTTATGGATATAATGGGAAGCTAATAGACCCTCACTATCTGAGATATCAACTTTTTGGCAAAGCTTTAAATCTCACAGAATTAGAACTTCAATTATACAATGGCACTGATCCAGACCTTCCATTATACATCGCAGTGAATGGAACAATTTTTGATGTTAGTTCCAAGAAAGATATATACGGTCCTACTGGAAGCTATCATTTTCTTGCTGGTATTGATTCTTCAAGAGCACTAGCTACTAATTGCTTGAATCATTTGACTCATGATATTAGAGATATCAGACCTGCAGAAGAAAGAAGATTGAATGGATGGATTGAATATTTTGATGATAAATATTTCAGAGTAGGAGTTGTTCAGCATCCACCTTTAACTGGACAACCTCCTTCAAGAGAAGATTGTAAAGGAAAGTACTATTGACTAATTAAAAAAGATTTATTCAAGTTTGATTATTTATAAGATTATATTGTCTATTAATCTGGTTGTTCTATCATCTTCTGTAACGTAAACAGCAATACTTAAAATACCACCATTTTCCAGTAAATTTATTTCTTGAAGTGTTTCCTTATCAGCTAAAGAGATGTAATCAAGTTTGAAAAGTTTATCATTTAGTACGCTTTGAACTGCCGCTAATATTTCCTCTCTTGATTCATTATTTTTAAAAGATTTCTCACCTTCAAGTAAAGCCTGATATATTAAGGAACTCTTTGATCTTAGGTTTGCTGAAAGATAAGCATTTCTTGAACTCAAAGCTAAACCCGATTCTTCTCTAATAATGGGTAATACCACGATCTTAGTAGGAATTAAAAGATCCTTAACCATTCTTTTCAACACAATTGTCTGTTGAATATCCTTTTGGCCAAAGAAGGCTTTTGTAGGCTGCACAGCATTGAAGAGCTTTGTTACAACAGTGGCTACACCTCTGAAAAAATTTGGTCTAGTTCTGCCTTCTAACTGTTCACTGACACCTAATATGGAAACAAAGGCACCCTGTTGCTCAGAAACATCTAATGTGATACCAGAAGGATACATCTCACTAACTGTAGGAGCAAATATACCAGCTATAGGCTTTTCTAATCTTGAAAGAATAGCATAATCAGCATCAAAAGTTCTTGGGTATGAATCTAGATCTTCATGTGGTGCAAACTGAGAAGGATTCACAAAGATTGATACTATGGTGTGCTGAGTTTTAGCCAAACTTTCATTCACTTATATAATGTTAAAATGTGGTTTTTGATGAATTTGAAGATTTTGTTGGGTATACTAACCTAAAGAGATATGCCCATCATGAAGGGCTCCCATCGTTGGAACAAAACCAACAGAGTCAGATCCAACACTTAACCTCCATACTCTAAGGTCATGAACTGATCTGAAAACTGGAATAGACATAACAGTTCGTTATAGAATGACTTGTTGGTGGTTTAGATTTCCAAGGTTATTCATTCTTTATATAATATTTTTTTTTTCTCCAGATGGATAAACGAGACAAACGGAGACTGGTCACAATCATCGAACAACAAAGAATCAAAATCGTAGAGAGATCTACAATAAACCAAACAAGTTATAATCGTTAAAGCTCATAAATGCAATCTTATACACCTCTGTAACTTCTTTCAAAGGTCTGTATAGCCAATAAAAAAGAAGGGGGGGGGCAGCAGGAATCTAAATTCATTTCAAACCGTATTTAGTGATCAATTCATCAACTAAGGCAATATATTTTTGTTCAGCTTCTTCTTTGGTTAAACCTTTGTTAGCGTTCCAAGCATCCCATTTGTAACGGTCTTTCAAGGCGAAAATACCTGGTCTGTCAGTGGTAACATCACCGGTAGTGGCTTGTTTGAACAAACCGTACAATTTTAGTAATTCATCGTCATTTGGTTTGGTTTTCAAGTTGTTGACAGCATCAGCCTATTGAACATATTAGTTAATCTAGCGTTCTAATCTTGTGTCTTGTAATTTGGAGGATGGCAAATATAAGCCTTTTTAGAGTTTAAATTCGAACCTGGAAAACCAGTTTCACACAGCAAATTGTTGCAAAAAAACAGAATTAAAATCCACCAAAGATACGACTGAACTTACTTTTTCTTGGAATTGAGACATTTTATCTAAAGTTTAATCGATAGGGATTTGGTTAAAGCAGTGTCAAAAGCTCAACATTTTGAAATTTTCAGAAGACGCCAAAATCCCAAAATCCCAAATAGACAGATCATCACGTGATATTCATCTTTGAAGACATAATCTGATGCTACAAGTCTAATACTCTTGCCAGCCAATAGCAAACACAAGTGAACAATCATTTGATTAAATGTTTTAAAATAAACGGCGAAAGCTGGAATATCTTGAAGGTTTTTGAGGTCCTAGGACTTCCAATCAATTTGTCAGATGGATTGAGCCTACTGAGTTTCTTTCTTCAAGTGATGATACAAGTCCCCGTTTACTAACCAGTGACCCTCCCACTAGCCTCTGAAAATGAATATAGTGCTTCACCACCCTCAATGGCCTAAGGATACAGTAAACATATGTAAAGTGCCTTCCAGGTTGGGTATAAGCCAAATCCGGCTACATCACGTGTAATTTATAGATTTCGGAATATAGCACTTTTTTTCTATTTTTTCGAGCATAATGAAAAAAGTGAGGTAACACCGATCAGGAACTACAAGTCCAGGCTTCAAAGCACTAAATCACACTGTTTGAAAGATCATGCTAGGTCTTAGATCAGGTATAATATCGAGACAACTTGTCCGTAACTCATCCAGTCTTCAAAAGCTTACTGGTGTTCCATCTAAGTTCAATAAAGTCCACTCTGCTGGTAATGTCAAACCAAACTATCAACCAGGTCTTTACCATCATCCAGCTCCATCTTTAGGAATAGAGACTCCAGATGCATTTCTTCCTTCGAATGATCCTCGTAAAAACTTAGATTTATCAGGAAAACCAGTGGTGAATATTCAAAATGCTCCTGCCTTATCAACACCATCAACACATGAACGTAAATTAACTCCTAAAGATGTTGAAGAAATACAAAAATTAAGAATTGAAGAACCAGAAAAGTGGACTAGAAAAGCTCTTTCTGAAAAATTTGAAGTCAGTCCTTTCACTATTAGTTTGATATCAAACCCAAATCAAAAAAGACATGAAGAAATGCTGGGAAGATTACAAACTATTAAAGAATCTTGGAAGAAAGAAAGACGTTTAGCAAGATTCGATAGAAAAAAGAGACAGAAAACTTGGTATCGTGATGAATAATCTCAAAAACATAGATTGAATTTGGAATTATATATAGCTATTGAACTAAGAATCGAATGTACATAGAAGTTTTGTCTTTTCACAATATTGAAATTACAATTGTAAGATATTAATCCTCCAAACATATAACATGACAGAAAATTGATTCTTTTTGCATGTTATTTGTGCCTCTGTATTATCTGTTACAAATTATTAACTCTCCACAAAATCACCAAAGTCATCATCTTCGTTTTCATCTTCATCTTCTTTATTAATATTATCATCATTATTATTGGAATTCTCATTTTCATAATCACTATCATCAATATTAGTTGTCGATACCATGATTTCATCACTTTCATCAGCTTGGTTATCTGAAAATACTAGGCCCTGTAATTTAGTGATATTCTCAGTGTAGTTTAATTCATACTCATATCTAGCTTCGACTGCTTCAGCAGCGTGTCTTTCGAATCTTTTGTTAATAAATCTAATTTAATCTAATAAAGCTATAAGATCTTAATACTTACCTCCTTATAGTTTGCAAAGCTATACTAAACTCTTGGGCAGCATCATTACTAGGAAAGATTAGCCCAAGTGCTATCTTTCTTTCTTGGTGGGATATCAAAATTCTGTAACTTCTTTTCGAACTGGTCTAAAAAATTGGTTAGTACTAACCCTCATCTATTAACAACGTATGCATTTGTATTTTACTCACTATCACTAAGTTCTCATCATCAATTCCATATATAAGTGAAGCAAATCTTGTGCTGTTGAAGTTTTCTAATTGTATTATCCCCTGAACAATTGATCTCTCGTCGATGATCTGTGTATCTTCTTCTATTACAGACTCACTTTCAAAGACTCTCACTCTACCTACCCAGACAACATCTTGTAAGTCCCAATTATTGATTTCGATGGGATTCTGTTCTTGGTCAGTTGGTGGTGGGATTCTGATTAGAGATATGCCGTTTACAAACACGAGTTCTGTTTCAATTCTGTTTCCAAGGGCAGAGAGTGCAGCACCAGCAGTCATCATGAGAAATGGGCTGAGATTAAGGGAAGTGAGTGATGTACGACACAGCAATTGGAAGCTTTTCCTAAGTCTTTTTGGCTGGCAAGCAACTTTCAGTTTCCTAAAACGATCATAGTGAACGGTAGTACTGAAATAGGAATTATTCGCGGCGATGAGTTGAAAATCTCTGGGAGTGGTAATAGAAAACGCTGATTAGAGTCTAAACCAAGCTGTGTGATTAGAGAAAACTTGGCTGAGACGATACTTCTCTGATAACTAAAGTTTTTAGAATTTGCCAGAGCTTTACCCACCAAATAAAATGGTGAACTTTGTACAAGACGGTAAGTGAATCTCTCAAAGCTAATCGTAATTGGGACCCAACACTAATAGGCATATATCAGATTTTGAAGATTACGCTAATGAGGACTATGACGAGTATGATGATCCTCTTGACCCACTAACTGCCTACGGTCAAGAAATCCTTGATGCGGAATTAGAGCCTGAAGATGAAGACAAATTGGACGAATTAGCTCCTATCTTATATGATGTATTGTACGATGAAGGTTTCAATGAATTCACAGAACTTCAATGTGAGACTGCTTTATGGCGCAATGGATTTGACTTGGAACTTGCTTCAACTGAGCTTAAAGGTGAGTGCATTTATAAATTTAATAACTACACAAATGTGATTCTTTAATACTAATACATCCAGGTCTTCTCTCAAATCGAACAGGATCTCAAACATCAGTTGACCAGCCAAAAAAGAGTAAAAGTCAGAAAGAGAAACCAACTGCACCAAAGACAGTGGATGGTATGTATATCTATTTTTTTTTTATGTTAGCTTGTCAGGTAAAACTTGTCTTTCTCTGGTTTCCTTGTTCAACTTCGTCTTTTTTTTTGCCTTCAAAAACAATCAAAAACTTCAATATTGAGCTACGAAGAAAGAACACACACAAAAATGTCGAAAATCGCTGCGTTGGCTAAAGCACGCGCAAGCGAAAGGATTTCCAAGGTCAATGAGGAAAAATCTTCGAAATCTGTTTCCATTTTGGATAATTTGAAGTCTAATAAGTCAACAAATGAGTCAACTGCTGTCAAACCACCAGTATCTAAAATGACAGGCTTGTTGGCACTAAGGAATAAAAGAAGACTGGAAGAGAAGAAGATTGCTGAGATACCGAAGGAAGTTGTGACAGAGATCTCTATACAACCAGAACATGAGAAACAACTAATAGAGGTACGATCAAATATGAAATTTAAACTTTCACCATCAACTACCTTCTCATCATTATTCGCCCAAACTGAAAAGAAGCAATCTAAAAGAAAGATCAATGATAATCATCTGACCTCAATATATTGTCCTTTTACTAACGAGAGAATAGTGAAAAAAGTTAAACAGAATTTCTCTAAGCCAAGTCCAGATGACGTGGTTTTAAGTAAGCAAACACAAGCCTTCCAAGAGGCTAAAGAGGAAGTGACAAAGAAAGTCGCTCATTTAAAGATTGCCAATCCAAGACAAATCACCAAACCTAAGGTTAAAATAGATCTTGAAGCTGAAGTTGCAAAAAGACAAGAAAAGCCAAATACTAGTTTTGTCGTTATAGGTCATGTTGATGCTGGTAAGTCAACATTGACTGGTCGTTTACTAGTTGACTCTAATACGGTTGATAAGACAACTTATGTCAAATTGAAAAGAGAAGCTGAGAAAGCAGGTAAAGGTTCCTTTTCATTAGCTTGGGTTATGGATCAAACAGAAGAAGAACGTTCTAGAGGTGTTACTATTGATATCTGCGTATCCCAATTTGAAACCTCTAAGGCAACATTCACAATTGTTGATGCTCCAGGTCATAAAGATTTTGTTCCAAATATGATATCTGGTGTCACTCAAGCAGATCTTGCAGTCTTGGTTGTTGATGCATCCACTGATGCTTTTGAATCTGGTTTTAATCTGGAAGGACAAACCAAAGAACATACTTTATTGGCCAAGAGTTTAGGAATTAATAAAATTATTGTTGCTGTAAATAAGATGGATAATGTTGATTGGTCAGAGGATAGATTTGAAGAAATTGAGTCACAATTGACGGATTTCTTGAAAAGCATTGGATTTCACGCTGATCAGATCTTTTTTGTCCCAGTTAGCGGAATCAATGGAATCAATGTCTCTTCTAAACCAAAAGAATCTCAAGATATAAAAAAATTGAGTTGGTATCATGGTGGTTCGTTATTGGATGCTCTGGAAAATAATGATAAATTTGAAAGAGATTTTAAAAAACCTTTTGTCATGTCTATTGGTGATATTGATCAATCATATTCAGGATTTTCTGGTAGGGTACATACAGGTGTAATTCAACCTGGTGAAACCGTTTTATTTTCTCCTTCTGGTGTTACAGGAGTTGTCGATTCTTTAACTGTGAATGATCAAAAGGCAAATGCTGCTATCGCAGGTGATAATACAACTTTGAAGATTAAAAATATTGATATTGAAGGAATTCAAATTGGTGATATTATCTCAATTGTTTCAACTGAAATCCCATCAGTCTCTCACTTTGAATCTAAATTGATTCTATTCGACCTTAAAAGACCAATCTTATTAGGAACACAATTTGTTATTTTCCGAGATAATGTTCAACAGCCAGCAAAGATCACAAAAATCATCTCACTTGTGGATAAAGTTTCTGGTAAATTACTGAAAAAGAACCCAAAGCATTTGAGTTCTCATCAAGTTGCTACTGTTGAGATTGAACTAGTGGGAAGATCACTACCCTTACAGTTATTTAAAGACAATAGACAACTAGGAAGAGTTGTCTTAAGAAAAGATGGCCAAACAATTGGTGCTGGTATTGTTGAAAGCTTTTAAAGTTTCGATTTATTTATTAAATTTTTGAAAAACACATCTCAATTCATCTTGTCAATACTTCAATTGATGTAGTCAAAGAATAATAATATCAAACCTAAGCTAATAGCAACATACATAACAATTTTTGCCGCAAAATTTCCCTTTGATCTTGCCTTTTTCAAAATTTTATGTCCTCCAACGATGTCAACGTCAGTCATATCATGATCACTAACCAAACTATTTATATTTTCTGATTGAATTTGTAAATGTGATGCTAATTGTGCTTCCAGTTGTGAAATTTCCAATACACCCTTATGAATTTCTTCAACTTTGGCCAAATCTTCCAATTTACTATCAAGAATTGCACTTTGTTCAGTCTTTAATACCTGTAATTGTTCTTGAGAAATCTCATTAAATGTATTATTGGAGTCATGAGGATCATGGTGCTCTGGTATTAGATTGTATTTTGTAGATGTGATGTTGATAGATTTCAATCTATCAGACCCTAAGTCTAGGTCTCGACGTCTTGAAAGACGTGTTTCTTGCATTGATAGTAACAACTTTGAGGTTGAGCGTAGTTCATGGCTTAACGATAACAGTATACCCTCTCTATGCTTGTTGATAGCTTGTGCTTGTGCATGGTTATATTTGAAATATTTCTTGGATGCAACTCTTTTGCTTTCATACCTTTCCAAATGTTTAAGTCTTTCATTAAAGGTCCTTAATTCAATCCTTGATTGTGTATCAATGTCATCTCGCTGCTCTTCAGTCAGACTTTCACTTGATTTTGTTTTATATTTCCCAAACCCTGATCGTAGATAGTCAGGCTCGACACTAGCGAGAAAGTTTTGCAATTTTGTAATATGTATGAACTTTAACATTATTAGTAAGATCGTCAAATTGGTTTGTTCATGTCTCTCTTATCATAACTTACAAGATCAATTGCCTCTTTGACAAATGAATCACCAATCAAAGAGCGAGGTGCAACATTTTCAGACTCTATTGATTCTCTCTTTTCAATGTTTTCGACAATTCCTATGAACTCAGAAGTCAAGTTCACCATCTTTCACAGGAGGACAAAATAACTTGGTGTACTAGTTGTCAAATTGATCCATTTGGAATTCTCTTTATTATTTTAGATAGCTTCAACTCGCACATTATATAATCGACCTGGGACACACGTGATTAAGTTTCCGAGGGCTCGCGAATTTTTTATATTTCTTACGCGTCACGATTTGACTTAAATTGCAGTTTAACTTGTTTTGTTTTGTTTCCACATTAAAGAACGTGAACCCCATTATTAAGAATATGACACAAGAACAAGAGCTACAACAACAAGATAACTTTGAAGAAAGGGCTTACTTAGATCTTTGCCAACGTATCATAGACGAAGGTGAACACCGTCCAGATAGAACTGGTACTGGTACTTTAAGTATATTTGCACCTCCACAACTTCGCTTTAGTCTAAGAGACGACACATTCCCTCTTTTGACCACAAAAAAAGTTTTCACTAAAGGTATTATTCTAGAGCTTCTGTGGTTCATTAAAGGTTGTACTGATGGTAAAAAGCTCAGCGAGCAGGGTGTTAAAATTTGGGAAGGAAATGGGAGTCGTGAATATTTGGATTCATTAGGCTTAGCAGATAGACGCGAAGGTGATCTTGGTCCAGTTTATGGTTTCCAATGGAGACATTTTGGTGCTGAATATATAGATGCTGATGCTGATTATTCTGGTCAAGGTGTCGATCAACTTGCTGATGTTATTCATAAACTGAAAACAAATCCATATGATCGTCGTATAATAATGAGTGCGTGGAACCCACCTGACTTTCCAAAAATGGCACTTCCACCATGCCATGTTTTCTCACAATTCTATGTTAATTTTCCAAGAGAAGGTAGACCACAACTGAGTTGTTTACTCTATCAAAGAAGTTGTGATATGGGACTTGGTGTACCATTTAATATCGCTTCTTATGCTTTACTTACAAAAATGATCGCTGAAGTAGTGGATATGGACTGTGGTGAATTCATCCATACTATGGGTGATGCCCATGTTTACTCTGACCATGTGGAGGCACTAAAAGAACAAATTCAACGAGAAGCTTTTGAGTTTCCAAAATTGAAGTTCAAACGTGATATAAAAGATATTGATGATTTCAATTACGAAGATATTCAAATAATTGACTACAAGTCACATTCCAAGATCGCTATGAAAATGAGTGTTTAGTTAATTCATCAACCTTTGATGTAAATAATATATTATAGGCTTTGCAAGTGCCGTATTTACAATTAGGACATCAATATTGAAAAAGTTCAACCTTTCTGACATATTTAGCCCAATATGACCAGAAGTAAGAATAATTGTCAATTTTTTTCAAGTTATAACACCATACTATGACGTCTACCACTCTTTCTTTTCGTTGAGATATCCGGCTTGCCTTTATAGGTTTTTGGAACACCAACAGCACTTTCTTCAACAAGATCAAACACAGACTGTTCAGATTGGTTTTCTTCCTGTAAATCTAATTCAGGTTTGTTCATTACGTTCGAATTCTTTGGTACTTTATTGGTGTTTGAGTTCAATGAACTTAGAGGTTTCCTTTTTTTTGTGATATTTGAGCTGTCGACTTCTAAAATCGATTTAGGAGGTGAATTCTGAATAAGATGTAAGATATCAGCAGTAGAAATCTTTAGTGGCTTTTTTGTAGGTTGGATTTCCTCAGTTCGAGGTAACTCAGCTTCAGCATTTACATGTTGATTGATGATTATTTCTTGTTTCTTGCTTTGTGACAACGGAGCGCTGTATCTAGAAACACCTTTTACAAATGCATCACTGACAACTGCATCAACAAATCTCTCTGATTGTCTTCTCATTTTGGCTCTTAAAGATGGTTCAGCATAACTAACAGATTTACCTCTTGTTCTGGATTTCCTCAAAAACAGCTCTTCTTCGATACTTGACCCTGGGATTCCCTCGTCAATTAGAGGTTTCTGCTTCTGTGTTTTTGAGTTTGTGTGTTTCACTTTGTTCGTGTCGCGAACTAAAGGCTTTTGTTCATCAGACAGTTCATCGCTCAAATCAGTATAAAAAATATCCTCAGAGTTGTTCAGTTGGGCATCAGTGAAAGCGATTTGCTGAATTTTGGAATTGGATTTCTCAGATTTTGCTTCTGGTGAGTCTTCATATACTACGAAGTTGGATTTCTTTAGCTCTTCTAATCTCGGGGAAGAGAATCTTATTGGGGAAAAGCTACTCGCTTGTTCAATATTTTCAGTGACGATTTCTTGAGGGAGTTGTTCTTCTCTATCCTCATGTGGTATATCCGTATTTGTTATTTTATCTTGTCCCTGTTGCTGTTCTTGTCCTCCTTGTGGTTCTTGGCGGTTGGACTTGTTAGACTTTTCATCAAAGGGGTTCTCATCATTGAAATGTATATGAATTTTACCATCATGGTGAGTCTGGTCAATACTATCTGAATGACTACTACTCTCGTGGACTTCATCGCCTTCTTTGAGTGTTGACGGAGAAGGAGGAGCTATGTATATGGACTGTCTTCGTAAGCTCTTACGTCTCCTTTCAGATCTTGATGCCAATTTTGGACTCTTCACATTTTGAAACGAGACAGTCTTATCTGATGAATGAATATCACGAGTAGAATCAAACAGCAGATGATTCTTCTGGATTGTTGATGGTGGCAATCCCTCGCTAGATCTGATAGCAGTAAACATTTGGAGCATTTCATCAAATCTTTGTGATACCCCCTCCTCGATTAGGTTTAATTTTTCATCAAACCACTTCCTTTTCTTATCTTCAGCTTTAGCATGCACTGCTCTCAATTCGATATTTTCCTGAATTAAATCAGCAACCTTGGATTCAAGATCTGATATTTTAGTCATGAGGAATGAATTTTTCTTTGCAAGAGCACGATTCTGGGTCAAAATCCTTTGTCTGAAGTTATCTATTGGGGTTTCTGATTGACGTGACTTTGAGGATGGAGGACTATTAAATTTTCCTATTGAGAAGGCCATGACACTATGCCTTTTTTTCTAATCAGGAGCGATTTAACCAAAAGGATCGCGTAAATTCTTCAAGAGAACTTGAAAGAGCTTGAAAAAACCTGATGTACAAGAAAAATTAAGGATTAAATAAGTAAGAGTTAAAAGCACCACTCTTTAGGAGAAAAATAGAGCACCTTTTGGCTTAATATTTGTTGTGGTGTTTGTTTTATGTTTGTTTTGTTTTTATTTTCTGACGCGAATAAAAAAGCACAAACAAACATAAAGTCACGTGATGATTACAGGTCCAACTAAAGATAGAGTAAGAAATGTATAATTCAGTCATAGTTTAGTCCATCAACGATTTGCTCAAAGACTTTAGTAGCATCATCAGTACCCTTCCATGATTTATGGAAGTTCTCACCGGATAAAAATGGCAAGAACCTGTCAAGTTTTATCTCTGTTTTCAACTTTTTGAGTAGTTCGTAAGGTATTGGATAGTCTGGGATTTCTGAAAGCTCAGATTTATTGAGCTCATTCAAGAAGTCAGATTCAATTGTTCTAAGAGTTCTTCCAGAAAGGGCAGCAGTTGATATTGTTCTGCGTCCTTGTGGATTCTTGAATAGTTGCAGATGAGCTTCTGATATTGTTGCTTGGTTGGTTGGAAGCCAGATAGTTCCCAGTTGAACAGCAGCGATACCATATGCAAGGAGTTTGTTGGCACCTTCGCTATCAAAAATACCTCCAGCTGCAATTAGGAAAGGGACTTTAAGTGATTCTCGTGAATCAATATATTGTACAACTGTTTTCACCAAATCCTGAGTGCTCAACTTATCGTCGTTTAGGTCATTGGCTATGAAGTTACCACGATGACCACCAGCACCATAACCCTGAAGAATAACACCATCAACACCTTCTGAGACCACTTCCTTAAATTCAGCAAGGTTAGTAGCACCAGCAAATACTTTAATTCCGGAGCTCTGAAGGAATTTGATGATCTTTGACTGGGGTATACCAAAATGGAAACTCACAATCTTTGGCTTTGCCTCTGAAAGAAGTTTCAAAACAGGATGAGATTCTTCAGTCACTTGTTTGAAAGAAGGATACACTTTGTTTAGGTTTATATCTGTCCATGGAGCGTTAACGGATTCATAAATTGCCTTATATTTGTTCAACCATCCAATATTTTTATCAGTACTTAATACAGGGGGGTCATTAGCAAAGAAATTGACATTTACTGTTCTTTTCAGTTGCTCATCCTTGATGAGTGATTGAAAGCTGTCCAAGTCTGACTTGATCAGCTCCGTGTTGGTAACATGGCCAGAGAAAGGAAGAGAGCCCAGTCCTCCTAGAGAGGTCACTGTAGCAGCAAGTTGGACTGTGGAGTGACCTGCCATTGGTGACTGGATCACTGGCGATCTCAATTGAAAAGCTTTTAAGAATTCTGTGGCTTGAGACTTCATTTGCGATTGATGAGTTGAGAATAAAGTTCTGGGGACATTCTTTCTCTTCCTTTTATATATATAAGCAGAAAGCTGCTAACAATATTTTCCGCCTGGCCGCCGCCGTTGCCTAACAACAAAAGCAAAAACCTAGGCGGGATCGCCAGGCGGCAAAAAATGCACCACCAGTATGAATGTCGTTTCTTTAGCGATCACAAAAAAAACTGCTTAAATTACGCGTTTCCCAGTTTAATCAGTAAACCTATGGCTAAAACTTCATTATGGGCTACTACGATATAGATGATATAATCAGTGATGGAATGGTATGTAAATGGTTCATTAGACATTCAAACTTCGTGGAGCATAGCTAACAGAAACTGAAAGAGAGTTCCATGTAAATTTAACGTGACGGTTCCAAGAATGGGATACCTTGAAGGAAACCCAGGCAAAGATGTAAGTATCTCGGTATTGAACCCCATCCAACCCCTTTTAACTAACAGCCATAATATCAGATTGTAGAAGGGACAAAACTAGAGCTCCCCTTTTGGATAGCAGAAGTTCTTGCAATATGCAGTATATCCCCATCCTCTGAAACTGTGTTCATTGATTTGATTCAGCCCGAGGCCCTTAATAAAAAAGTGATCAATGCTATCAAAACAAACAGCACAAGTCTTGATGTCCATGCAATCTCACAGCACTATTATGCACTCGTGGAGAAATGGGGGAAGTTGTTCTCTGATAAAGAACTTATACAAGTGGTACAGCAAATGTTAAAGGAGAGAGCTGATGAGATTAACAACCACGCCCAAAATCTAAGAGGATCTAACCAAGAGAGTAACTTCCTCTATTATTTGGATGAATTCGAGAAAAAGCTTTACAGAGCTTCCCATGAAAGTTATAAAAGTTTAAACAAGTGGATGCATAATGAGAGCTAAGAATTCTACACAAAGCTTATAAACAATAGAATTCCATTATAGAACCTAAGCTGTAGTATAGTATACAACGTTTTTCTTCAAGTTCAAAATGATGCTCTTTTGAATTGATCAAAATAATCCATCGTCATCATCCTCGTCATCGTTTTCGCCTTGCTTCTTTTCTTCATCATTAGTTTTACCATTAGCTTCAGAATCATTAATTCTAGCTTCGGCTTTTTCCAAAGCATCATCTTCTTCATTGTCATCACCAAGTTGAGTCTCATCAAAATCATCTAATTCTTCGTCACTGTCTTCAATAAATTCAGCTGATTTGAATGAACCATCGAGTTTTCTCTTCTTAGCGTCAGAACCTTCGCTCTTTTCAGAAGGGTCAGTTTTCCGCTTGGCTTTCTTTGCCTTCTTGCTTTTCTTGACTTTGATTTCACCCTCATCATCTTCTGATGGTTCCTCATCTGTTAGGATAGCATTCTTCTTCTTTTTTCTACTCTTTTTCTCTTCTTCTTCAACAATAACAAGGTTTTCACGTTCTTTCTCCCATTCTTGAGCCTGTTCCTGCAATTTTAAATATTCTTCTCTCAGTTTAGCTTTCTTTGCTTCTTCCTCCTCTTGTCTTTTCTTTTCTTCTGCTGCATTTTTGGCTTTTTCTTCTTCTCTAACACGTTTGGCCTCTTCAATCTTAGATTGGAATTCTACTTCATACTCCTTTTGCTCATTCAAAGCTCTTTCTAATTGATTGATCAAGGTGTTCGAACCCATACTAGCTCTCTGTTTTAAGATATCAGCCTGTATTGGTGGATATTTGCCATCGGCCAATTCGTTAAAGCTTTCAATAGCCTCTTTCAAGTATTGAATAGATGATTGAATGTCTTCAACAGTTCTCTTAGATAAGTCTTGTTTTTGGACAAATTGTGCAATGTTAAATTTGACAAAAGCAACGTTATATTTTAATGAAGGAATCAATTTCTCAGATTTGATCTTAACGGCGGCATCAAATGCTTTAAAAGAGTATTCCAACGCTTTCAAGTGACTTTCAAGCGATTTTTCAGAAACAGCCCTAGCAAACCAAGCTCTACCGACCAATGTCAAATACCTTGAATCTTTCTCCTCATCTCCATACCTTCTCAAAGCAACCTCATAACTTTCAATGGCCTTAGAGTATTGACCAACTTCGATCAAACAATGGCCCAAGTTAATGTAGACAGAAACATCATCAATAGCATCTCTAATCTTTCTGAATGTCTCCAAAGCAATGATGGGCTGTTTGTTTTCAGCGAATATAATAGCAATACCCTGAGCTGCAAATATATTATTAGGATCAATGGTTAAAACTTTCTGGAATAACTGGGCACCTCTCACATAAGATTGGTTTCTTTTCTCAATGTCTTGTTGAGATTTACCTTTAATCTCCCTAGCAATAGTGCAGTATAAGTTACCCAAAGAAATTAAAGCATAAGTATCATGAGAATCATATTTCACCAAAGTTTCTTTATTATGTGTACTTTCAAGATTCTGATTACTCAATTTGTTTGTTCTCTTCAAATACCAACTGAAGAACGCACGCACTTCCAGGTTGCTTGGGAACGCTTCCAATAATACTTTCAATTTTTCTTCCAGATCAGAATTATTTCTGATGTCACTCTTCAGAATTTCAAGATATAACAATCTTACTTTTGCATAGATGTAATTTGGAACGCGATCTAAAATAGTGTTGTATTTGGCAGTTGAATCATCAACCTCCGTATTTTCCTCAGCTCTCGCAATGTTGTATAGCAATGTGATTCCAACTTCTTCAGTTTTCTTAGAATCAATAGCACTCTTGAAAAAGGTCTGAGCTGATTCGGGATTACCTTTTACGAAATGAAAAACACCAAGATTGTTCAAAATTTCCACAGGAATCTCTTCGCCTGTTTGGTGTAAAACATCAATAGCCTTTGAAAGATAACTTAAGGCTTGTGTGTTGTCTTTGTTTTCATGAAGCCTTGAAAGCGTAGTGAGTGCGTTGATAATAACTGGCTCATTCTTCTCCTGGGTGCCTCTAACATATCTTTGTAAAACTTCGATAGCCTTAGAATGAGTTTTTTCATTCAAGGAGTATAGTATACCTAGAATATAATTAATTTCTGGGATTTTTTGGCTATTTTTATAAATTCCTTCGAACGTTATAATAGACTCTTCTATCAATTCTCTTCCATATTGTGTTTGACCAACACCTAGTTTGGCCAATATGTTTTCAGGGTTGGTTTTTGTAGATTCAACAAAATGTTTCTGAGCAGTTGAAAAATCACCACGTTCGTAACTAACTCTTGCAATCCAGAAATTAGCATCTGAGATTGCATTTGAAGGAGAAAAAGGGCTTGATAGTACTTTTTCGGTAATCTTCAGGACAGTATCAAGATCACCTTTCGAATAATAGTAACTAGCCAGCAGTAATAATGAAACTGGATTGTTACTATCCTCCTTCAGCAAGCTATTCAATGAATCCAGAGCACTGGAATAACTTTTGATAAAATCTTCATCAGTCAATGAGTTGAATGAACTATCAAACTGACTTAGAGTCAAGAGCAACTTGGCAGCCTGATTACTTTGATCTAGTTGCAAAGCTCTCTCCCATGACTTCACAGCTAGTTTTTTATCTTTCAGTCTCCAAAAGTTAAGACCAATACCGATTCTTGGATCTGGCTTAATAGAAGGTTTAAATAATAAGACGGCTTGAAATTGTTTCAAACTAGCAGCGAAATTACCTCTTTTAAACAAAATTTTGGCTTTTCCAATCAAAGAAAGAGCTTCAATATCTTGGTTATCCGTCAATTTTGGGATTCTCTCATAAAGTTCCAGAGCCTGATCATAGTCTCCTTGAAGATATGAAATTTCAGCCTGAGTTAATCTACTCAAGACATTAGAACGGTCCAGGTCAAGCGAATTTTTAATTGACTCAGTAGCCAGTCTTGAGAAGTTTCCTCTAGTCTCAATTGAGGATGAGCCTCTTGCAGATCTGATGTACAACCAAGCAGAGAAGTTATGGAACAAAGCGACGTCTTGTTCTAGGGTCTTGTTTGGTCTATTTGAGACGGCTTGTAGCCCCTTTTGAATGGTTTCACGTGCTTGATTGAATAAATTCTTGTCAGAATAGGAGCCAGCAATAATCAACCAGTATTTCACAGCGGCTTCTTCGTTTTCAAGAAAACTAATCAATTCAGCACAGTCTTCAGGAAGATCTTCTTCCAGGTCGATTGTGACCACTTCATCACTTCCACGCATGGGAACTTCGAGAAGCTTTTTGCCTGTGCTCTCAAGCGGCAAGGAAGACTCTTCGATCTGGCTCATTGCAACTTGAACTGCGATATTAATAGTAGTAGAACAAATAAACGTTCTCTTCCGTTTAATGATGTTTTGTTTTTCTTCAAATGGCAAAATCGACAAATGGAAAATCGCGAAATATCTTACCCGGCTCCTTTATTTTATGTAGAAAAAACTTCCCAGAGGCTCGTCGCTCCTTACTTAGACTGGAGAGAACAAGCAAGATGAGCGAAAGTGAAGGCATTTCAATAAGGCGTCTGTTTATTGGTAATATATCAAAGAGCTTGGCTGAGACATCAGAAGATCTTTTGAAAAGAATCTCAAAATTTGGAACACTAAAGTCTGGTCTGGATCTCCATCACAATGAAGTGAGACAGACAAGCTTTGGTCACCTGGATATTGATATTGATCAGAGCAATTATACGAAACTGAAGAGCTCATTGCATGGTGTTAACTTCAAAGGATCCAAGTTGGTCATTGATTTAGCTAAGGATGACTTCACAGAAAGATGGGCAGAAGATCATAAAAGACCTGATGGAAACAAGAGAAGTCAGCTTTTATCACAACAATGGAAGCACTATAAGAAGCTGGAAAATATTAAAACGACATTCAAAGATAGACAAGAGATAATCAAAGGTAGAATTAGAAAATCTAGGAGAAAAGATGTAAAGAGAATGACAGTGAGGGTCAATTTCAATGGTGAATTGAAAACCATGAGGTGTAGCAAGACTAAGTTATGGGGTTATGAAAAGAACAAAAAACTGAGAGATCTTGTATATAGATTCACCAATGATCTATGGAAGGATGGAAATGATCATATTGTTGAAAGGCTTTCAAAGATACAACTGAAACAAGGATCTAATAGCCTAGTTCTTGAAAATTTAAGTGCTACTAGAGACGATGATAGATTATTAGATACCATTGCCGATCAAGAAGAGGAAGAAGAAGAAGTGAACAGAAATAACAAAGTTCTGGCTTCATTGCTGGGATCTTTTGATTTTGATAAGAAAATTGAAGTCAAGGAAGATTTAGATGAATTTGGTTCATCTGATTACGAATACGACGGTCCTTATAAAAGTGACAGTGACCGAGAAGATATTGAATTATTTCCTACAAATAATGACTTATCAAAAGTCAAATACCAAAAGGAGGGTGAATTTGGAAAATCTGGAAGTCCTCAAACAGTTACATTCGATCGATATGAAGATAAAGATGAAATCAAGGCAGATGAATCTGATGATGATAGTGATTATGAGACAGAATTTTTCCCAACTTTTGGTCAGAGTACTTCCGAACCTACTTCTGTCAACTTAGCTGCAGGTACTGTTTCCAATACTGAGACTTTACGTACTTTATTCAATGCCGATGAAGAACAAACTGGATTCAAACTGGTTGATGAGAACGATGATATTGATCTAAGCAAAGAGCCTGCCCATATTGATGTCAAGCTGCCAAAAGTCCAACCTAACATCAGTGCAATCACTACAAAAACCAAATATGCAAAAGGTCTATTTTTCCCTCATTATGAATCTCCTTTCTTAGTGGCTCAGACACAATTAAATAAAGTAAGTACAAATATTGACTTTGATGAATGGAAAGCCCAGTTCTGGGATAAGAGAAGTGAATGGACAAAGAATTTGAAGAACAGAAGAAGAGATGTCTTGAGACAGCTGAGAAAAAAAAATGCGAAAAGCTCGAGGGTTTTTATATAATTATTTTACGAATTCAATTTGGTTGTTGTAACTCTGCTGGTATATCAATAAAATGTAGACTCCACTCACAGCCAGTGGACTAATTCTTTTTCTGGTTGTCTTTTTTTCTTTCCCTAATATAACTTGTGTTAACGATTTAGTCTATTTACCTTTAGCTTTTTTGACCTAACTATACCAGCTCACCTCAACCAATAACTATCTGTGTTGACAGCCACTTTCCTATTTCTATGATGACTGGGATGTTTCCTCCTACCCTATCTTTTTCTTGTTCAAAAGTTGTTAAAAAAAATTTATTCTACTTACAAAAAATTGGGCCGAGCAGGGAATTGAACCCTGGACCACTCGCATGCTTTATGGTATTGTAGACAAGTTTTGCTTATCTTCGCCCAAAGCGAGTATCATACCACTAGACCACGCGGCCGAGATTTTTCTTAAAGAAATCCCTAGTTAATTGATTCTCACTGTTAGCCGACAGGGTAACCTCTTTTTTCAGCCGGGCGACCCCCTAAGCTTCTTCCATTTATATCACATTGTGAACAACAACTAATGCAATCCTCCAAATTGTTACTAGAATAGAACTCAAAACATCTCTTCATCCCTTTATCCAGTTAATATGACAACTATCACCCCAGATTCCACCTCAGAAGCTACATCGTTAAACAATTCTCAATTTACTGATCCAGTGCCTACCTTAAATGAGGGCATTTCCACAGATCAGGATGTTGTTGTTGTCAATGAGCCAGCCCAACCAACCAGCCAAATTTCTAATAAAGAGGAGGCTGTTCTGGGAGATGCTGATAATGATTCTTCTACTAATCAAACTAACCAAGACTCGGACTTAGAAAAGGCCCTGCTTTTGCGTGACCAAGTTGATGCGCTAATTAGAAGAACTATACAGACAAAGCATAAATGCGAAAAGCTGGACCATGATAATAAATATCTACAGGAATACATAGCAAACCTTATGAATAGTGGTGAGCTCCTAAACAAAAGATATTGAGACTCGTCTAGATGGTTAAATCGATTTATTTACTATTTGCTCCAGTATGCCTGTTGTCGAATACCTTTACAGATGAATTGAACTGGGTGTTCTCACTTCAGACTAAAAGGTGGCTTGAACCAATATTTTATTGACTCGAAATAATAAAAAAAAGAATATTCGATCGTTTTTGTGTCAAAAAAAGTTAATTTTGGACCACTTCGTGTATAATGGAAATCCACAAAAGGCATTCCCTTTCTGCAATGAACGCCTCAAAGAATAAATGGATTACAGAATGAGAAAGAATTCAAAAGTACTGGATAGTCTAGTAGACCATATTGGTCTGGCGGTTCTTGGTTCTGATGAAAATTTCCCATATGATGTTGGTGCAAGATCAAAGTTGGACGGAGTTACTTCTCATCGCTCCAAAGGTATGAACTTTCCAAAAGATTCATTTTCTGGAGATTTTACTGTAAATGGTTCAAACAGTATAAGATCAAAGTCTATATACTTTCCTTCAGTGAAACCAAATAAGGATGATATTCAAAGACAAAGCTTTGAGCTTTGGAAATATGATTTAAGTGAGTCGACCAGCCTCGAATGTATTGAATCAGCACCTCATTCCTTGTGTCACACTAAACTAGAAAAATCACCAAAAACTTCGATCATTGAAACATTTCCCACGCCATATAATAGCTCTGCTATTCATAGTAAAAAATATGATGATAATTGTATTAGAAGAGAGCTTACACAGACTATACACGTTGATAATTCTAGTGAGGTTAAGGAATCTTCCTTAGTATTGAAGCCATGTCCCTCACAGAAAAATCCAGAGGGGGAAAATATTTTTGATAAAAGCACTTTTCTGTTGGCTCCATATCAAGAATACGTTGATGTTTCTCCCCCATTACTAGGTAAACCTTTGGCGCCTCAGGAAACTTTCTTGAACTTGTCTTGTGCGGAAAAGAATTATAGTGCCTTCCCTTTAAGAGACTACGATGAATCAGAGCTATCTGAGGATGAAATAAAACTTCTTTCCATCTTGGATTATGAGATGAGACTACAAGGGGGCAGTCTACCATTTAATTACTCTTTCCAAAACGATGACTTGTTTCAATATGAAGAGGAGAATAGTAAAGACAAAAATATTTTCAAACGGTTAATTTCAAAATTATTTGATTGGAATGATGAGGAAGCTTACTACAAGAAGTTTCCATGGGCCCGTATCATTGAGAGAGGGAAACCAGCAAGTTCAACTAATGAAGAGACCACATACTCCCATAAACTTGAAAGAAACAATATGGACATGCTTCCAACTGTCGAACAGAATAATTATATTAGTAATGGCTCCTCTGTGCTTCATCTTGACAAGGAGAACCACCATGCCATAGTTTTCGCTCCCTCAAACTTTGAATAAATTGGATTTATGTGATAATTTCTCTGTAGATTCGCGACATTTTCCCTTTATAATGTAAATTGAGAAATTTCTAGTGTGGAGCCAAACGCCAACTATAAGAAGAAAACTGTTATTAAATGAGCTCTGGCTCAAGATCAGTAGCATGTACTTTCTGCAAGAAGAGAAAGAGAAAGTGTGATGGTCAAAATCCTTGTGCAATCTGTCAAAAATATAATAGAAAGGGTGTCTGCGAGTACCAAGTAGATCAGGATAAGAGAAAGTTCAAATATGACTCGACCTATGTTGATTACCTTGAGGTGAAAGTTGATTTATTAGAGCAGTTGGTGAATGAGATTATAATCTCAAATCCTGAAAAGGCTCGTCTCATTGATCCTGAGATTTTTAATCAGCGTTCGAATATACTTCACCAAAACGATGAGCAGCTGAGTAATAAATCTGACAATACTGAGCAGCTACTTAGAGACTTGGCCAGTGAAAAGGCTGTTGATGAACTCATATCAACGAAGTGGAAGGTCAGACGAGGAAATGGCGGCTATACTGAGTTTTATGGGCCTGTGTCAGGTAGACAAGAGGCCATTGAAGATGTTGAGAATGATGAGTATTCTTCCTCTCTGCAGGACAATATCGAATTCATTTTAAATGACCCCGGATTAAGATTAAGCCTAATTGATCATTTTGTTAAACATTTTGGAAATTGCTTCTATATTTCAAAGTTGACTATTGAAGAGGTGAAAACTTGGAGCTTTCCATCACAAGATATCTCTAAACAGTTACTAATGTTGTCAATATTCACTTACGGTTCTGTGTTTGATAAAGCGAATCAACGTCTCTCTTCTAGTCTGATACGTGCCACCGAATCTCTGACTGTTAAAGCTGCACAAAAATCTAATGAATATGTCATACAGGCGTTACTGATATTATCTGGTTATTATCTTGGTATGGGGCTTGACTCTAATTCATGGATATTTGATGCAATGTGCTCAACGATGACTCAATATCTTAAATTGGACCGACAGCCCTCTATTGAGCATGGTAAATCTGATAATGAAGTCGTTCCACTCTCTGAGAACTCTTTAGTGTTATTCTGGTCGGTTATTTTGCAAGATCGCATATTGACTAGTGTTCTTGGCCGTGGATGCAGATTACCATATTTTAGAGTAACAACAGACTTTCTTCCCAAATCAGTTGGGGAAGAATATAATCTAGATCAACTGGTATTTAGCTGCCACACACAGTTATGGTTCATCCACGATAAATACTTATCTCAAATATACTCTTTCAAAGCTGATCACCTTCACAAATCACATAGATTAGCACTCATGAACCAAGGAGTAGAAAGCTTAAATACCTTCTATGAAAGTTTACCTATCGCTTTGAAATATCATGAGGCAATCACTGACTCGAAGCTGCTCATTTTCCACCTATCACACGCTGTTACTGTTCTGCTTTTACACAGAGCATACCTGAAACAAATGCCCTTAAAAGTTATACAGGTAACTATAATTCAGTGTGAGAAGGCTGCTATATTAATCAAAAAACTTGAAAATAATCCTTCTTTTGATGCTCCTCATTTCATTTCATATTTGATTTTGACAGTTGCTACTTTTGATTTATTTTTAATGTCTACGAAGGATGAATCACTCCATCAAAAATCATTAGACAGACTTTCAATTTACACACGAGCACTATTAACCTTCGGTAAGTACTGGAGAAGATGTTTGAAAGATATACATGTATTATCGGATATTGCACAGCGATGGAATCTTAATATTCCAGCTCTAGCACAATCTTCTTCGATTTACCCATTGGATTTTACGTCCCCTAATATAGCTGGCTTAGATTACCTGGATTATAGATTGTCTGATATGAATACTGATGATTTATTGAATTCCTGGAATGAAAGCTTATCCAGCATCTGATTACCAAACAATCAACAGAAATTATATTCATAAAGGTATTAGAAATCATTCATTAAATTCGGCGTCTTCATTTTCTAAAGAAAGTGATCTGAAATCTGATCAAACAATTGATCTATTTGAGAGATGTAGTTGGGGTTGTCTATCGAAAAACTATCCGATCTAGGAATTATTTCAGGCACTGTAGATAGCCCTTGTTTGATCAACTGCCTCTCGATATTGTTTAAATATCCATTAGCTGACTTCCAATAAACCGATAGCTTCTTCAGAGCAATCTTTGCTGTTTGAAAATGTGAAGAAATAATGTCAAATCTGTCATTATCCTTTTGAGTAATTAATAAAAACAATAAAACAACACAAAGTGTATGGGCCAATCTTGGCGAATAGTAAGGTAATTTGGATAAAGATGGGTCATTCTGTATCAATAAGTCAAGATACCTTCCAGCTTCACAAGATGCTTCCAATAGGGAATTCTTAACTGTAACTAGACTCGACACTTCTCGAATAAACACTTTATTGAACAGTATCAGTACAAGCTGATAGTTGAAGTTGAACAATAATATAAAGAAGTCATCATTTAGGTCTTTATTCAAAGAAGAGAATCTCAGGTTTAATGGCAATGACTCTCGTAGTTCTTCTAGAGTTCTAAGTCCCATACTCAACAATTTCACCTTATCGTTTGTATCACCTAAATCGAAATGTTTGGTTAAAATCTGGTCTGTAAATCTGTCAAATATGTAGAGCAGTCTGGCATTGTAACTGAAAAATACCTCTGACCTATGATAGACACTTTCTGAAGATGTAACCACTTGGTAAAATGGGGATATGATTCTCTTAAAATGTATGACAGATGGCACATCTAGCGCACCCGTGATGATTCTATCATGTGAGCATACAGACCATAAAACAGATAAATTGAATGGGGATTGCTTTGGCCCATCTCGTTGGTTATCATAAGAGATATGCAAACCCATGTGTTGTGTCAATGAGCACGCAACTGAGTCATATATGTATGATTGTGATAGCCTATCTTGCGAGAGCTCGTAAACTGATAATAAATATATGCTTAAAATAGAGTATATGTCCACTTTTGATTTGCAAACCGCATCCATAACTCTATCTCTTGCCAACGATATGAACAATTGTTCATGAGACACATTATCCTTATGTGAGGAGAATATATTACCAATCCCTAAAATCATGTCGAATAATAACCTTTGTGTTGTGTCAATGTTCGGATCGTTGTAGTCCAATGTATCAAAATATGAGCTTAAGCTGATCAATGGAGGAGAATGAATGGCAAACTTACTCCTGAACAGCAATAATACATATCGCTGATAATTTCTCTCAGTTATGAAAAGCTTTTGTCCGCTGTTATGTATTGCTAAAGGAGTTGAGTAATTTGTCAGCTGCAAGTGGTGGTTGATCATTAATGCTTCTTGGAATTCACTAATAACAGGATTGATGTAGCTTGACTTGTTCTCATCATCCAGACTTAAGTTGTTTGTAGCATGTAGTAGTTCGTTGAGTTCATCCAAGTCCTCGTTCTCATTATCATTGTAAGTTGCTGGCCAGTGGTTCTCGACTTCAAACTTATTTGTATTATTCAATTTTTTGTTTAGGAGTTCTTGTAAGTCAGGATCATCCTTAGCAAACTCTTTTATGAACAGTGTAAGCCTGTCAGCATGTTTTCCTAGTGCATCAATATAGTCCGTGTGGTATTTTCTTCGTCTTCTATCTGAATTTGCCTGGCGTTGGGCATGTGAAGTATTCACACTACTTCTTATTATAGAATAATCGCAGACTTGTTTGTACTGAATACAGTTTGAGCAGGAAGTCGTTTCTCCATTACACTTTCTCTTTGTTTCTCTGCAGAAAGAACAACTGCTCAGTTTCACCCGACTCATCTCAGTTTTTATGGACTCTTTTGAGCCTGTTTTAGTTCTTATTTACAGTGGACCCTTCACTGTCTCTTCAACCAATTTCGCGGTTTCTGTTTTGAAGCAAATGAGGCGAAAAATCACAATAACAATATACCAAAACAAAGTTGAAGTTTGTATTCAAGCGGCTTTAAAATGCGGAAGTTGTACCAGGCAGTAAGTTTATCGTGCTTTAGAAGCCTTCATGGCTCCTTTGCAGTTTTTTAATAAGAAGAGAGTCACTAAAATGATCTATAAAAGATGGGAACATTGCTCGGTGTTTCTCTATTCAAGACACTTTATAATGATTTGCACAACTTGAATCCTGTGGTAGTGCCCAAACTATGTATAAATACCGTGATGACGGTTGTTTCATACGATTTCTTGCTCAACTTTGGACTTTTAAACTTTCTGTTTGTCTTTCTGTTCTTTCTGATACCACGGTTGCTTACAGTTTTGGCATTTGGTGACGGAATTTACAACTATGACCATCGTGCTCAGGAAGTTATTCTAACTGCAATTAAAGAGAAGTTCAATTATACCCTGTTTGAATTTGTGTGTGGGTTATTCATATTGAGAAATCTTGATGAAAGTCAACCTTTAAGTCTCAAAATCTTTATGAAATACGGCTCTTTATTCACATGTTTGCTTTTATTGAAAAGTTTCCATTATTTATCAGACTTGAAAGTTTCTAGGTTAGACTCTCATGTGACCATACATAAAGCATTGTGGCTAAAAAATCTTATGGGTATCTCCCTATTAATCATCATCGATTCATTACTCATTTTAAAATTCAAAAATGATTTTGAATCAAATAGTTTATCATTGATTTTTGGGTTTGAGGTCTTGAACATATTACCTCTAACTCTTTACACATTATTACATTTTTTTTCTATTGGTTATTCAAAATATAAAGAAGAACAGCTCATATCCAACAGAAACTCTGTGATTTTAGAGTTTTTAATGAATTTTTTACAATTCATGCTTCTCATAACATATACATGGTTTTTCAATAAGAGCTTCATATTTCCAGTACATATTCTCCCTTCGGGTTACAAATGTTTCAGGTTGCTTCTGAGGAAAACTAGAAGTCTGGTGGTGATGAAGAGAAATGAGCTAATGTTTGAAGAATTAGAACATACGTTGATAGAAGTTCCCTCTCTGCAGGGCTTAAAAAACACAGAATGTTTCT
The DNA here is from genome assembly GCA_030562945.1 of Wickerhamomyces jianshihensis. NCBI lineage: Eukaryota > Fungi > Ascomycota > Saccharomycetes > Phaffomycetales > Wickerhamomycetaceae > Wickerhamomyces > Wickerhamomyces jianshihensis. Next base: position 180,980 of record JAKUAH010000236.1, read on the forward strand.
GTCTAGATTCTTTAAAACATGAAACTGATGTGAGGGTCTTATATTGTGGACATGCATTCCACTATGATTGTTTGAAGTGGTGGTTGGTAAAGTCCATGGTGTGCCCTATTTGTCGAGAAAAGGTGCATCTCCAACGCAATATATTTCTCTCAGACGAAATTACAAATTCAATTCGATGCTGAACCATCACAGGCTGATTGTTCTTTCCTTTAGCTTTACTTAATACTTATAACGACTAATGAACTATTATGATTATGTAATAAAGTACATCGATCTGTAACCTTTCCTCATTCGATTACAGAAGGTGATGGGCACGCCGGCCCGAGCTTGCCACATGGTGACCCGGTGGCCTCATGACGTTAACCTCGTTTGCAAAATCGTTGCGGCCCATCTTCCGCCACGTTCCGCCTAGTATTTTAGAAGGAAACCCGCCCGGAGATGTTTCTCTGGGAGGCCTCTGGTGAGCAGTGAGAAGTTTTTTTTTTCTAAAAAATAGCCGTTGCGTGGTGTCAGTGCGATGACTTTCAAAAAGATATAAATAATTGCTACTTTCTGGTCTCTGGCGATTTCCACCTTAATATCACCTCTTCATCAATTTATAAAGAAAAATGGCTTCTGAATCTAAAATCGGCTGGTTGACTAACCTTGACGTCTCTGATGTCCCTGAAGGACATTTACGTCGTACCTCTATTATTGGTACTATCGGTCCTAAAACTAACAACCCTGAAACCTTAGTTCAACTAAGAAAAGCTGGTTTGAACGTTGTCCGTATGAACTTCTCCCACGGTTCTTACGAATACCACCAATCTGTTATTGACAATGCCAGAAAATCTGAAGAACTTTACCCAGGTCGTCCTTTAGCTATTGCTTTAGACACCAAAGGTCCAGAAATCAGAACTGGTACTACCAGAGATGACCAAGATTACCCAGTCACTGGTGGTCATGAAATGATTTTCACCACTGACGACAAATACGCCAAATCTTCTGATAACACTGTCATGTTCTTGGATTACAAAAACATCACTAAAGTCTTAGAACCAGGTCGTGTTATATATATTGATGACGGTGTCTTATCTTTTGAAGTTTTGGAAATTGTCGACGAAAAAACCATCAAAGTTAAAGCCATCAACAACGGTAAGATCTCCTCCCATAAAGGTGTCAACTTACCAAACACTGATGTTGATTTACCAGCTCTTTCTGAAAAAGATAAAGCTGATTTGAGATTCGGTGTCAAAAACGGTGTTCATATGGTTTTTGCTTCCTTCATCAGAACTGGTGATGATATCAAAACTATTAGAGAAGTCCTTGGTGAAGATGGTAAAGATATCAAAATCATTGCTAAAATTGAAAACCAACAAGGTGTTAACAACTTTGATGAAATTTTGAAAGAAACTGACGGTGTTATGGTTGCTAGAGGTGACTTGGGTATTGAAATCCCAGCTCCACAAGTCTTCGTTGTTCAAAAACAATTGATTGCTAAATGTAACTTAGCTGGTAAACCAGTCATTTGTGCCACCCAAATGTTGGAATCTATGACTTACAACCCAAGACCAACCAGAGCTGAAGTTTCTGATGTTGGTAACGCTGTTTTAGATGGTGCTGACTGTGTCATGTTGTCCGGTGAAACTGCTAAAGGTAACTACCCAATTGAAGCCGTCACTATGATGCACCACACCTCTTTGATTGCTGAAAAAGCTATTGCTTACGGTCCTCTATATGATGAAATCCGTAAACTCACTCCAAAACCAATTTCAAACGTTGAAACCATCGCTGCTGCTGCTGTTAGTGCTGCTGCTGAAAACGGTGCCACTGCTATTGTTACCTTGTCCACCTCGGGTACCACTGCTAGACTTGTTTCCAAATACAGACCAAACTTACCAATCATCATGATTACTAGAAATGAAAGAGCTGCTAGATTCTCCCATCTATATCGTGGTGTCTACCCATTCGAATACAAAAAACCAGCTGTTGCTGAATGGCAACAAGATGTTGAAGACCGTTTAGAATCCGGTATTGCTGAAGCCATCCAATTAGGTATCGTCAAGAAAGGTGACACCATTGTTGCTATCCAAGGTTGGACTAAAGGTTCTGGTCACTCCAACACTGTCCGTTTGATTCAAGCTTAAGTATAATTTATGTTTTCTGTTTTTATTTAAGTTTACGGTATATTTATAAACTTACAATTTAATTGATTTGAATGTGTTAATTTACTTGCTTTTGTAATTCATTTATATATATATCTCTCCATTTGGTGCATATACCTTCTTCAGCTTTAAACAACAACTCAATTCGTTCCAAAACTAACAAAAACTGTATGGGATTTTGATGTTGAATTTCATCCATATACTTTTCGAATATAATAACGTCTTTAGAATGTGGCCCTTTTTGCTTGGTATGAACGATCCAATCTTCAATCAATTGCAATATTTCATTTGGCCTTGTCCGTTTCTGGAACATTAATGTTTCACGATGAGAATTCCTCTCAGTATTATTGGTTATAGATTCAACTCCATTCCTATATCTCTCTCTAATCTTATCTGCTTTCGTCTGGTTAAAACTCTCATAAGTCTTCCACTCTGTAATAATCTTTTCCTGAATCGAAGATGGTAGCTCTTTCAATACATTCTCATCATATTTTTCCAGTTTTTGGGGAGATTTACCAGATCTCGATACCTTCAAAGGTGAAACTTTCTTTGACGGTGACTTTGGTTTTTTCTTAGGTGATCTTATACGGATAATTTCCATTTCATAATCACCATTGATTGGGAAAACACGTTGAAGATATGATTTACTTTTCGTTGGCGTTGATGGTTCAATAGAAATATTTCGCCTTTTTAATTCGCCTTTCAATTCATTCTGGATATCTATAGGCAATGAGTTAAGAACTTCTGAATCAATCTCCCTTGGAAGCTCAAATGCACCCATTTGATTCTTGGAACGCTGTTCTTCAATGTTCTTCTTTATACTAGAGGGTAGATGCTCTAAAACGGAAGAATCAATTTCACTAGGTACTTGAAACTGAGTACTCATAACTTCTGACTTCTCCTCTGCAACAACCTTTTTTGTTTCCTTCTTATCAAAAATATTATGAGTTGCTTTAACAAATGGCAATTTCTTCTGATTCCCCAAGTCCGATTTAGGTATCAGCTTAGGTGCAGATAATGAAATCCCACGAAGCTCAAGAGGGTCACAGCCAATATGTCTGAACATTGATCTTGCCTCAGTACCTAATAGTCTGTAGTCCTGGGTCGGGACACCTAACCTTGAGCTTTTTGAAAAAGCATCGCATTTACCACAGCCAAGGTACTTTGGTGGGTCTATCGGGGCATCTGCAGATCTTTTTAAGATCTTCAGCACAAGCTGGGATGTCAACATATCGATTTTTTGTAATCTTATTACCAATTCTTTAGCTACTTCAAATAGGAATAGATCAACCTGGTCAATAGTATCAAATCTAATACCCCAATTGACATCAATTGAGACGGATTTCCTTAAAAATTCCTTTGGGTTCTTGGAAATATCAATTGATGTTCTGTCCACACCTCTAGAATAATCATAAAACTTCTTAGCTGTCTTTATACCTAAAACTTTCTCTAACTCTGACATTTCTAGGTTTCTGATGTTTTTGACATAAACTGCCCCTTCTCTAATATTAAGCTTCTCTCGAAATTTGGATTCAATTGAAAACCCAGCACCAGGTAAATCTCTTATATCAATATTATCTAGAAATTTTTCAATATTCTCATGAAGGAAAAACTGGCCATTAGGCTTTGCTTTTCTCAATGCTAACTTTGCTAGAAGCACATTGTGTGAGACACCAATACTAGCAGAGCACTTGGTCGCAGCCATAACTCGTTTTCGTAACTCTCGACAAAAATTTTCAACTTCTTTAATCATATCATCACCAGAAATCAAAGAAGTGATATCTAACAATGCTTCATCAACAGACACAGGAAATAAGGAATCGGGTTTGAAATCCATCAATATTCCATAGAATTGTTTGGAGATATTTTCATAAGTGTCAAAATCATACTCCAAACAGACCAAATCTGGGCAGAGTCTTTTTGCTGTTGTGACCCACATTCCATTTTTGACACCATATTCTCTGCAAGCATAGTTACAACTAGCAATATCAGCTGTTGAGTTCGAACTTGACCCACCATAAGACACACAAACTGGAGTATTGTTGAAATCAATTTCAGGATATTTCAGTGATGAAGCTGTCGCAAAGAAACAATCAAAATCTATGTGTAAGATTAATAAACTTTGCTTCTCCACAAATCTTTTGCTATGAGTTTTGGAGTTTTCTAGTGCTAATTTGAGAAACTCTGAGCGTAGATCTGCTTTCCAGGTACTTAAATGATGAAGTCTAGATCTTGAAAAAAAGACCTTCAGAAAGTTTGGATGCTTTGAATCAATAGCAGCATCAATATGGTCATTCAGAACTTCTTTTACCTTGTTTTGTGTAAGTTGACATAGATTTTTTTGGTTTTTGGAAAATTCATCTTCCTCTTCATCTTCATCTTCATCTTCATCAACATTTTCATCAAGGTAAAGGTTTTTCTGTGTCTCATCTTCTTCTTTATCGCCGTCATCATAATCCCCCTGTTCAGTATTGACACCATCTTTCGTGAAATTTAACTTCTGCTGTCCATAATCCATAAGAATAATAGAATAATCATTCCAATTTTGAAGAACTCCCTTATCAACACTATCAACAATCCATTCTGGTCTCACTACTTTACAGTTCTTGAACTCAATTTGTTTTCTTGGTGTTATCCTACTGGCTACAATATGTGTAACTTTACCCTTTGAACTCATATGATGAAGGAACTTCCCGCCATTAAGAATGATGAGCTTGTGTAATGTTGTGATTCCTGGTTTTGTAATCCCATTAACATGAATAATACAGTTTTGAAATATGTTTGAGGATTTAGAAGTTTGTCCTTGTTTAGATAATCTCTGATTCTCCCATTCGATGTATTCATCATCTTGCTTTTGTTGCTGCTTTGACTTGTTGTCAAAATAACTTGCAAAATCACCAAAAATGACATTTTTTGGGGATCCAGTTTCAACTTGTTCAATCTCTGGCCCAAGTTCTGATCCTAGTTCTGGTTCTGATTCTGATTTTGATTCAGTGTCTAATTGTTGCTTAGGTTTAGGTTGTGCCAGTTGAAAGCAAGATTCTTCTGATTCAAGACTCAGTGATGGCTCATGATATGGTACCACTGTAGGGCTTGAGGGAGGAATGTGTGGGTTAGTTTGCTCCTTCTTTCGACTTTGGCTCAATTTATTAATAAACTCAATAAGCTCATCGTCATCCAGAGAGTTAATAAAGCTCCTGTTAGAAACTTGAGAAATATCAGCTTCCAATTTATCCGAAGCTAGGCCTTCCATATTGCAAACATCATTCACTGCTGTTATTTCAAGGGGTATTTCTTAGAGAATAAAATTATTTGTTCTTTCTCTAATATGTTCTTTTTATTATTTATTATAAGCGCCACTACAAAACCAAAATAGCCATAATAAAATTCCATTAAATAGAAGATAAATAAAATAAAAAAGATATACGAGCACCAGTCTCTTATTTAGTAGCCTTAACTGCCTCGATTAGAGAACTCACAACTTGTGGGTTAGATAAAGTACTCACATCACCGAGTTGGTCCTCTTCACCTGCTAAAATCTTTCTCAAGATTCTTCTCATGATCTTACCAGATCTGGTCTTAGGTAAATCGTCCACCAAGATGATTAATTTTGGAGCAGCAAATGGACCGATCTCTTTACGAACAGTCAAAATTAATTCTTTGGAAATATCTCCACCTTGTTTAGTACTCTTCAAAGCAACAAATGCAGCAATTGCTTGACCAGTCAATTCATCGGCAAATCCAACAACAGCACTCTCTGCAACCAATGAGTTTTCAATTAAAGCAGCCTCAATTTCGGCAGTGGATAGTCTATGACCTGAGACATTCACAACATCATCCACTCTACCTAAGATCCAGAAGAAACCATCTGCATCTCTGGCTGCACCATCACCAGAGAAAAAGTATCCTGGGTAAGGCTTCAAGTATGTATCCAAATAACGATCATAGTTGTTCCAGATAGTTCTTGCGATAGATGGCCATGGTGATCTGATGGCCAAGATACCTTCAACATTTGGACCTTTCAGTTCTTCACCAGATGCTGGATCTAAGATGATTGGCTCAACACCAAAAAATGGCAAAGATGCGGAACCTGGTTTCAATGGGGTAACACCGGCCAAACCAGAGATCAATTGGGAACCTGATTCAGTCATCCACCAGGTATCCAAGATTGGAATTTCAGACTTACCAATTTTTTCGAAATACCATTCCCAAACTTCAGCAGCAATTGGTTCACCAACGGAACCTAAACTTCTCAAAGAAGATAAATCATAGCCTTCAATATAAGAATCGCCAGCTCTCTTCAATAATCTCAAAGCAGTTGGAGCAACGTAAAATTGGGTTACTTTGTAATTTTGAACAATCTCCCAATAACGTGAATAAGATGGATAAGCTGGTGTACCCTCAAACACGACTGTAGTAGCACCGTTCAATAGAGGACCATATACCACATACGTGTGCCCTGTAATCCATCCAATATCACCAGCAGTAAAGAATATATCTTCAGGATGTAAATCAAAATTGTACTTGATGGTGATAAGCGCATTCAATAAATAACCGGCAGTTGAATGTTGAATACCTTTTGGAGAACCAGTAGAACCAGAAGTGTACAATAAGAACAATGGGTCTTCAGAATTAACAGGGGTTGGTGGAAAGTATGGACCAAACTTCTTTACTTCTTCATGCCACCATAAATCTCTTTTTGGGTCAAATGGAACATGGTTACCAGTTCTCTTGAAGACCAAAACGTTTGTGACCTGTGGAGTTGATTTCAAAGCTTCATCGACAATTTTTTTAGTTTCAATAGTTTTGGAACCTCTCTTAGATTCATCGGCAGTAATAACAATTTTGGAGTTTGCATCATTGATACGGTCTCTCAAAGAAGCAGAGGAAAAACCTGCAAAAACCACAGAATGTAAAGCACCAATTCTTGTAATCGCTAACAAAGTAATGATAGCTTCTGGGATCATTGGTAGGTAAACAGCAACAGTATCACCTTTCTGGACACCTAAGCTGTTCAAAATGGCAGCAACCCTCGATACTTCCTTAAGTAATTCACCATAAGTGATGGTTCTTCCTTCGTTAGGCTCATCAGCTTCGTAAATAATAGCAACTTTATCAGGGTTCTTCAAAGCATGTCTATCGACAGCATTGTAGGAAGCATTTAATTGACCACCAACAAACCAGGATGCAACATCATTGTTGACGAACCCTTTACCGGTGTCTGGGTATTTAGCCACATCAAATGGTCTAATCCAGTCCAAGTTTTCCCTAGCAAGATCTCCAAAGAACTTTGAAGGGTTGTCAATTGACTGCTTATACAACTCGTTATAGTGATCAATGTCCCTAATATGTTGTGGACCAGGTCTTTTTCTGTTGTTTTTTGGCTGTGGAATCGCCTTGATATCCAACAAGTGTGCGTTTTCTAGTGGTTTTGTAGATTCTGGCATTTTAGCTATAGTAATAGGAGTGGAATTGGCTTATGGCAAGAAGAGCAAACAGTGCATCTTATATAACCACAGAGGATGCCAGATTCCAGCCCCACAAAAACAAGATAAGCGACACAGTGTCAAATGATTGTGTGCCCATTTGAATTTGTGTGCATCCTTACTCAATTACCCCTCCCTTGAGGGCCGCGTTGTCTAGGACTCCTGTGTCCGCCCAACCGCGAGCTCAACATAAATGTCTGTCAAATTACTCGAACGCTGACTGGACCCTTTTCCGGCGGTAGGCGTGATCACAAGTTAAATTTCGCTAAATAGTTGCCCAGATAAAAAGGTCATCACATGCTTTTCCACTCAAACGAACAGATTATGTAAACAATCAGCTAAAAAAAATTGACACTTTTTTAACCAGTTTTTAAACTTACCCTAGCAACCATTAATGCACACAATTGGTGTGGGCGAAGTGTGAGTTGGTAAATCTCGAATATTCCCTAATTGGAATGTTATATAAATAGAGTTACTAATTTGGTAATTTTCGCGTGTTGACAGATAAACGCTGATTTCTAAAAAAAAACTATATTCGAAAAACCGCAGTCCAATCTAATCCAAATTCTAGCATAAAACATAAATTTTAAGCTAGAGGATTCTGCAGTTTAAAAACAAAGTTCAACATATTCACAACTTATTAGAGAGCTTAGAGTGTGTTTTTATTTTGTACTGAAGGAGCTATTTAAGATCAAGTTTGGTCAGAATTCTGGTGCAATATGAGATTCGTTACAACGCTTATATTTCTCGTGTCCAGCCTTATACATCTGACACATGCTGAAAAACTAATACAGACAGGTTCATTATTAACCTGTATGGAGAACTCACAACTTACTGCTACGTATTTTGATGTCAAGTTCTTCCCTTCAAATAAAACAGTCATTTTTGATATCAATGCTTATACAACTATAACTGGTAATGTGTTAGCAAAAGTTTCTTTAATTACATATGGTCTAAATGTGTTGAACAAAGAGATTGAGCTATGTTCTTTGGGTCTATCAGAATTATGTCCATTACCTGCAGGTGCTGGAAGAATCGATGTTAACTCGAATTATGAGCTAAGTAGCTCAATCGTTGATATGATTCCAGGTGTCGCTTATACTGTTCCTGATCTAGATGCCCGTGTTAGAGTCATTGCTTATTCTACAAATGATACCGAAACCCCATTAGCTTGTGTCGAAGCTGTTTTGAACAATGGTAAAACTGTTCAGACAAAATACGCTTCATGGCCAATTGCTGCTATTTCTGGTGTTGGTCTTTTAACTTCTGGTTTCATCTCCATTATCGGTCATTCTAACACTGCAGCACATATTGCTTCAAATTCGATTTCTTTATTTGTTTATTTCCAAAACTTAGCCATCACTTCTATGATGGCTGTTGCTAGAGTCCCACCTATTGCCAGTGCTTGGTGTCAAAACTTCCAATGGTCTATGGGTATTATCAATGCTAAATTTATGCAAGATGCCATTAGATGGTACGTTCAAGCTACTGGTGGTTCAAGTACTGTTGTTGTTGAGAATAATGACGTGTTGTCGATTTCAGTTCAAAAGAGAGCTTTGATTGAAGGTCTACAAGCAGCTGCCCCATTACTTGGTTCTACTCTTTTCAAAAGATCTGACTCTACTGATTTCAATTATGAAGATAGTCTTAGTGATACTGACATCTATACTACAGATGAACATAACACTACTGCTTTGACATCAAAGATTTTGATTTTAAGAGGTATTCAAAGGGTTTCATATATGGCTGGTATTGAAATATCGAATTTTTTCTTAACTGGTATCGTGTTTTTCTTATTCTTCTTGTTTGTTTTATTGATCCTTATCGTTACATTTAAAGGTTTTGTCGAAATCTTGGTGAGATCTAATACTTTAAAAGAAAATAAATTCCATGAATTTAGAATTCATTGGTCAACTATCATTAAAGGAACGTTATTCAGACTTGCTTTAATTTCATTCCCTCAGATCTCGCTGTTATCTCTTTGGGAGTTAACAGAGCGTGATTCTGCAGCAATTGTTGTTGTTGCTGTCTTCTTATTGGTCATTATCTTCGGTTTATTGTGTTACGGTGCCACTAGGGTGATCATTATTGGTAGAAAATCTTTTAGAGAATTCAAAACACCAGCTTACTTGCTATTTGGTGATGCTAAGATCTTAAACAGATTTGGATTTTTGTATGTTCAATTCCAAGCTGAATATTATTGGTGGTTGGTCCCACTTTTAAGTTACACATTGCTTAGATCAATCTTTGTTGGTTTGATTCAGGGTCAAGGTAAAGTACAAGCTTTAGGTGTTTTTATTATTGAATTATTTTACTTCGTTGCTCTGTGCTGGAAAAGACCTTATATGGATAAAAGAACTAATGCTTTCAACATTCTTATCCATCTAGTCAATCTTTTCAATTCTATCATGTTCTTGTTCTTCTCCAATTTATTTGGTCAACCAGCTGTTGTTGCTTCTGTCTGTGCCGTTGTCTTATTTGTTGTCAATGCTGTCTTTGCTTTGTTTTTACTGATCTTTACCATCGTAACTTGTTCATTAGCTGTCATCTATAAAAATCCTGACACAAGATATCAACCAATGAAAGATGATCGTGTTTCATTTATTCCAAGAAGTATGGGTATGGAAAAGGATAACAAAAAAGATACTGAGTTATTAGCTTTAGGTGAAAGTGTATTATCGGGTCAGCAACCAGAACAATTGTTAGCATCTGAAAGTGACTCAGAAAGCAGTAGATTCCCAAGATCAAGAATCAACCGTGATGACTCTAGAACCAGCTCTTTAGGTAGCAGTAATAAGGTTGTTGCAGCAAGTGCTGTATTTGGATCCAATGGTAACAATGGATTAACAAAGCCGGGTCTAACGTTTAACACCAATAAATCAAATAATGGATCGGAATTCTACGGAAATGAACAGAAAAATAATAGTACCAACTCTTTGGATAACCCATATTCCAGGGTAAGATCAAATAATCGTTTTTGAATCGAAATTGCTTATCAATTTATTGTTTGGATTTTCTTTTTATATATGACTCCTTTACCTCAATCACTTCGTTTCTTAGTATTATGTTTGTTCCTTTTTTTGATTTCAATGTGTATAGCATCTACTTTACTTGACACAATTTACTTTAAATGCGATTATCTAGATGACTTGATGAAAAAAAAAAAACGTCAATGTAAGTAAACGGATTAGCCTCCTCGAGTAGTAAATAAATCAAGAAAGAATCAGTCTATGCTCGGTAGGATGATTTTTTTGATGTTTTAAAGTGTGGTTAAAAGGAATCGTTTCAGAAAAGAATAACAATTGATATAATTACAAAAAATTTAAACTGGGTAATTTACCGAATTTAAACTTACTGCTTATTTCATAATAACCTGAATGAAAATGTCATTGGATCCTAATTTTGTAGCATTTAACACTAAATCTGACGTATCAATATCTTCTAACATTATGATATATAGAGTTACATAATCAATGAGATAAGACATAACCATAAGATCTTTATAATGATCACTGTGGCTTTTCCACCAGTTCTTAATAGAGCAGGTTTACCAATGATGGATGAAACACACTGCCAAAGGAAGCTCTAAACAAGGCCTTATAATGACCATTGTTCAAGAAAGCCCTCTTAATATCGGAATCGTTGGTGGTGGGCTTATCGGTTCATTCGCGACTATTGTGTTATCAACTTTACCAAATGTCCAAGTGACAACCTTCGAGAAGGCTGAAAGTCCTCGAGAAGTTGGTGCTGCAATTGGTATTAGTGAGTCAGGTCTTGAAATCCTCTCAAAGTTTATTGATATTGATGAGTTCCACTCTCTGACTGCTACTCCTGGTGTAAATTCACGTTATAGCGTCAAACACTGGAAAACAGACGATGTTCTCTCAAGACAGAATCCAATCACAAAGACTGATCTGAAGTTCTGGGCTTCAAAAACTCATAGAAGTGCACTGTTGAAGTTGTTTTTAAAGTATGTTCCAAAAGGATCCATCAAATACGGTTACAAAGTCACTGATATCAATTTCAGTGATGATAAAATCTCCTTGAGATTTGACCAAATTGATCAATTACAACACTTTGACTTGGTCATTGCTGCTGATGGGATTTATTCAGGGATTAGATCCAAAATTTATCCGGATAATAAAGTTGTCTCAAGAGGAACAGTCGCTTATAGAAATATATTCCCTGAAGAACACATCAAACAGGTCCAATCATTCACTCAGCCAGAACGTACAGTCTGCTACACTAAACCAGGAATTGCAGCCTTCCTTTCAGAACTAGGGTTAGGTAAATATGGTCTTGGACTGATCATTACTGAACCAAAAGAAATCATTGATAAATTGAAATGGGACAAAACTGTCACAGAACAAGATCTTGAAAGACTCAAGGAACGTTTAAAAGACTGGCCACAACCAGTTAGAGAAGTAATTGAAGCAAGTCCTTACTTGAGTGCATATCCTTTAGAGTCTGCACAATGGCTGGATCATTTGACTTATAAGGACAAATTGGTTTTCATTGGTGATGCAGCTCATCCAACTTCTGGTGCATATGGTTCTGGTGCTGCATTTGGTATTGGAGATGTCTGGGCTCTTTATAGAAGTATTCAAGAGACAGGTTCCAATGCTCCAAAGAGAAAGCGTGCGGCCCTGAATAATTATGAATTCAAAGAATCAGAACCTGATGTTTATGATCTCAAAACTGCTTTGTTCCTGTTCGATGAGACTCGTCGCTACTTTTTGAAAGACGTCTATGAACAAATTGAAAGAGATAAGAAGAATGGTGCGTATATTAAAGAAAGCTCAAAAGATGAACAAGAAGAGATTGAAAAATCAATACATCTTGCAAACGCTTCAGCATGGCTATATGAGCACAATGTGGAACTAGAATTTCAGCGTATTCGTGCTAAAAACATTCATGTTTTGTATAAATAGAACATTTTGTTATAAAAAGTAAAATCATATCAGATATCACAAAACTTGGTAGTTCCAAAAATGCTATGGTGAAACACATTGAACCAAGTGATTTCTTCACAATCACTAGTATTATCTGACAGACTTTCATTAGGTTGAAAATTGTCAGCCATTTCCACGTGCGGTTGTTCATCTCCCCCAACAGTCTCTTCGTCAGCTAATAAATGGTCTTTACTCTTGCCAAATTCCTGAGCATAAGTATCAGAATTTCTCTGTGCATGCACTTTAATTCCTTTTTCGTGTTCGAGTCGAGCCTTCCTATATTGGGGATTTATATAGAGATCTTTGATCCTCCTGTTTTTCAGTTTATACCTCAATCTTTCTTCCAACTTGTCACCATAATTTTGAGCAGCATTCTTCACAGACTCTAGACTGGATAGCTTCCTCTTCTGAATAGTTCTCAAGTCAGAACTCAGATCAATAACCACCTGAGAATAGTCTTTATTCCTTGAGTTATGACCATCAACACCATATAATGGGTTAACGGTCAGAAGAGATAATGGTAGAATCAAATTTCTGTTCATGTTGCTCACGCGAAATTCTAGTGTGGAAGAATTGTTAGGAAAGTTTCTGATTGAGTTTTGATTGAAGGCTGGTAACAACAACACATTTTTCAAATCCTCCTTTATTTTTAAGCAAAAGCTATGCTCTAAATCTTTTGTACTAAGAGTACAAAACAATCCATGAAGCAAATTATTAACACCAAGTCCGTTGACCCACGATTTAGTAAATGTGTCAAAATATGAATTCAGCCCAGAGTCTTTCTCAACATCAACTAATGGAACATTCGAATTTTTAGTCTCATATTCAGTCCTATTTGCAAATAAAAAGACCATAAGTGGGCCACTTTGGCTATTGAGAGCATTCCTTAAAATGGGGAATGAAGCAGAGTTAGCAAGAATTATGCCATTATCTAATAGATTCGAGTTGAACCTCTTTTGTATTCGTACAATCAAAAAGCAGTCATCCAACGAAGAAAATTCTGGCAACCTAAATGGAACTTGCCTTTCTAAGAATTTGGAATATTGATGGTCTGTCTTATTGATAGGTAGTTCAGTGGTAGTTGAAGATTTGAAAAGAAAAATTGGGTATGTGGATTCAGGTACCAAGATATCAACCCGTGAATTAAACGCATCATTTGGAAGAATGAATCTTTTGGAGTTTTTAGTATAGCCTTGATAACCCAATAAATCGAGTACTCGATCATTCATCTGATCTTTTGAAATTATGGCAATATCATGGTTTGTAGCATCATCTTCTTCAGAATAATTAAGTTGAAAGATGGAACTCCACTCATTCTTAAGTTTAATTAGAAAGTATGGGAGGCTAATGCGTTCAGTATTTGCGCTAGAATGAACATCATAGCTATCTTTAACGGTAAGACTCGAGTTATAAGTAGAAGCAGCAGATATCAGACTAATAAGTAATAGCTGCAGACCAGTTGATCTCATTTTAATAAGATTTTTTTAAACCCAGTGTATAATTGAAATAAAGATTAAAATAGTTAAGTTCAAGTCTAAGGAGTGCTTGCACATATTATTAAAGATCCCAGATAACGATAGGGTCAAGTGATATTTGGTTTTGTGTATCATCTGGGTTTGTAATATCTGCGATTGAAGTCTAATAAAAAGGTAAAAGGGGAATATTGGAATAATCAGCAGTCATATGAAAAGAGACATTCAATTAATGTTCTCAAGGGTTACAGATCACCTTAACACAATTGTTATAAGTCTAAAATAGTATAAACTAAGGAGAAATAGCCAAACAGGGTAATCATATTCGCGATCATTTCTCATGGTTTTTTATAAGTGCACCAAATTGTTTGGAAAAAGACCAGCTTTGGAGAAGCTCCGTGGAGAAAAAAGATGCTCAAATTAGTTTCCTCTCGTTCTTCTATTTTAATTCCTGGTAAGGTGTCGTCATTGGCACCAGTATCTTTGAGAGTTTCTCAATTACGAAGCTACTCCCAGGACACTTCAAAAACTACGCATTTCGGTTCAAAGACAGTCTTAGAATCAGAAAAAGAGAAACTTGTTGGTCAAGTGTTTAGTTCTGTTGCTTCAAAGTATGATATTATGAACGATGTCATGAGTATGGGTGTTCATAGACTCTGGAAGGACCAGTTTATCAGAAAATTGGATGCTGGTGCAAGACCTGGTGGTCGTCCATTAGACTTCATTGATGTTGCTGGTGGTTCCGGTGATATTGCTTTTGGTCTATTAGACCATGCTAAGGCCAACTTCGGTGATACTAAATCTACTATGACTGTTGTGGACATCAACCCAGATATGCTAGAAGAAGGTAAGAAGAGACTTGTGCATACCAAATACAAAGATGATCCAAGAGTCCAATTCTTAGTTCAAAACGGTGAAACCCTTGATAAAATTGAAGATAACAGCAAAGATGTTTATACTGTTTCCTTTGGTATCAGAAACTTTACAGATATTCAAGCTGGTTTAAATACCGCTTACAGGGTTCTAAAACCAGGGGGTATAATAGCTGTCCTTGAGTTCTCAAAAGTTGAAAACCCTGCTGTTGACTTAGTGTACCAAAATTGGTCCAAGGCTTTACCAATCTTTGGTCAAGCCATCGCTAACGATTACGACTCTTACCAATATTTGGTCGAATCCATTCAAAAATTCCCAAAGCAAGAAGACTTTAAAGGAATGATACAAAAAGCTGGTTTTTATGTTCCTGAACCTGGTTATGAGAACCTAACTTTCGGTATTGCTGCCATTCACATAGGTATCAAATTATGATTTCTGTATCTGTATATAAATATAAAAGACATGATATTCCGCGAATATTTCCTAATTTGTAGAAGATCTGGAAATTGTTATACTTTTGGGACATGAGAGTAATGAAGACCTTAAATATTAAAACACCCAGAAGTACTTTGAAATTAGTATGTCTGATCAATTCCATCAGAGTTTATCAGAAATTGTAAGGA
Organism: Wickerhamomyces jianshihensis; assembly: GCA_030562945.1. NCBI lineage: Eukaryota > Fungi > Ascomycota > Saccharomycetes > Phaffomycetales > Wickerhamomycetaceae > Wickerhamomyces > Wickerhamomyces jianshihensis. The sequence goes on from JAKUAH010000236.1 coordinate 196,530, forward strand.
TTTTGAAGTCATCGCCTGGCTCCGTCACGATCCAGAACATCCAAAGATTATCGAATATTTACAAATTCGAAACTTTTATTGAATCTGTTGATGATAACACTAAAAGGCTATCAATTGCGGGTAAAATTCTAGTCATTGATATAGATTATGAAGATAGTGCTTTATCAGACCCACCATCATCAAAAGATCGGACTTTCTTCCAACTGAAGGACGTCAAATTAGTTCTGGCGAATAACAACAGCAATTTCAACTATCACAATTCTAAAACACATGACAACATTTTAAAAAATTCAATAGCAAACTATAAGAAGCTGGGAGAGTTTGATAGAAATTTAGGGAAATTATCCCTATTTGATGAATTTACCACAGATTCAGTTGACTTATACAGTTACTATATTCAGATATATGAAGGTTTAGTTACCAAATTTGGGACTGATAAGGTTGAGCTTAATTATGATAATCAGTTCAACATTAAGCTACTTGATAGATTCTTGATAACTTTGAAGAGTGATGAGAGAGTTAACCTATCAGCCTCTGAACTGGTTCAATCGGATAAGACTGCGATTGTAAATGAGGTTGGAATAAATGTAACTTTCCTCAATGATAAGCCAGGTTCTTTACCTCAAAATTATCTATCACAGAATCAAATAGTCTATGAACGAAGTGCTAATGAAAAAAGAGCTGTTTTATTCACTCCAAATGATATTTATGTTTCGAAGCGGCCAAATTCACACCTCAAGCTACAAGGCTTCCAATTCATGCAAAGCAAAATAATCCCAATTCAAAGCTTCATCAATGGAAACATCACTACAATTATAAAGATTATTACAAAGATGTATATATTTGATGTTCTGGTCAGCTTCATTGATGAGCTGAAATCAATGTTTGAGAACAAGAAAGACGCCATCACAACTAGTGAACTTGAAGAGGATGCTGATTTGTTTCTAGAATTTGTTAGTGGAAACAATGAAGATGAGATGAACGTTGATCCTCAGTTTATTACAGTTACCATCACTGAAACATTCCTGGATATAAAGAGCAGTATTGAAGGATTCAGTGGTACATTTGAGTTTGATGAGCAGTTTGAAGCCAAATTAGATAAATTGAGAACTCTAATCAACAATTTTTGAAGCCAGAAACTTCATATAAACTTACAAAATAGTAGTAGAAAATAGATAGCTCATTAATAATAATCCATGCAAATGAAGTGAAGCAGAGTGCTGGATGGCTTTAAGGCTGAACAATGAATAAAGTCATGAGTACCTGATTAAAACTAAATATTTATTACCCGGCCTTCTCTAATTAAATGTCATCATAATATCATGCTAAAATTGGTCCATTCCGAATGCATCACTTCAAACTGAACTCTGTAGATCAAAAGACTGTTCAAAATGCCAATTCGGTTCGTTGATTCAGAGGAGGACTTCAATAATTATGTTCAAAACACAGATGGTCTTGTGGCATATTTCACCGCGTCCTGGTGTGGCCCATGTGAATTTATGTTACCGATAGTTGATCAACTACATGACTCTCTTACAAACATTGACATTATTAGAATTGATATTGATTCATTCCAAGAATTAGTTTCTAGATTAGAAATAACTGCGGTGCCAACTTTCGTCTTCTACAACAAAAGTGCTGAAACACATAGAGTCCGTGGTGCTAATCTTAAAGCTGTTACAGAAGGTATTCAGAATTTGAGTCAAGCTGTTGGTCCTGATGCTAAACGCTATGTCACTGCTGAAGCTGTATCCGGTTCTGTTGATAATTTTGAGACAAGTGAAGAATCTTCTAAAGTTTCTAGATATATACCTAATGGGTTTAGCGTTTTAAACGGTTCAATATTCTTTGGGGACTTTGAGTCTTTAAATACTGAAACTGTTGATTCATCAGCTGATATTAAAGATCTGGTTAGAAAAACACCTGAAACTCTAAACACTACCATTGTGTCTGATGCTGATTCCCAGTTATTGATACATATTCCATTGGCTAACGTTTCAAAAGTATATTCTGTGTTAGTAAAGACCAAAAAGGATGCTAAATTTGAAGATGAGGCTGTTCAGGCTCCTAATAAAATCAAGATATGGGCTAATAACACCAGCATTATTTCATTTGATCACGCAACATCTGTTTCTTCTCTACATGATGAAGTCTTGGAAGATGAAAAGTGGGATGCTAATGGTTGGTATGAATTTAAATTAAAATATGTTAGATTCCAAAAAGTATCTACCATCGATATTTTCTTAGATGGAGATGATGAGGATGGACACACTTCTATCGATAGAATCCTTCTTGTTGGTATTGATGGTGAATCCAAGAACCAAGGTAAATTAGAAAAGATTGCCGATTAAACCATGTTATAAAATAAATGCTTACAATTCTTGATTATCATATAAAGTAGACCCAATTATTGTATTTTATAAAACTAGTTGAAAAAAGAAACAGGAGAAATGATAAAGTTTCAGGAAACTTAGAAGATATCACTAACGTTTTCTGGTAATTCTTTGATTTGAGTGGAGTAGAACTTTTCGATTTCTCTCATCATACCAACATCTCTGTCAGTGACAAAGTTGATGGCAACACCCTTACGACCAAAACGACCACCTCTACCGATACGGTGAATGTAGTTTTCTTTGTTGGATGGCAAGTCGTAGTTGATAACTAAAGAAACTTGTTGAACATCGATACCTCTGGCTAACAAATCAGTGGAGATCAAAATACGGGAAGAACCAGTTCTGAATTCTTGCATGATGGTGTCTCTTTCTTGTTGGGATAGATCAGCATGGATGGCAGAGACAGTGAATTGGTTTTCAATTAATTTGTCAGTCAACCATTCAACTTTTCTTCTGGTGTTACAGAAGATAACGGCTTGGGTAATGGAGATAGAATCATATAAATCAATCAAACAATCAATTTTGTATTGTTCTTGTTCAACGTTGATGTAGAATTGTTTGATACCTTCTAAGGTTAATTCATCTTTTTTAACCAAGATACGGACTGGGTTTCTCATGAATTTGGTGGTAACTTCCAAAACATCTTGTGGCATGGTAGCAGATAACAAGACAACTTGGGTAGTTTCTGGCAATAAGGTAAAGATTTTGTAGATTTGTTCTTTGAAACCAGATGACAACATTTCATCAGCTTCATCCAAAATGAACATTTTAATGTTATCAGTCTTGAAGAAACGACGTTCAATCATATCGTAAACACGACCTGGAGTACCAACAACAATTTGGGCACCAGCTCTTAAAGCTTCGATATCATCTTTAGTAGAAGTACCACCGATGGAAGCATGGACAGAGACGTTCAAGTGTAAACCAATGGTCAAAACAACTTTTTGGATTTGTAAAGCCAATTCACGGGTTGGAGCCAAGATCAAAGCTTGAGTAGTTTTGCTGGTTTCATCAATGTTTTGCAAAGCAGAAATAGTGAAAGTGGCAGTTTTACCAGTACCAGATTGAGCTTGAGCTAAAACATCACGACCTTCAGTGATTGGTAAGATGGCACGTTGTTGAATAGAAGATGGGTTTTCGTAACCGTAGGCGTAGATACCTGTTATTAACCTAGTTAGTAAATCAGTCCAGTTATATTGAATATGTGAAATTAATTTTAAAGTGCTTTTTTGAAGGTCGTTGTTGATGGACAACAGTATTGAAACACAAAGTCAAATTATTAATTGCTGATGGACATGATAAAACGAACATAAATAATTCGATGTACTTAGTTTTCTGGTTTTATTTACTATAATTGTAATGTGAATTGATAGTCTTATCGTTTATTTTCAAGTTTCATGTCCAGCTTCAACAAATTGCACAAAAAATTGAACCTCACAACGTGATGAAAAACTCACCTCTCAAGATGTCTCTTTTCAAGTTTAAGTCATCGAAAGAGTAGACAACATTGTCGTAGTTGGACTCAATCAAGTTGGAGTCGATTTCAGTAATACCGTCAGAAGCCATTTTGTGCTTTTTAGAGTAAAAGTAGTTAGTTTGGCTGAATCTTTTTGCCTTAAAAATTTTTTTGATGAAAATTTTTTGAGATCTTTTCCGCGAATCTACAAGTCAGTCACGTGTATGGTCATGTGATGCAGCGTGTATTAGTATAGTGAAAGATTATAATAGCAAGTTTAAATGTTTAGATTTAGATGTTTTCCAGTTGATTATCTTGGACTTTTGGGGTTATTGAACTTTCCTGTTCTTCCACCGTTTCCAATCCTTCCTTTGTTTCTAGTTCTTCGGAGGTTTCTGGAATACCTCCAATGTATCTCTTCTCAATTTCTTTAAGCCTTTCCTTTTCATCAGCAAGGTACTCCTTCTCCTCCAATTCTTCTTCGACAGTTCTAACTGCTTGAGATTTTCTTTCTGCTTCCTCTTTCAGCTTATCTTGGATTTTCTTGATTAATGGAAGGTCAGTCCATGCGTTATCTCCATAAATAGTGCCATTATTGTCAAAAGTTCTTTCAGGTCTGATTTGATTTCTTTCAAACTCCCATGGGAAAATTGGTGGTAATGAACTCTCTTGTGAATCATGAAGTTCTATTTCCCCTTCGTTATTTGCATCAGACCAAGAGGAATAGTAACTGAGGTCATGTGGGAATCTAGAAGCCTCTGCTACGCCTGTTTTAGGTGGTGCCTCGATAGCTGGGTTCCATTGAGTATCATCCGGTTGAATCGTCTTAAACAGCTCATAGGATTTTGGATCTAGTAAGAATTCATTGGCCTTTTCATATTGAGTGTCTTTCTCAGGTTCAATGGTCAAATTCTCAAGTTCTTCAGTTGGTACGTAATATACTGGAGTGATTCCATGAATCTTCTCTGTCACTGTAGCACCTTGGCCATAAAATTCATAGAATCTATCCCACCAACGGGATTTCAATCCAGATGAATCATAAGAATTCTCCCAAGGCTTGACATTCCCAATGAAATGGACTAATCTAATCTGGTCCTGAAAGTAGTTATAAGCAGGTTGATATTCATATTGACCTGTGGGGGTGACGTTATATAAGAACGGAAGCTTAATCCAACCAACTTGTTCAGTCGTAGTTGAAGCTTGCTCATCTAAATGGAAATATTGATTCAACAACCCTTGGTCGGCACCATCAAAAGAAGGATTATCAGTGTGCTGAATTTTATTTAGCAAGCTCAAGTATGTGTCAATTGAAGGTTTGAACAGAAACAGCCCTGAATTGAAGATATCAGGCCAGCCTGAATCTGGAACAGCAACTATCTGAGATGAAGCGATATCTCCATATTGTTCAAATAATTCGGCAGCAATTGATTTTAAAGGTAAGGTATCAGCATCCAAATATAAAACTGTATTGAACTGTGTCAGTTTGAACAAATTAATTTTGGAATAAGTTGGTGATAGCTCAGGACGATCCAGAAGAATGAGCTCCTTGGATACAGGAGCATGGATAAGAGGAGTGTCAATGATTTCATCGTACACTTCCTGGAGTGCATTTATTTGGAAAGGGGTCAATTGGGTCGCTAATAGGACAACCAATTTGGTATCAGGAGGGAGATCTTGTCTGAGAGTTTTCCCGAGTACAATCACCCCAGGTAGATAAGATTGTGTGAATAGCAGTGTAGCGATAGCATTGGTCATTTTGTGATCGTTCTTTTCACCAATTGGAAACAATGGGATTCCAGGGCCCCTTCAATGGTTTTGTTTTTTATGATGGTTTTCTTGTTTTGCTTGTTTCGCTCGAAATGTAAACAGCCCTGAGCAATGTGACACGCAACCCCCAACCCTCGTGCAAATCTTCCCTCGTCAAAAAGGGCCGGGATGTGTGATTGTTAGTAGGTACAAATTTGTCCACTACAGCATTATATTTTCTATATTTTACAAACTAATTATAACATTATACCTTTTCTTATACAGTGCAATAACCATGTGTGATTAACGGGAGTAACTCCAGACGTTTTTCAATAAACCATCTCTTTGAGCCAATCTGTTTAAAGAGTCATCGGATTCACCACGGGATCTAACGTAACCACTTAAAGCGTAGGTGGTGAAAGAGTTTGGAACAGCACGACCTTCTTCGTCAACGTTGGCAATGTTGATTTGAACAGAAGCATGATCTTTAGCTCTGATAATTCTGTTGGAAGCTGAACATTTACGTGGAACGTATAATTCGACCTGAGTATATTGTTAGTAAAAGTTCCTGATTAACAGTTATAGGACATGAGTGATGCTGAGGGGAAATAACTGGTTATAAGTATCGCATTAGGGTAAATATTGTCCTCCTTGGGTTATATTCGAGTTGAATTTTTGTGTAGTATTGTTATATCAGCTTAAAACAGAAATTATGGCCTGTGAAACCACGTAGGATTCTTCATCCAAAATAATGATGAGTACAACAGAAATTAATCAATCACGCACTAACCACATATGGGTCTCCTTCTTATATATAAATTGATATTCTCCTCTGTTAGCTCATAATCTTAGCAGTTTTGATGAACGTATTCATATTCAGTTCCAGTTCAGCTTAACTGAATCTGCTTCCCTTTATCAAATTTCTAATAAATACACAAGGCCATATAGTCCGTTGTTTCCACATGCGCTTCTCCAGTATGTCCCGCTATTCTTCACTTACAAGTTGACCTTTATCGTTTTCCATTTTGACTTAGTTATGTGTGATATATAGAATCGTTATAGTTAACTGTTTCTCGTTTTGATATTTTCAATTTCACACCGAGTTTGTGAAAAATTTGTTTGGTGGTTACGAAGCCCTTCTTATTGTTTCGCGAAAGAGTGTGGTGTGAACCACATATACCCTTGTTGTGATCACGTGATATTGCTTACTGTTTAGGGCAGTCACATTTTGGGCAATAAAGAGAAATAGGGTACTCACTACAGTGGAGGGTTAAATATGTTGTATAAGAGCATCTATTTTCTAGATAAAACAGCGACACTTTCAACATGGTGTGTTTGAGGAAAGAAATCGAATCCTTTAATACTTTCAATCTCATAATCACTACCATTCTCAGTATGACTCAAGAAAAACTGGATATCTCTAGCTTGTGAATGAACATTACAACTAACGTAGACAATCTTTGCTGGTTTGTAGTCTGATAGCTGATACAAGAACACATCATCACATCCCTTTCTTGAAGGGTCAATGATAACGGATGTTTGATCATTTGGAGTATCAATCTCTGCAAAGATCTTTTCTGCTTTGCCATCAATAAATTTGGTGTTTTTGACTCCATTTCTCTCAGCATTCTTTGTGGCAAATCTGATACTTTCCTTACTGACATCGACACCAACAACCCTGTCAACACCTTTAGAAGCTGTTATACTGAATAAACCAGAACCACAATAAGCATCCACTAAGTATAATGGATCTTCAGGCTTCTTTCCCTTGATTTGTAAGTTAGAGCAGACATACTCAGTCACTCCTGGTAGAATAGAGTTATTATTTTGGAAGAACTCACCAGCAGAAAACTCAAATGTGAAACCATTGATGTACTCGGTGACAATCTGTCTTGGGTTCGTGACACAAGATTTAATTAGGTCTTCGTCGTCATTCTTTGATGGCTCAACGATACAGCTAATTTGGCCATCTTCAACGTTTTTGGATCCCTCTTGTTCATTCTGAAATTCTATTGTGTTAAGCTCTTTCTTAATGACTCTTGTATGTTCTCTCAATAAAGTTGTAGCAGATTTTTTATATTTAGACCACTCCTTTTCGAACTTAGCTCTTTCATTAATCATACCAACATTGATGATTTTAGTACCAATAATACACTCTTCGATATCAACAATACCTTGGTTGCCACCATCAGTTTCCCTCCAAGTTGGTTTTCCTTTAGCACCGAATCCAAAAGGAGGTCTTTCAGTCAATTCTCTCTTTCTTGGTACATCAAAATGCGGTGTTAATTTGGTTCTATACTCAAACTGTTTTGGCGAAGGAAATGTCTCTTCAATTTTAGGTATTTTGCCTTGTTTGATCAACTCTGGAGCTAGGAATTCGTATGCGTTTTGAATAGTTTTTTTCTTAAATTCTAATTGAGTGGAGTATGGTAATTCTTGATACTGACAACCAGAACAGATACCAAAGTAGCGGCATCGTATTAGAGAATTATCACGTTCAGGCGATGGTGTTTGGATCTTCAATAGATCAGCTTCAGCATGGTTTGGGTGAGTTTTAAAAACTTTAATGGAGACAATATCACCTGGTATAGCAAATGGGACAATTACAAGTTGTTTCTTTGTCGGTTCAATAGGGTGGGAAATTAATGCCAGCCCTTCACCATTAGATGTTAGCTCAATGATCTCAACATTTGTAACTTCTCTATGGTATGTCCAATATATTTTTTGATCATTCAAAACACCATTGATATCGTTTGTAATATCATCTTCGGATATGCTGTGGTGCAATAATATCTTTTTAATTTCAGCTTGTAGAACACCCTGTGGCGAAGTTTCATCGACTTTCTTGTTCTTATACCTCTTCTTTCTTAGCTTTGGTTCCTTTGGCTGTTTAGTGCGTCTTATTGGTTCTTTAGTTGGCTCTGCGGCTGGAACACTTTCAGCCTGGTGTTTTTTCAAAGAAGGTTCAACGGAAGGCGATCCAACTGGTGAGATATCTCTTTTAGCAACAGAGCCGGTCATTTCCTCTCTTTTCCAATTCAATTTCTATGTTTACAACGAGAATAAAGCTCATCTCTCTAAAAAATTTTCTATTTACAAAGTTCCGAAAAGAGTAATTTTCGTGAATAATCATATCTAAACTGCATCTCATAGGCTCAAATATAAAACGTTAGGTAATCTGATAATTTCCCTTCCGTAGTAAGTTCGCTTGATTTAAAATGGAAGAAGATCACTTGACTGCCTTAACAATTAAATATAGAGTTCAAATAAGCTTGAAGGGGATGATATTGTCAAATTGATGGCTATTGCATTGTCTTGTGAGCATTTAGAGCATTATGAGTGGTTAAAGAAATCACCAGAAGATATGGATTGTTTATTGTAATAGTATTAATATCAGTGTCATTTTAATGGAGTGCACCACGAGAAAAGAAATATTAAGCAAGACATTAATAAAATTGCAACCAGCTGTTTGTTTAGTCTTCTGTTTCTTCAGTATATTCAATTGGCAAACTAGCCTTCTCAACATTCTTGAAGGTTGGTAGTGGTGCAATTTTATATCTGTCAGCTGGTTTGTCAATTATGCTGTTCGTAATATCTGGCTTATCAATGAACACACCTGGATGCCCGCTTTGTCTGATTTCGTTTTTTAATAGTTGTGGGTCTTTTCTTATTCTGTATGAATATGGATTTGCGATATCATCCTCTAATTCTAAAATCATATCATAATGCTGTTGAATTGATCTGGAATCTGGGAAGTTTGTAGCTAAAAATTCGGAGTAGTCCAGTAGCAAGGAATTAATGACAGATAACGGTAATGATGACTCGTATTTTATGAATCTGATTATTCTGTTAAGCACAATAAAATCTGAATTTTCTTTGTGAAATGAATAGTTGAGAGACCAGAAAATTATACTATCATTCAATATTTCAAACTTAGCGTAAAAGTTCAGCAATTTTTTAACATTTGATTTGTTGCCAATATAGTACCAGTTCAACTTTATGATTTCAGTTATTATAACAGCAATGGTTTTATCTGTTAACAGGTTCAAAAGTCTTGTACCTTGTAAATCTAAGTCGCCTTTCGGTTGTCTCTTCAAATGCTTGGCCAATATTACCTCCAAATAGTCGCAAGTTTTAGCGTAGTTTAGATCATTTTGTCTTGTAATGAATTTTATGTAATCTATAATAGGCTCTGTCTTTTCTTTATTCTGTGAAATTATTGAAATATATGCATCATGAATGCGATCTGAGTCCTGATTATAAACTTGCAAGAACAGGGCGTAATTAAGTCTGATCTCTATGAACTTCAAAGGAAGGAACAAGTTTATGGCTTTCTTATAGATTGAATCTAAACTTTTGAATTCATCTGGGAATGCGACCAAATACCAGTCAAGATACTTATACCAGAATTTTGGAGATAATGCAGTTGGAATTAAACTTCTTTCAAATGTTGAGATGGTGATTGCTTTATTTAGCTCTGAAGGGGACGATTCATGTTTGTTTATCAAAAGATTCAAATAGTTGTCCCATGTTGTGAAATCTTCTTCTGGTAATGGAGCAAGATTGAAAAAGGATTGTTTTATCTGTGATTCGAAAGTCCAAATTTCACCAACAAAAGCTTGAGTTTGGAGAAAAACAGCGTTGAAGTGATCAGAAACATGTTGTTTGTAATGATCTTGGTCCAAACCTTCCTGTATCTGGATCCCTTCCAATTCAACTAATTGCTTGATGTCGAATGACTCCTTCAAAGTGAAGAAGGTCTGGTAATATTTAGCATATTGATGTAAAGGAATCCTTATAAGTCTAATTAAGATTCGCATCGTAGCAACCATATCTTGATTTTCAAATTCTAGGTACTTATCCCAGAAAGGATGGGATAAGAATTGATAGCCAATCAGTCCGATGGCTTTCTCAAATAGAAGCCTGATATTCTCTTTATCATTGTTATCAGTATTTGAGATGGATATTGTCAGATAGTCAATCCACAATTCTAATGAGTTTGGGAAGTAGTCTAAAGACTCGGATAACACTTTAATGGACTCAGCAGTACCGTTAATCTGGTATGTGATTGAGATATACTTCTTCCAATATCCAAAGAATAATGGGAACCTCGATAATAACTCAGCAAAAGTATTCGATATTATCGTCTTTACCAGCTGGGAAGGAGATGGATACTTGTTTAGAAGTTGTTCAGTAAGTGTTATCAGCGTTCCCCAGGCATTGATATCATTAATATTCTTGTCTACTGTTTCTCTGGCTACTTTCCAATCTTGGTTCTCATCGATAAAGTTTGGATCAATCACTCGCTCTCCCAAGTTTGACAAATCTGAAGGTAATCTGGTGTCTGAAACATCTGGGACGATGTTAGAGCTCATTTCAATAATTAGACGTTCTTCAAGTTAAACTTTCAAAGGGTAAACACTATTTAAAAACCTGTCTTATTTTTGGTCTGGAAACTTTTTTTCGCGAAACCATTGAATTTTTCTCTAAAAGGTAAACTTAAAAGCTGTTTGGGTGATAAAAGTCCTTGTTGGGTGGCTTCTGTGTTTGACATCTGCGCTTGTTGTCTTTTCCCTCCTTGAAATTACTTCATCTGTTACTCTTCTAATCCAAAAATGGTCAAGGTTGTCGGGTTTAAGGTTGATGTTACCCTGAAACAGAATGGTAACCACGTCACTGGGACAGTGGCCAAAGTGCATGAAAAGAACTTATATCTGGAAGATGGGACCGTTATTGGTGGCCATGATATCAAGGACTTGAAAGTTATTGATATTCCTAAGGACCTTAAGAAAAAGAGTAAAAAACCACCAACAAAAAAGAAAGATAACGCGGTTTACGAAACCAACTACCAGGCTCAGGATAATACTACCACTTGGGGTGATGATACTATCGAAAAGATCAAAAACACTGGTGATTTTGATTTTGAGAGAAGTACTGCAAATTTTAATAAGAGTGCTGCTCTGGAGGAATTCGAATTGAATGACCGCACTGATCCTTCTCAAAGATTGGCTGGTCACAATAAGATCAAGACAAAATATGATAATAATGAGAACGTATTATCAAAAAAGAGCGACAATTGGGATGAAAAGGTTGATCAAACCGCCTCAAAGGTTTTGAACAGCATTATTAAAACGGCAGGTGACACCTCCACAATCTCAAAAAGATCTCCTTCATTAGAAATCAGAGGCTTTCAGTTCTTCTCATCTATAACTACTAAAGAACCACTTCCTCTGGCCACTCCAATTCAGCTATTAGAAGTCGAGAGATCAAGTAGTGATAACTTCAAGATTTCACCACAATTACTTGCTGAAAATGCTAGTAAAGGTATTTCTTCATTGGTAATCAAGATTCTTGGAGGAAGCTCAAGAATCAATCAATTAAATCATAACTTACCACCATTAGTCTTATTAATAGCTGGAAATAATAGAGCCGGGGCTAGATCTATTGCAACTGGCCGTCAATTGACCAACCAGGGCTTCAGAGTTATTGCGTTCACTTTACAAGATTCTGAAAACGTAGATGATGAGCAAGTCAAGTTCCAATTGGAGCTGTTCAAATTAAATGGTGGTAAACATATATCATCTACCTTAAAGAAGTTGACAACATATCTGAAAACCATTGAAACTCCTATTGAACTGATTATTGATGCTTTACAGGGCTACGATACAAATATCAGTGACTTATGGGGTGAGGAATTAGAACTTGCACAATCAGTCATCAATTGGGTGAATAAACAAGACGGTATACACAAAATTTCGCTTGACATTCCATCAGGGTTTGATGCAGGCTCTGGATTAATCTCGGAGATTGTTCCAATAGAAACTAAATGGGTAGTGAGTCTTGGGTTGCCAATTAATGGGTTATTGCATGCTTACAGTAATAGAAGTGTTCAAAAGCATGATTGGAACCATTATTTGGTCGATATTGGTCTTCCATCCAAACTGTTCAAGAAAGGATCCTTAAGGAAGTTCGACCGTAACTGGTTTGGTGGAGATTGGAGTGTTCAATTAGAGATTGAAGAAAAGTAAATATTATAATGGCTAATTTCATGGATGCATTTTCTGCACGTAATTTTCAGTACGATTAAACCGACTGGATACTAATCAATAATTAATCCCGCCGTTTGTTATCGGAAGGTGCGTAATTTTTGGGCTTGCCTGCCTAAACGTGGGTATCTTTCTTATAAATAGCGACCAGCTTCTGTCAAAAAAATTCTTCTCTCAAAAAATGATCAACAAAAAAAAGGATAACAACAATTATTCCTAAACACAAAAAAGCGCATTACTATCCTCAAGAAACATCAGATTTAAACCCAAATCTCATTGTTCCTATTTGAATTATTCCTTCAACCCTCTTTTCAGGATATCAGCTGTGCTAATTTTAAAGAAAGTACACTTCGAAGCTAAAACATTGATATCAAAACAATAACCATAAACTTCATTTTAAAACAAGCAATCTCATTAGAACTTAAAGTTTTCTTTCATAAGAGCAAATCATCTCAAGAACTTCCTCACTTACCTATTCTTGAACTTTCTTTTAACTGAGTGAAAGATCCTTCTAGTTTAACGTTCGGAAAAATCTTGACAGGGGCTGTTTCTAAAGTTAAGCTCCAATTGCCTTCAATTATTCAACCTTATTCATTCCCTTTCTAATCCTTTAATTTTCTCTCATGGGTTTCTGCTTCAGTTGTCTTTCACGTATGTACCGTTTTTATCTGATAATCCAATAAAGTTGAATGCCGTTACTAACTTTTCTACAGGTCGAAACACTGATGGTGAGTACCAGCCGTTATTGGCAGAAAACGAACGTGAGGCTATCGCTGCCTTATTACAGTACTTAGAGAATCGTTCAGAAGTTGATTTTTTCAGTCATGGTCCTCTTAGAGCTTTAAGTACGCTAGTCTATTCTGATAGTATAGACTTGCAGAGAAGTGCGGCTCTGGCATTTGCTGAAATCACAGAAAAAGATGTGAGACCAGTGGACAGAGAAGTTCTTGAACCAATATTGATTTTATTACAAAGCTCGGATGCTGAAGTCCAGAGAGCTGCCTGTGCAGCTTTAGGTAATTTGGCTGTAAATAACGAAAACAAAATTCTAATTGTTGATATGGGTGGTTTAGAACCTTTAATTCGTCAAATGCTGAGCACAAACATTGAAGTCCAATGCAATGCTGTTGGATGCATAACTAATTTAGCTACACAAGATGACAACAAAGCAAAAATTGCCAGATCTGGTGCGTTGGTCCCATTAACCAAATTGGCCAAATCCAAAGACTCTAGAGTGCAAAGAAATGCTACTGGAGCCCTACTAAATATGACCCACTCTAATGAAAATAGACAGGAATTAGTGAACGCTGGTGCTGTGCCAGTTTTAGTTTCATTACTTGCTTCCCAAGACGCAGATGTTCAATATTACTGCACAACTGCTCTATCAAATATTGCAGTTGATGAAGCCAATAGAAAGAAATTATCACAAACCGAACCAAGCTTAGTCAATAAACTAGTCCAGTTAATGGATTCTGTCTCGCCTAGAGTTCAATGTCAAGCTACTTTAGCATTGAGAAACTTAGCATCAGATGCTGGTTATCAAATAGAGATTGTCAGAGCTGGTGGATTACCTCATCTTGTCAAACTTCTACAATCATCCCACCAACCACTTGTGCTAGCTGCTGCTGCTTGCATTAGAAATATTTCCATTCATCCTTTGAACGAGGGTTTGATTATTGATGCAGGATTCTTAAAACCTTTGGTCGATTTGTTAGATTATAACGATTCGGAAGAGATTCAATGCCACGCTGTGTCTACTTTAAGAAACCTAGCTGCAAGCTCTGAAAGAAACAGATTAGAATTATTGGAAGCCAATGCTGTTTCAAAATGTAAAGAATTAGTATTGAAAACGCCTGTGAATGTTCAAAGTGAAATTTCTGCTTGTTTTGCTATTCTTGCCTTAGCTGATGACTTAAAAGACAAGCTTTTGAAACTAGGACTGATTGAGGTCTTGGTTCCATTGACTTTTTCAACAAATAGTGAAGTTTGTGGCAATGCTGCTGCGGCGTTAGCAAATTTATGCTCAAGATTATCAGACTACAAGCAAATAGTTGCTTATTGGGAGTCACCAAATGAAGGTATTGTTGGTTTCTTGATCAGATTTTTGAACTCACAAAATCCAACTTTTGAGCATATTGCCTTATGGACTATCCTACAATTATTGGAAAGCGAGGACCAGCAGACCATTCAATTGATCAAAGATAACTCTACTATAATAGCTGCTATTAAGAAGCTAGCAGAGGAAAACTATCAATCCTCCAAAACTACTAACAATAACTATTCCGAAAATGATGAACAATATGATGATCCTAAAGCTGAGATGTACAGCCTTACCCAACAAATTCTACAGTATACTAATTAATTGCTAACAATTATAAAAAGATGGAATATTTCAGACTGTTCTACTAAAAGTGTTAGAAATCATATTCTAGTTGATTTCTAGACCCTCAAAAATATGAACTTGAGAAATAACCCTATATTACAGATATCTTCTGTTTACTGACTTTTTCCATAAAGCTGCATAAATTTCCTCTGTGTTTTTGATTCAAGCTATTCTTTTTTAGTGGTCAATCGTAATTTAATATTACCTAGGGAATTTGTAGTCTTTTTTCGTAGAGTATCATTTTGTTTATTGAGATGTCTCATTGAATTTCACAGTCATTGACACAGTGTTTCATTTTATGACTTGTCATTTATATTATGTGAGTGACAAATATCCTTAACTTTAACAGTATACTAAAGAATTCTACAATCTATTTGTATTTTTTGTCTAGTTCTCACATTTTAACTTCAAATCATAATATGAATAAGATCCGCTGGAATAGTATACGGCGGTTTCTTGCAATTCAACTAACTTTATGACCTGTCAAGGACTCGGATTAAGCGGATTTAGCGGAAATTAGAATGAGCCAAAAATCACATATTTAGTCTTTTAAAACAAATTACCATAAAAACGGTTTATGATCATGGAAGCATGAAAATTTAAGATCTTTCAACTCCAGTTAAACTTTTAATTTTTCTTTTCACCAACACTTAATTTTTTAAGAAACTTTGAGGTAAATCACTAAATTAAAAATTACCGAAATTCAACGGTGATTTTTGTTCAATTTTATAGAAGGTAAACTATTTCTTTGTTAATTTATTTTTTATTTCCCAAAATTTCTTTTCACTTCTTAGAATCAAACACTACTACTGCATTGTCTTATTAGTTCTAAAAATGATTCTTTTTTAAAATGGTGGACTTGCTTTAACATGTGTCAACATTTTGATGTCTGAAAAAGTGTCAAAAACTGGAAAAGCCTAATGACAAGAATTTTTTTTCGTTTTTCTCTTTTATGTTGTGATTCACAATAATATCAATTATTTGGAAACAAACCAGAATCAAATTGTGGGATCCATTAGTTATTACATTTATGTCTTCGGTTTAGAGGATTCATGGTGATTACCCTACCTTGTAGAGCCAAAGCGAGAATACTTGATTGTGAATATTTTTGTCCATATAAAGATAAAGGTAGTCCTATACGTGCTATTGAGGCGTGTAGACTACCGATGGAGTATGAGTAGTCGTTGGAGTGCTATTGGAGCGTGTGGACTACTGACCTTTGTGTCTCAGATGTGAGCTGTGTAAAAGATGTCTTTTAATATACAAAACTATAAACTGAAAGTCGTTTTTGTTTTTCTTGAGTGGAAGCATCCAGAGTCAGAGTCTAACCTAATTGTGCATATTGGAATGACCAATAGAACGAGTGGATTAGCTTGACTCGTTGTAAACTCTCTGTATTTGTCCCTGTGCTTCTAACCAAACGTCTCATAGGTTATGTAGCCCGTGTATATGCACACGCTCCTAACCACATGATTCGTAGCTTAAGAAGTTCTCTTTACAGTCCAACAATTGGGTTGTATAGTGTAGTGGTTATCACCTTCGGTTTTGATCCGGATAACCCCGGTTCGAATCCGGGTACGACCTTTTTTTGGCAAAATTTTCTATTTCTATTCAGAAATAATAATTTGTTATTTTTTGACATCCAACTTATAATCATAAAATTTTGATACAGAAACGAGAAACTGAGACCAAGAGGTGCTGATGAGCTAAACTGGTAATAGAGTAAGTCAAAATTAGCAGGATACTCAAAATTACCATTTTCCAGTTGCTGACATAATCAACTTATACTTTTCCAAAGATACAAAATAAAAATTGTCAACAAACATCGAAATAAACATATCAAACAGGTGATAGAAACGCGTATCTTGAAACAGAGCTGCTTATTTGTCAGAAATTGAATCTGAAATCTGAAATTGTACTGAGCTTCTTTATATTCAGTTTTTCTCATTTCAAGAAGTTGATTATTCACCAAGCGTTATCATTATCATTCAAGAACCATTGAAACTTAACACTAATTCCAAATTTTTAATCAATAATGTCATCTAAAGATGGAAACCCAGCATCACATGCGCCTGATCAAGTGAATCAACAATCCTCCCATCCTACCCAACAACAAACCCAAGCACAAGCACAGGCACAGGCACAAGCACAAAAGAGAGGGGGCCAACAGTTCTCAGCACAAGACTTAAATCGTATCGTGTTAGAATACTTGAACAAAAAAGGTTATCATAAAACTGAGGCTATTTTAAGAGTCGAGAGCTCACATACCCCAACACCACCATTATCACATGTCCAACAATCTATTTCAAGAGTTCCTATTACAGATTCAACTGCTGTCTCTAACACAAGCAATGCTGGCACACTCTATACAAATGTTGAGAGCATTGACCCAGAGTCATATGAGAGAGGATATTCAATGTTGAGAACTTGGGTTGAAAGCTCGCTGGATATTTACAGATCTGAACTATATCGCGTTTTGTATCCTATCTTTGTTCATTGTTTCTTAGATTTGATCCGTAAAAACTCAACTGTTTTAGCTAGAAGATTTTTCCAAAAGTTTAGTTCAGACCATGAGATTTTGCACGGATCTGAGATCAGTAAGCTCAGTGGAATTGGTAATGTCGAACATTTGCAAGAGAACGAATTGGCACAATTATACAAGAAGAATAAGTATGTTCTACATGTCACCAGAACTTCGTTAAACTTACTATTGTACTTCTTACATGAGAATGAAGCTATGGGTGGTTCAACCTTGATTAGTTTGATAAATAGGTACATCAGACCAGTAATTGTTGCAAATAATGAATTTCAGAATATTGAAAATGATGAAGGCTCTTTGAACGACGGTATAATAGGATTGAACGAGACAGTAAATGAAATTGAGAAATTCAACAGTCAGCCAGTGAAACTTGGTAAATTACCGGCAGACCCTGAGTTCGTAAAAGAAGTTGAGCTTGAATTGACTAGAAGAGATGAGAAAGATTTACAAAACAAGAACGGTTTATTAGCTGATGAATTTAAATCCAAGGTTGAGACATCTGAAGACTCACCTGCTAAAGAAGTACTACCTTTACCAGCTCCAACAGCAATTGATGTCAAGAAAGAAGTTCTAGCGATCAAGGAATCACGAGATAAAATTAAATTAGACTCATTCCAAGTCAGTGCTCCAAGTGTGTGTATGTACACTTTCCATAATACCAACGATGATCTAACTACCATTGAGTTCAATAATGATTCTTCATTGGTGGCTGCGGGTTTCCAAGACAGTTTTATCAAACTATGGTCTTTAGATGGCTCACCATTGAAATCAGTATTACCAAATGATAAATATAACAATGATAACTCAAGAAAATTGGTTGGTCATAGTGGATCCGTGTATGGGTTGTCATTCAGTCCAGATAACAAATACTTACTATCATCAAGTGAAGATAAAACAGTGAAGCTGTGGTCTATGGACACATTCACACCATTAGTGAATTACAAGGGCCATAACCATCCTGTATGGGATGTAAAATTCTCACCCTTTGGCCATTATTTTGCTACTGCTTCTCATGATCAAACTGCTAGATTATGGAGTTGTGATCATATCTATCCATTAAGAATATTTGCTGGTCATTTGAATGATGTCGATACAGTTGAATTCCATCCTAATTCGACATATGTCTTTACAGGTTCGTCTGATAAGACATGTAGAATGTGGGATGTTGCCAAAGGTAATTCAGTAAGAATATTCAATGGTCATACTGGTGCTATTAATACGATGGCAGTTTCACCAGATGGAAGGTGGTTGGCATCAGGTGGTGAAGATTCCATTATTAATATTTGGGATATAGGATCTGGTCGTCGTCTGAAATCTATGAGAGGACATGGTAGATCCTCGATCTATTCATTACAATTCTCACAGGAGGGTTCTTTATTGGTCAGTGGAGGTGCGGACAATTCTGTTAGAGTATGGGATATTAAGAGAGGTACACCTGAATCAGGACCATTACCAGAAGAGAAATTTCCAAATTTGAATGATGACACTAGTACTTTGAATTTACAAAGTAAGGATAAATCTGAAGAAGCTAAAAGACGCAAAGAGATTATTCCAACATCTGACCATTTGGCATCATTTTTCACCAAAAGAACACCAGTATATAAGATCCATTTCACTAGAGGTAATTTGGTATTAGCAGCTGGTGCTTTCCGTGGATGAATTTTATGTATTTTTTTTTTTATATGTGGAAAAGAAATGTGTATTATAATCCTGTTTTAAGGTAGATATTATGAGATTATTGGCTTTGCAGGATCCCAAGGTCCTTGTAGCTCATCTTTATACTGTTGTAATACCAAAAAATAAATTGGAGCTACCGTTAAAATAGAGAAATGAATCAGATTCCAGAATATCAAGTTGATCAAGCTATGTGACATTTTATAGATGAAGATGCTCACAAAGATGTATAATCCGAATATTAAAAGGTTATGCAAATGACTATAGTTCAACCTGAGCCATAAGTTGAATATTGGAAACAAACCATGGACTTCAAAAGCAAATAAGATGAAGCAAAATACTGAAGCTGAAGAGTCCAATCTTGATGCCAATATTATGACATTTGCAATATTGATATTTGTACTAAGGATTGAAGGCTGGGCTTTAGAGTCTAATTGGAATTTATAGTCATTAAGTATAATATTGAGTAAAGTGAGCCAGAATGAAAGATTCCAAATTGAGTCAGATGATGTTGATTCCGATAATGATTTAAGAACAGGTGATAAAGTTAAAATGGATAACGTGATGAGAAGGGATGACTTGAAGAAGGTAGATTGGCTCCTCGTGGATTGTGAATGAAATGAGTATATTGAGTAGCATGCTATTGAGAGGATAGTCGATAACGACACCGGTACTGACGGATCCCAGTTGAATTTATATAGTCCATAAAACACAATATATACCGTAGCGATAGTAGACAGTTGATGTGAAATAAGAGCAAAATGCGATACTAAGTGCCAATAGGAGTACTTCTTCACCGTAGAGTTTCTCTTGAGCTGTGAAAGGAAAGACTTGTCAACGTAGTTATCTGGATAAGGCTGTTTTATGTACAGAAGCTTTTTCCATGGAATCATTTGCTACAGATTGTTGTTGCTTTAAAGCGGAAATGAAAAAAAAAAACAGTTTTTAAAAATAAAACCTTCACACGAAGACAGTAGCTAAACAAGATGGCACAAATTCCAGAGTTGCGAATCGAACAGACGATTTCTTCGCAGGATAATTTCAATGAACAGTCGAAGAAAGAAGAATTTGGTAAAGCTCGACCATCAGTCGATTTCCAGGACAAGTTATGGACGCAAATTGATGTCTTGGATGATGTGAGGAAAATGAGCGAGTCTGTTTTGGCAGAGGAAGCACATGGCTACGGCGAAGGACCTGATGAGCCTGGAGCAACTGGTGCCGCCAATGGCACGGGCACGGGCACGGGCACAGGTGGTGGAGGCCCCGGCACTGGACAGTCAGCCCATGCTCGCTCAGCCCAGGCGGCGAAACAAGCCCGGGAAGCGCAGGCTGGGATTTTAGGGAAGATGAAGCAGATTGAGGAAATCATAGGCAGTGGCGGTAATGCCGGCGTGCAGTTTAACGAAGTTCGCGAAAAGATGGAACAGTTGGAAAAGCTTGTTGAAAAGTCGCATCGTTCTTTTCCGTAAAAGTGGTAAGGTGTTTAAAAGCAACGGAAATTCCTCAATTTTAATTAGTTATCTATTGAAGAGACACAAATAACCTCAATGTCCACTTTCTCACAGTTCAACCTCACTACCGAGCTTTCCGCATACAAGCAATTGCAAAAATTGTACGAATCTCAAGGGAAATCCTTGAACGTAAATAAGGAGTTTGCAGAAAACCCTGATAGATTCACCAAATTCTCAAAAGAATTCACCAACTTTGATGGTTCCAAAATCTTGTTTGATTTCTCAAAGAACTTGATTAATAATGAAATCTTTGCTGAATTAGTTCAATTGGCCAAACAAGCTGATGTTGAATCCTTAAGAAATGCCATGTTTGCCGGTGAGCACATTAACTCCACCGAAGACCGTGCGGTCTATCACATCGCTTTAAGAAACAGAGCTAACAAAGCACTATATGTTGATGGTGAAAATGTTGCTCCAGAAGTTGATGCTGTTCTACAACACATTAAAGAATTCTCCACTCAAGTTCGTTCTGGTGAATGGAAGGGTTACACTGGATCCAAGATTACTGATGTTGTTAACATTGGTATTGGTGGTTCTGATTTAGGTCCTGTCATGGTCACTGAAGCTTTAAAAGCCTACTCTGGTGACGTCTTGAATGTTCATTTCGTCTCAAATATCGATGGTACTCACATTGCTGAAACTTTAAAGAACTTGAACCAAGAAACAACTCTTTTCTTAATTGCTTCTAAAACTTTCACAACTGCTGAAACTATCACCAATGCCAACTCTGCCAAAACTTGGTTCTTACAAAAAGCTTCTCAAGCTGATATTGCTAAACATTTCGTTGCTTTATCTACTAACGCTAAAGAAGTTGCTAAATTCGGTATCGATACTAAAAACATGTTTGGTTTTGAAAACTGGGTTGGTGGTCGTTACTCTGTGTGGAGTGCTATCGGTACTTCTGTTGCTTTGTACATCGGTTATGAAAACTTTGAAAATTTCTTGAAAGGTGCTGAAGCTGTTGATAAACATTTCGTTGAAACCCCTCTTGAGGAAAATATCCCTGTTCTTGGTGGTTTGTTAAGTGTTTGGTACAATAACTTTTTTGATGCTCAAACCCACTTAGTTGCTCCATTTGACCAATATTTACATAGATTCCCAGCTTACTTACAACAATTATCTATGGAGTCCAATGGTAAATCTGTCACAAGAGGTAACTCTTTCACAAATTACTCTACTGGTTCCATTCTATTTGGTGAACCAGCTACTAATGCTCAACACTCTTTCTTCCAATTGGTCCATCAAGGTACCAAAACCATTCCAGCTGACTTCATTTTAGCTGCTCAATCTCACAACCCAATTGAAAACAACTTACACCAAAGAATGTTGGCCTCGAATTACTTTGCTCAATCTGAAGCTTTATTGAAAGGTAAAGATTCTGCTCAAGTTGTTGCTGAAGGGGCTACTGGTGATTTAGTTCCACACAAGATCTTTAGTGGTAACAGACCAACCACTTCCATCTTAGCTCAAAAAATTACTCCAGCTACTTTAGGTGCTTTGATCGCTTACTACGAACATGTTACATTCACTGAAGGTGCTATCTGGAACATTAATTCCTTTGACCAATGGGGTGTTGAATTGGGTAAAGTTTTGGCCAAGGCCATTGGTAAAGAATTGGATGATACCAAACCAGTTGATACTCATGATGCCTCCACCAACGGTTTGATCAACAAATTCAAAGAATGGGCTTAAATGAACTGGCCAAAACTTTTATGTAGTGATATTTCGATATATTTTTAATGCCAAAGTGTTTTTTTTCTCTTTTAAATGATTTCTGTAGTTTTTTGTATACTTCTTTTTGTTGTCAATTAACGCGTGAAAGTGAAAAAAAACACCTTCCACGTGTAAAGCTTTCTAGATAATACGAGTAGACAGAAAAGAGATATTAAATATGAGTCCGACAGCAGATGTTATAGTTGAGAATCATAATGAGTCTATAGTGATAGAAGAAGAACAGGAGTTAGAACAAGTAGTTTTAGATGAAGGGGAACATGATCAAGCAGTTGTTATTGATGAAACCAAACAAGAACATTATAGAAATTGGAAGCTGAATTCCATCCACCTTTATGATTATCTGAATACAAACAACTTAGTGTGGCCTTCCTTAACAGTACAGTTTTTTCCTGATCAAGAAACCCCATCAGGAAGTAATTCGACCAAGTACAGATTGTTAACGTCAACTTACACTATACCTGAGTTTCCAACGCATTTACAAATTAGACATATAAATATTAGAGATCAAATTGAAGAAGTTTCACTTAAGAAATACGATCCAGTACTGAGTGAATTCCAATCATCTCATTTAAACTCATCTTTGAAATTAGATCAATCCATCTTACACAATCAAGATATCAATAGAGCCAGAATCTTACCACAAAACCCAAATCTAATTTCTACGATAAATAACACTGGTACGATCCATATATTTGACAAAACCAAACACCCTTCAAATTCATCAGACGATTTCAAATACGAGATAAGATTAAATGAACACAAACAAGATGGGTTTGGATTGAGTTGGAATAATCTTAAACATGGTCTTTTATTGAGTTCTGCATCTGATGGTCTTACAAAGATTTGGGATATTACTAAATTCCAGAGCTCTTCCACAGATATTCCATCATTACAAACTATTAAGACAGATGATATTGGCACTAATGACGTTCAATGGAATCATTTACATGATTCAATATTTAGTACGGTGGGTGAAGATAATTCAATCAAAATATTTGATCAAAGATCACTTTCATCAGATCCTAAAGCTATTACAGATCCTCAATTTCATTCTAATGGTATTAATTCACTCTCATTCAACTTTCAAAACTCATTAATTCTCTCTAGTGTTGATTCTATAGGTACGATTAATATCTGGGATTTAAGAAATATTTCAAAGCCATCCATTTCCTTATCTAATGCACATACTGGATCTATATCTACAGTTCAATTCAATCCATCAAGACCAAATCTACTGGCTACGGGTGGTGCAGAAGATAACATGGTTAATATTTGGGATTTTTCAAAAGATGATGGAAATCAATTGATCTTTAAACATGGTGGTCATTTCCTCGGTATTAATGAACTTAATTGGAATCCAAATGATGAATTGATGATCGCTTCTGTGTCAAATGATAATACGCTACATCTTTGGAAACCATCAAAGGACTTGGTTGTATAGAGGAGAAATTACATATTGATTCCACAATAATTTACCAACTGGGAAGCTTACACTGATAGATGACAATCAAGTAGACGATATAAGCCCTTCACAAGTACTATTTATATCCCCTTCCATCACTCGATCGAACTACCAGCAAAAAGTAATAGCTCAATAAACCACTCAATTCACTCCATCAGTAGAGCCTTTAGAAAAGCACATATTACATAATCAGAAACGAGAGTCGTGATTGGCTGAAAACTGTTGTAGAGCTCAAAAAAAATTTGGACAAAAAAAGTGTTGACAAAAAAAAGGAACACCACTTTTTAGAAAGAGAGATAAATTTGTTGTGATAATATAGCGATGAGTTTACGTCAATTCACTTTAAGAGGTAAGTTGAATAGAGAAGTTTAATTTTGATTTGTACTGGTATTGTTACCTAATTTTTTTTTGCCTTTTGTGGGAGGAAATTGTGTTTAGAGTTAAGGGTGTTTAACAAGGGTGAAACCAAATCATGTCAAAATTATAGTAATTCTTTAAGGATAATTTTTACTAACGAGTATTCTCAGCTGTTCGTCCAGCTTCTTTTGCTCTACGTCAACCAATTGGTATCCGTTGTTTGTCTACTCAAACTCCAGAACAAAAAAAGGCTACTTCAATCATTGACGCTTTACCAGGTGATTCTGCTTTATCCAAAACTGGTATCTTAGCCACTGCCACCGCTGCCTCTGTCTATGCTATCTCTAACGAACTTTATGTCTTGAATGAAGAATCCATTCTTTTAGGTACTTTTGTTGCCTTCTCTGCCATCGTTGCTAAAGTTGTTGGTCCATTATACAAAGACTGGGCTGATTCAAGAGTTCAGTCCGTTACTGATATCTTAAATTCTTCAAGAGTTAAACATGTTGAAGCTGTTAAAGAAAGAATTGAATCAGTTACTGAATTGAAAGATGTTGTTTCTACCACCAAAGTTTTATTTGAAGTTTCTAAAGAAACTGTTGAACTTGAAGCTAAAGCTTTTGAATTGAAACAAAGAGTTGACTTAGCTCATGAAGCTAAAGCTGTTTTAGACTCATGGGTTAGATATGAAGCTTCTGTTCGTCAATTAGAACAAGAACAATTAACTTCTGCTGTTATTTCTAAAGTTGAAAATGAATTGTCCAATCCAAAATTCCAAGACAAAGTCTTGCAAGAATCTGTTACTGAAATTGAAAAGATCTTTGCTGCTTCTAAATAATTTTGATATACTTGGGGCTATTTTTAACGATTGTTATGAAACATTCACTTTTGTTTTTGTGTTGGATGGACACAGGTGTTCTACACAAAGTTTGAATTGTTGAATAACATTAAATAAATATTCAAGAGAAAATGAACAAAATGGAAATAGAAAAAGAAGATTATACAATCACAGTTTTAGAAACGTTTATGATATAAGATTATAAGGAAAATATGAATTGTTTTGTAATAAAAAGAACAATTTTTCATGACATAATTTCATTAGTAGTTTATCTTCTTCAAGGGTTTCTCAAAGAAGACGGTATGAATGCTGTTGTATTTGGTTTAACTTGTTTCTTCTCGATGATTCTTGTAACAGTATCCTGCTTGAAGAATTTTGGTGGAGGTGATGATGGCAGTGGAATACCTTTCACTGATTCATCAGATTCATATTCCTTGGGAGTGCTCAAGGGATATTTGATATTAGTGAACCCTGTAGGAGCTTCTCCCAGTGGGTTCCATTCAGGGTCATAAAATATGCTTTTATTTCCTAACTTTTCAAGTTCTTGTATTTGTTGCTGGTCGTCTTGTAGTTGATGTTCCTCTTCATAAAGATTATTCTTTTTGAGTAATTCCAAATCTTCCTCTAATTTCTCCAACAATTTCTGTTCATTGTAAATTAATCGGTCATTATTTTGCTGCTTCTTCAAGATCAAATCATTCAGTCTCTTCTCTAGTCTTTTGGGATCTGCTTGTTTTAATTTCTCAATCTTCTCTTTCGCTCTCTGATCTTTCTGTCGTTTAATATCTTTTGCCTTCTGTTTTCTCCCTGTTAATAACAAGGTTAGTTGTTGTCTATGGTCAAAATGAGGTTTCTAGACTACCCACTTTCCTGTTCAAGAATGTTAACTTGGCCATTTTTACCCATTTTTTTGGTTGTTGTGTGTGTGTGTGTATTTTCACTTTAAATAAAGAAATAATAATAATAAAACAATAAAAATGGAGGAAGAGTTATTGATTATACACAAAGTGGCTGGGCAATCTACTGCAAAGTTGGCCAGAGATAATTGGTTTCTACTGGAATTGACAAGTGTCTATCTCTCTATTTGTCAAAATATATGAAGAATTTGATAGTTGTTACAGATATTTGGTTTGTTCATCTTTGGCATTGTTAAAACATACAATTTTTTCAATTTAATCACCTTTTCAATACACAAACAACTAAATACCCAACGAAATGAACCCACAAGAAATCGAACAACCAACTCCGAACTTTAGTGGAGTTCCAGTAGAAGCACTGGAATCGTTGCGTCTACGATTGACACAGCTCACGCACTCGTTAAACAAACTGCAAACAGAGATGAGAGACGCTACTCTTCCGCATTGGGTGTCACTTCAAAACCAATTCAACATTATTCTAACCCAACTGGGATCACTATCTTCTACTCTTGCCAACTATTCTGATATACTAGAGAAGACTGTGGCTTACCCACTTCCCCAGTTCCCTACTACAGAACAGGAAGGTTTATTGACAACGTTGTTAAGGAAGAAAGCTTCACCAGAAGTTGTCGAATGGATTGAGGAGTCCAAATCCAAATCCACTGATATTTTGCTGAAAGATGATGAAGATATAACGAAATGGGCAGTTAAGTTAACTGTAGATATGAGAG
Organism: Wickerhamomyces jianshihensis; assembly: GCA_030562945.1. NCBI lineage: Eukaryota > Fungi > Ascomycota > Saccharomycetes > Phaffomycetales > Wickerhamomycetaceae > Wickerhamomyces > Wickerhamomyces jianshihensis. Next base: position 223,317 of record JAKUAH010000236.1, read on the forward strand.
ATGAATTCAATTTGAAAGTAGAAGAGGACGTTTTGATGGAAGATATCGATGCTCCTAAAACAAATGGAAACTTTAATGATATTCTTAAATTTATGTATCAAGGGAAACTACCATAAAATTAATCAAAGGGAAAAAAAGATATGGGGTCCTTTTTTCAATATATACAAGATTGATACTATAAACATGCTTATTCAAACTTAATTAGACACCCAGCATTTCATCTCTTGAAAAAAAATCATTCATCCATTCTAATATATTTCATGATAATAATTTGATAACAAGTTCCCAAGTACCAAACATAATGATACTATTAGGAACAGTTCTTAGTAGATGAGGGGTTAGACCACCATACATTGATGCGAGACCTTCTTCCTTAACAACCAATTTGAAGCATTGAATAACACCGGTATATTTTGGCTTACCATTTTCCAAAGGAGCTTGTCTTAGTCTAGTTCTTATAACTTCATGTGGATAAGTAATTAATGATGCAACAAATTTAGCAAAACCTGCAGAACCTGATCTTGCACCCCATTCAAGAACTGAATCCATTGTAGTCTTTTCATGGCCTTCTTCTTCTCTCTTTTTTGCTTTGTTTGATATTAAAGTCTTCATTTGTTCGTATAAAACCCATTGAAGAGTACTTTCTGCTGAACCAAGATAAGAAGCTGTTAAACCTTTATATAAACCTGAAACACCTTCATATTTCAATACTGATTTGATACAGTCCCATGAATTTTTGTAAACTTTAGCAGAAGATTTATCTAGTTGCAATCTTGTTTTCACAAGCCATATTGGATTTGTAGCAGTAGATGTAGCAATACCAGCAGCAATGGCAGCTGTTAAATGTATCCATGTTGCTTCTTCACCATTATTAAAGTTCTTCGAAAGAAATTCTTTTCCAACACCATATGTAAAGAAGTTTATTGATCTTGCTGGAATAACACCAACTAAATTAGGACCAAGACCTTTAAAAAGAGCTGTGAAACCTTCTTGATTTCTAACATTATTGATAATACTAAACGTTTCTTTGAAATGTTGAGCACCTTGTAAGATAATATTTTGTGATTTCATGGTATTTTGGTAAGATGCTCTATAAACATCACTTTGTAATCTAGTCTTCACAACGTCAAACGGAGATGTACAGATGGATCCAGCCATACCACCAATACCACCAGCAACAAAGTGGACCCAAGGTTTCACCCCTGTTCCATCTGTTTTAGAATGTTCAGAGTCTTTCAGTACCGATGACTTCTCATCACTCGCCAGATATGGTGCTGATTCTCTAGCATCTTCTTCTAGTTTATCCAGGCTTTTCTTACTCATCACTGATGTTGTGATTTATTAATGTTATTTTTGAAGAGAAATATAGAAATTATGAGAAATAAATTGCTGAAATTGATACTTGTCACTTGTTTCAGATAAAACTTGAGTGTGAGTAATTGAAACAAATATCAAACAATATGAAACAATATGAAACAATATTGACTTTCCCAGTATTCACTTGAATAAAATATCAAAAAAATTATCAAGGGTATATGAAGGTATGATAGAAAATAGCTCAAAAAATGGATATCAACTGTTAGAGCGAAGTTAACTCAAGAGCTCGACAGATAGCACGAAAAGTAACTGATAATACTTTTTTTTCCTCTTCACTATGGCAAAAAAAAAAAACTTTTCAGCTTGATTATATAATCAATAGTGAATTTGTGATTTATTTGGCAAAATTGCTTTGATATGTGATTTGTCAAGGGGTTGTTGCTAAGAGAATATGTCAGCTTTAATGATCTTACGTTGAGAGAAATCAGTTTAAAGCACTCAATAGAAATTTGAGTGACGTTCCACACATTTGAAAATATTGCTCATCACGTGATTTTAAATAAATTTTTGTGTCAAAGTTCTCAATTGATTGATTGTTCAAGTGGATTTACCGCAGTGATTACATTATAACAACTAATGAATCCATTAAAATCATTTATACATAGTTTATAGATATACTTCCATAATCAACCTGTGATCAGATGAAAGTCTCATAAGGAATAGGTCCAATAGTGATTGGCTTATTGTTGGTGGTTGAAACGACATGAGCTTCTCTTGGTTTTGCTGGCTGACGCTTTAATTGGACTGTTTCACCAGTCTTTTGTGCTTCAACTCTTTTTGCATTATTGGATTTGACTCTTTCCAAGAATTCCTTACGACTATCAGAGTGTTTGATGTGCTCAACACGTACGTGAATTCTTTTCTCGATGTAGCTACTTCCTAAAACTTTATGGATAATAACACCAACAGAGGATCTTGTAACATCGAATACAATACCTGTTTTACCATGGTAGAATTTATGTGGAAGACCCTTTTGAACTGCACCATTACCTTTGATGTCCACGATATCACCAACTTTATAGACGTGGAGATAAGTGGAGATGTTTGATGCACCGTGCTTTCTGAAGCCACGAGCAAAGGCATAACGAGTTCGTTTTCTATAACCTTGTCTGAAACATGTGTTAGCTTATTTGTGTTCAGGTTAGATAGCTTCACAATAGTATCTCTAATAGTTTTATAAATCTAGGGATACGGAATGATATGAGTTGAATAAGACAAAACATACGTATGAGCCATAATTAGTATTTATAAACCAAGTCGTTTCACTAGTTGGAACAATTCAATAATTGATCAATTTATAAACACATATGAAAACTCCTTAAAATGAATCCACAAAGCAACATTCGCAATCTCTGTCCTCTGTCCAGTGTTGTGCTGGACCCATCAATTTGGTGCGCTATTACGAAATCCCCTATTTTTCGATGTAAAATCACGTGATTGGAAGAGATCTATGGGGCAAATGGAGAGTATTACAAGCTCAGTCTTTTTATTAAACTTTATTCATAAAACACTAATATACAGAGACATAAAAACTACATTAAACAAAACCTTGAAAGAGGTGGATGAATTGACAACAAAGAAAAAAATGTCTAATCTTCAATCATATATACAAAATCCAATTAGACATCCCAATAATTCCTTAATTTTTTAGATAAAAATATCAAGAAATAATTTATTCTTCGTCTTCAGCGGCTTCACCAGAGTTGGCTTGACGTTTTCTGGCAACACGACCAGCACGGGCACCACCGAATGGAGAAGTTTTGGCAAAGTCAATGTGTTTTTGGGAGTCCAATCTAACAATGAAAGATGGAACGGAAACAATTTGTTTACCAACAGCAATGTGTCTTTGAGCAATCAAAACACGAGCATGGTGAATAGATCTAGCCAAACCTAATTTGTAAACTTGGGTTTGTAATCTTCTTTCCAAGAAATCTTCTGGTCTTAAAGCTAAAACATAATCCAATTTCTTTTTGTCTTCAGACAAGATACCGGAACGCACTAAACGTCTGATCAAAGCATTACCTTCGAATAAACGTTTTGGATCTTTTTCATCTCTGGTCAATAAGTCACGAGCAGCACGACGAATTTTAGACAATTGCAAGTTAATTCTGTAAATTTCACGTTTGTTTTTTAAACCGAATTCACCAGCTAATTTTAATTCAGCATCTAAACGAGCAGATTCGTATGGACGTTTTGGAACGGAGTAAGTTTTAGAATAAGTTCTTGGAGCACCTTTAGAAATATGTTAGAATCAAAATTTAAAATTTGAATTAATCAAGCTAAGCTACATAAGAAAGGTTCAGATTTCATTTTGTCAGATTCTTCGAAAAGAATCATAAATTTTCATTCATTAAAATAAGCTATTCAAGTAGTAGAAAAGTTTCAAGTAAAGCATAAATCATATTAAAAGAGATCTAATAAATTCCGAGGATAATGTCTGTGTGAATCAAAACATACAAGAATCAAAATATGATTAATGTAAATCATCTGAAACAGAACAATGCCGCAATCTTCAAGAGAAATAACCCTTGATAATAACAAGCCATATCCAAGAATATTAAAAAACTCTAATAATCGAATCAATGTTAAAAGAAAACTTTCCCACTAAAATGAAAATTGCAACAGAAGTGTCGGGAATTCAGTGCAACGTTTAGCTCATTTAGTGTTCCACAAGTGGTTTTCGTAAAAAAAACACAACTTGCTTCATGAAGTTATAAAAAAACTTCAAATGAAAGACAAAAGGAGGACCCGAACCTCTTATGTATTGACATCAACTGTATGAATCAACATCTTTAAGAAAGGAAGAAGAATCAGAGACAGGACATCTTATAGATAATGAATCAAAACTTACGTGGCATATTGACTTGTTTTGATGATTGATAATAGTATTTGAAATTAAAAGTGAAAAATTCAATTTTTTTGTTTTTCTAGTTGATGCTTATTGTTTGTTCCTTTAGAACTCATTAGGTAAATTCCAGAACGGACCAGTTTGTACACAGTGGGTGATCTTAACACCCTAACACCAGGAACAGTCACTGAAATCCGTAAGCGCCTCCTTAAATTTCCCAAAGCGGTGGCAAGGAGAGCGGAACTTTCGGGCTCAGCCTAAGGCAGATTTGGGTGGCTGCTCTGTTGACGTTGGTGATAGAACTAGGCAGACCCACAGTCGGCACTATGCTGCGGCTAGACAGCTCTGTTGCACAAGTTAGGTAAAATAACCAATAACAAGTGCGCAGTTGGTAAGGAATCATGGTAGAACTTGATTAATTGAGATATGATATTTACTTCACTAGCATACGATTATTGATTCTTGATTTATCGTTCCTCTTACTGTTCAATTATAGATAATACTCAACTATTTGAAGTGGCGTCTTGTTGTTGTTCATTTTGATAAAGGTACACAACAACAAGAGATACAACATTTTCACTAGGAGACCGTTATATTAATGAATGCACCTGCATTCAAAGCATAACAAATCGATAATTAAAGAACCGGGAGTATCATTTGGAGTCTAGTGAAGATATTTGTGATAAGATTAAGTAGGTTTGTTGACATGGAGTTTCTATCCAAAAAACCAAATACAAACCTTTACACAGTACTGGACTGAATGAAATCAGTGCTCGTAAGTCTAACAAAAGAGCCTCACGGTTCACGAAAGTATAAACAGATCATCTCATGAGGCAGGTCGTAAGCACATGCCTTTTATTTTCAAAGACAAAAAACTAAGAATAACCAATTAGCGGGTCCTGAAAAAGGAGACACAAAAACAAAACAGTGCGGAAAAACAAAGGCAAAGATAGTGCTCAAGGTTCCCTGGGCACATACGATATTTGTAGATATTCAAACCCCTCGATAGAACAGAACCTGGCTGTAGTTCTAACCGTTCGAAGTTGCCTACATCTTTTAAAGGCAACTTGCCAGAATAATAATATTATAAATTTCCACCCAAACTGTTAAGAGGCGCCCGAAGAAGCACTTCGCAAATTTTTTTTTGTATAAAAACCATCACAAATTTCCCTTTTCAAAGATCCAGCGCGAAGAATCCGCAATTCACAAAACCCAAACACCATATCATAACATTACAATATTACGTGAAACACGTATACACACAATAGATCATTACAATGTCCAGGCTTGAGCGGTTGGTTGTTCTTTTGGACACAGGATCAACCGCGTTTATCAGAAACACAGCAGCGGATCAGCTGAGTGATTTAGCGAAAGCTCACCCCGAAGAAGTGTTGAATTTATTAAGTAGAGTTTACCCTTACCTTAATTCACGAAAATGGGAAACAAGAACAGCGGCTGCTAGAGCTCTTGGTGGGATCGTTTCACATTCTCCACTATGGGATCCTAATACTGATGATCAATTCTCTGATGGTGATGTCAAAGTGGAAGAGCTAACACAGGCTCAGATCAAATTAGAAGAGTCGGAAGAAGTTAAGTTCATAGATGATGATTCAAACTATTCTTCCTTGGATAATTGGAATGTCCAGGAACTTTTAACAACAGGTAAAAAGCTTCTATCCTGTGCTGTTGAAGATGAAAAACAGCCTGAAGTGCCAAAGAAACTTAAAAAAACAGACTCAAAGCTAAAATTTGAACTGGATAATGATCTCGAAAATGAAATGAAGTCCGAGGTACCCAATGACTCCAAGTCTTCATCCTCGACAAGTCCATCGCCCTCTAATGCAATCTCTAATGCCAGGCTAAAAGCCATGGCAAAGAGAAAAGCCAAAAGAAATGCGAAAAATGGTGGTGCAAAACCTAAAGCTGTTGATTTATCTCAGAGCTCAGTTTCAAGACAACTAGTTAACGACGATGTTGACATAAAATCAGAAGAAAATAATGATAACAAAAATCTATTGAATAACATTGATATCACATCACAAGCTGGTGGTAATAAACTAGTTGTTGAAACAAAAGCCCCAGAGATTCCACAATTATTGTCAAAACATTCTCAGGTTGCTGATCTTGTTTGGCCATTCCAAGGTGTTTATGAATTATTAATTGTTGACATCTTTGCTGAAAATTGGGAGACAAGACACGGTGCTGTGTTGGGTCTACGAGAGTTGATCAAGAAACAAGGTAAAGGTGCTGGTAGGGTAAAGGGTAGATCTTTGAAAGAAAATAATAACAAAAACATACAAATCTTAGAAGATTTGGCGTCAAGAATATTAACATTATTTGCTCTAGATAGATTTGGTGATTATGTCTATGATACTGTTGTTGCTCCAGTTAGGGAATCAGCAGCTCAAACTCTAGCTGCCTTATTAATTCATCTTGACTCTACAACAGTATTGAAAGTCTTTAGGGCCTTGGACCAATTAGTTCTTCAAGAAAATACTTCAGATGGCAAAATGCCTTGCTGGGAAGCCAGTCATGGTGGTATGTTAGGTCTTCGTTATTTGGTCAGTGTTAGAACTGATATTTTAGCCAAACATACAGAATTGCTTGACGATGTTCTAAAAATGGTTCTTCATGGTCTAAGAGAATCAGATGATGATGTTCAGGCCGTTGCTGCTGCTACTTTAACCCCAATTACTGGAGAATTTGTCAAGTTGAGAAAAAATACAGTGAAAACCATCATATCAACCATATGGGATTGCTTGACGAAACTTAAAGATGACTTATCTGCTTCAATCGGGGCTGTTATGGATTTATTGTCCAAATTATGTATTCATCCTGAAGTGTTGGAAGTTATTAATGAAGAAGCAGCAGAGTATGATGAATATTCTTTCGAAAATCTAATCCCTAAATTATATCCGTTCCTGAGACACTCCATTACAAGTGTTAGAAAATCAGTTTTAAACACATTGTTGTCTCTTTTATCATTACCTGAATCAAATTCCAAAAGTTGGATTAATGGTGAAGCTTTCAGATATATCTTCCAGAACTTACTACTTGAACAAAACCCTCAAGTTCTGCTATTATCTGGAAATGTTTTTGAAAAACTTTTGGTTGAAGCTGTAAAACAGCCCGATATCAATATTGATGAGATTCTAAAAGGTCACCTTGAACCAATGATCAATTTGCTCATGACTCCAATTGGTGTTTCAAGATATAACTACCAAATGAACCAAAAATTCTTACTGAGACCTTCAGGGTACATTTCAGAGATCAAAACCGAAGTCAAACCTTTTGAAGACTCATCAGTCAAGCGTGGAAGAAAACGTAAGAGTCCTCCTACCAAGGAAGATTCTGTCGATATACCAAAGCCAGACAATGATGACTGTGTAAATATTGATGGACCTATGATAATTGGCGATATCACTTTGCTGGGCATTGAAGTATTCTTTAGAACTAGAATTGCCTCGGCTAAAGGGCTGGGTCATCTTTTGTCCTATTTGAACGAAGAAAGTTTCAGTGGCTTAACTGACACCCTGGAAAAACAATTGGTTGCTCCTTTTGCTACACCAAGATTATGGACTGCTATTGTCATCGAAGAGTATTGTATTGCATTGAGTGAAAGAGACCTCAAACCTTCATCTCTTGCTGTTGATACATTCTATGATAAGATCAATGCGCCTTTGGTCAACCCTGAATCGTTACCTCATTACAAAGAAGTGGTTCCAATATTGAAATCTGTTAGAACACAATGTCATTCTTTATTCAGAGTTTTTATTGAACAAGGAAATCTAGCTCAAAAGAAGATTCCTGATTTGGCTGTTGTTGTTCAAGGTGAGGACGAGGCAGGTCCTGGTGCTTTTAGCTTAGATGATGCTGAGATTGTAGTGAGCCAGACTTTCGATAATCTATTAAAGTCTTTGTCTCCAATGTACAAAATGTCTGCTATCAAAGCCCTGGAAGATGCTAAAACCAGAACCAAGCTGGCTATTGAAGATGCTAAAGATATTATCTCAAAGAGAACAGCTGCTATTTTAGCTTCTCATGCTTCTGCTTCCATTGTGCTGAAAGAACTTCCTAAGAAATTGAATCCTATTATTAGATCATTAATGGTTGCCATAAAATCAGAGGAACTGGAAGTCTTACAATCTCGTTCATCATCATCTGTTGCTCACTTAATCAAGACTTTGATTGTGGCTGGCAAATCTAATGTCTCTGATAAGATTGTTAAAAACCTTACCGCATTTTTGTGTGTTGATACTTCAGAAGTTCCTGAATTCAGCTCTAGCAAATCCATCAAGTCTGATATTCTAACCTTAAGAAAAGAGGAAAATATTGAAGACATTGCTGCATATGAGAAATCCATGTTCAATGCCTTTTTACAAAGAAGGGGATCAAGGTTGGCGTTAGAAAGTCTCCTTTTAATCTTTCAACAGGATATATTTAACAAGGTACCACTGTTGAAAACAATCATATTTACGCCATTAGAAACTCTAGCTGAGAATAATCTTAACAACATTGAAGACGCTTCTGTTGGACAAGCTATAGTCGATGGTTTATCGGTTTTGAACACTTTGGCACCAAAATTTAATGATAAGCTACATGATATCATATTCGCCGTTCTACCATCTCTCCTAGACTCTTTGAGATCAGAATATTCGGTTTTCCGATTCTCTTCTTCAAAGGCATTGGCAACACTTGCAAAAATTTCACCATCAAAGACCATCCCGTTTATTGTTAAATCTGTTCTACCTTTATTGAACAATGCTGGTAGTGTCACAGATCGTCAAGGTGGTATTGAAGCAGTTTATCATCTATCCACTTCAATGGAAGTTGAGATTTTACCATATGTCATCTTCTTGATAGTTCCTGTGTTGGGTCGTATGAGTGATCCTGATAAAGATGTTCGTGTTTTAGCTACAACTACTTTCGCTTCTATTATTAAGTTGGTTCCATTGGAAGCTGGTATCCCTGATCCTGAAGATGTTCCAAAAGATTTATTGGAAGGAAGAGAGAAGGAACGTGAGTTCATCTCACAAATGATGGACCCAAGCAAGTCCAAGCCTTTTGAATTACCAGTCGCTATCGAAGCCACATTAAGAAAATATCAACAAGAGGGTGTCAACTGGTTGGCGTTTTTGAATAAATATCACCTTCACGGGATTTTGTGTGATGATATGGGATTAGGTAAAACATTACAAACCATCTGTATAATAGCTAGTGACCATCATTTAAGAAGTGAGGACTACAAGGTTACCAAATCAATTGAAACAAGACCTCTACCTACATTGATTGTGTGTCCTCCATCATTGACTGGTCACTGGGAACAAGAGTTCCAACAGTACTCTCCATTCTTGAAAGTTGTCGTTTATGCTGGTGGCCCATCTGTCAGAAATGGTATCAGATCAAGTCTAGTTGAGTGTGATATTATCGTGACTTCATATGATGTTGTTCGTAACGACATTGAATTCTTGTCAACTAAAGATTACAACTATTGTGTTTTGGATGAAGGTCACATTATCAAAAATGCAAACTCTAAGCTGACCAAATCAGTGAAAAGAATTAGAGCAAATCATCGACTAATTTTATCTGGTACACCTATCCAGAATAACGTTTTGGAGTTATGGTCATTGTTTGATTTCTTGATGCCAGGTTTCTTAGGAACTGAAAGCTCTTTCCATGAGAAATTTGCCAAGCCTATTGCTGCTTCTAGGAACTCAAAGACCTCATCAAAAGAGCAGGAAGCTGGTGCTTTGGCATTGGAAGCTTTGCACAAACAGGTGTTACCATTTATGTTACGTCGTCTAAAAGAAGAGGTATTGTCAGATTTACCACCAAAGATTATTCAAGATTACTATTGTCAATTGGGTGACTTGCAAAAACAGCTTTATAATGATTTTGCCAAGAAGCAAAAAAGCATTGTCCAACAAGATATCCAAACCACTGAGGTGACTGAAAAAAAGACTCATATTTTCCAAGCATTACAGTACATGAGAAAATTGTGTAATCATCCCTCCCTCGTCTTATCAGAGTCTCATCCTCAATATAATGACGTGATGAAATATTTGAAACAAACTGGTCTTGGATTAGATGATATCAAACATGCTCCAAAGTTGATGGCTTTGAAAAATTTACTATTGGAATGTGGTATTGGTATTGCAGATGTTGATAAGAAGAGTTACTCGACCCAAAACGTTATCAGTCAGCACCGTGCTTTGATTTTCTGTCAACTAAAAGATATGTTGGATATGGTCGAGACTGATTTGTTGCGGAAGCATTTACCTTCTGTCACGTTTATGAGATTAGATGGTGGTACTGATCCAAGAGAGCGTCAGCAGATAGTTCAAAAATTCAATAACGATCCATCTATAGATGTTCTTTTACTGACAACTAAAGTTGGTGGTTTGGGTTTGAACTTGACTGGTGCTGACACTGTTATATTTGTTGAACATGATTGGAATCCAATGAATGATCTACAAGCCATGGATAGAGCACATAGATTGGGACAAAAGAAAGTTGTGAACGTCTACAGATTAATTACTAAAGATACTTTGGAAGAAAAGATTATGGGTCTACAGAGATTCAAGATGAACATTGCCTCTACTATTGTCAGCCAACAAAATGCTGGGTTGGCTTCGATGGACACTAATCAATTATTAGATTTGTTTGATACTGAACAGAGTGGTCAACAGGAAACTGAAGAAATTTCAGATGCGGCCAATGCTAAAGCTGGAGCTAATCAAGATCTCGTTAATGAATCAGGTCTGACTGGTAAAGCTGGAGCTGTAATAGAAGAATTGGGTGATTTATGGGATGAATCACAATACGAAGAAGAGTACAACTTGGACACTTTCATCAAGAGCTTGAAATAATAAAAAGAAAAAACCATACCGCATTTTGTGTTTTGTTTGCATATATAAAGTTTAATTAATGGATTACGAAGTTTCATGAAATCAAAATTTGTAGTGTAGTTCTTTATTGACTGTCATATTTACAAGTGTCAGTAATTCATATATGATAATTGAAAAAGTAAAAAGTTGACCACAAAAGTTTTAACAACAGAGACTGGCCAAAAAGCAACAACCAGAAACCAACAGAAATGTCTTTAGAAGTCCAATCCAAAGACAGAAAAAGCAGACTTGCTGCTCTGAGAAGTAAAAGAAAGCCAGAGAGTGAAGATATAGATGAGAATGAAACGCAATTAAAGAAGACTGCAACCGAGAATACTATTTCCATCAAAAGCAGGAACTTTGATTTAGAAAACAAAAAAGAGCTAAAAGGATTTGATGCTCCGCCTACTGTTCAAGATGAAAATGCAGAAACAGTAGAGGCTATATCACAAAAGATTCAGAATGAAATACTATCAAAATTTAGAGACAAATCAGATATCACAGCGTTAGGATTGACTGTGAAGACCAATAAACCAAAGAGTCTGACATCGGACCTCAAAAGGGATATACAAGATGACCTAGATGCTCTACAAGAAAAAACTGACGAGTCTATAAGACAGATAGTTAAAGAGAGAATAAGGAAGCTGCGAAAAGAGAGCCATGATTCTACAGATTAGATGCACGCAGCAATGAAATTGATTATCTATAAATAAGACTCACCTCTTGAAAGTTGTTCAAATATATGGCTTGATGACCTTTTGTCTTCTGTTTTCTTCTTCTTTTTTATTTGTCTATAAGTAATTGTGTATAATGTGTGTGTAGGGGTACTCCTAAGCTTCAGAATAAGTAATAGCTTCATAGAAATACAGAATTGAAAAGATGAAAAAGGCAAAAGCACCACCTAAAGTGACAGTTCTCAAACTTATTCTTGAAGCTAACATTTTCCCACCAATTACTGAAGCACCAGTACAAAGGCCATGTCCAATAACGGCACCCCAAATGACAGCCCAGTAATCAGATCCAGCAGCCATAGCGATAGTAGCAATTTGAGAGCGGTCACCCCATTCACCTAAGAAAATCATTACAAATACTTGAATCCATAAAGGACTGAAGACTTGGGAAGCGACAACGTTAAAATAATTGATAGTTGTTTGAACGAACAGCTGAAATTTAGTTGATTTATGCAGCTCACTTGAGCGACCACCAGCCTCAACATCATTCAAATCACTGTTTATATCACCTATAGCAATTTCCTCCTCAACTTCTGCCAACTCTTCCTCAACACCTAAATCTTTCGACATGGCTAGACCTTCCTTGGTCAATTTGAACCCAAAAACAATAAATAAACCAGCAGCAAGAAACTGGGTGACTCTTTGAGAGATTAAAGATGGTAGTGCATGACCCACGATACCTGATAAGACAGTCATAATAGCTAAAGACGCAAAAGCAGCTGAGAACACAATGATTCGTGGATGGCGCATAGCCATCAATGCAGAAATTAAAAAGGTTTTATCACCAATTTCTGACACGACAATCATGGAAATAGACATCAAAAAAGGCGAATTTGAAGTTTGAGAGTCTTCATCTTCTATTTGTTGACTCTTCTGTTTATTGGTTGATGTGGTTGATAATTGAGAGCTCTTATATGAACCAGAAGTTTCTGTGTTTAAGACTTGGGCATGTGGTTTTGTTAAAGCACCAGATGAAGAAGGAAGAAGATTTTTTGCCTTTCCTGAATCTTCAATAGGAATAGTGTCGGAGTCTAGTACCTGAATCTCAGCAGGACGGTCCCTTTTAACGATTTGAACACTATGTGGTTGGCTAATCTTTGTGATATCAGCACCATTTAAGGCTGTTGCTAGACCAAAAGTTGAACATAAAAGTAGAAATTCGGTCTTGAACTTCATTTAAAAGTGAATGGACGATTTAATTTAAGTATAATCGACTTTCTTGACCAATCTGGTTCAAATTCTAGTGCTATGAGCGCAACAGAAGAAGTTTCTGTTTTTTTTTTTCCTCTGCGCTTAGAGAGAGAGAAAAAGAAAACATCACGTGCGGAGGATATTCCTCGGTCCGGAGTAATCATCAACTTGGGGTTCATCAGAAATAATACAATCAACTATTTTATATAGCTAACTGGACTCATCACTTGTATTTACTACTTCATAGATTTAATTTTTTCAAGAATGATGTTGGAGAGGGTTCCGAGGAACAAATTTGTACTTATTTTGACTGGCTTTGATGATTTTAATGCCTGTGCTCGAATTACCCTTGAGACAGCAGTATGAGGTAATTTGTTGATTGCCCTACCACTCATATCCAACTCTTTATCACATAAAACACAGAGCTTATAAATGATAGATTTTGACATCTCATTTGAACTATCCCACTCTATTACATGGTTTTGATGCAATTCATCAATTCTTTGGTTCAATATCTCAAATTTGGCTTCAACACTAGGCTTATCAATGAAAAAGCAGCCGTCAGTCCTGTCCAAGAAGGCATCATCAATTGATTCAATTAAGTTGGATGTTGCTAGTATGACATAGTTGGGATATTTTTTCAAGAAATCTAACTGAGTTAACAAAGTGTTGACTATTCTCACACCATCAGAAGTCTCATTTTTGCTTAAAATCTGAGATCTTGAGTTTGCCAAAGTTTCGATCTCATCAATAATTAAAACGATTATAGAACTAGTGTAATACTCAATAATCTTGCTTAATATTTGGAATAACTTGATCAAATTCTGCGATGATTCACCATACCATTTAGAGAATATCTTTTCAGATGAAATCTCGAGGATTAAAGTTGAACTTTGAGATAATGATGAAAATTGATGATAAATTGATAGCTTTTGTGCAATTGCTCTACAAAGAGTTGATTTACCAGATCCTGGAGGTCCATGAAACAAGAAAAGATTGTTTCGATCATTGGAGTTTTCAAGATATAGACTCTGGGATATTTGATTTAATATTTGATTTTGGATAAGAGGATCAAATTTTAGGTCATTCCATAGACTATCATACTTAGAATTTGGATTTGTTTGATATTTGATTGATTCATTAATATATTTCAATTCCAGTTGTTCTGCAAAGATATCAGTCAAGCTATGAATCTCTAAGCCTGGATTCTGGAATGAGGGGCACAAGGTGACGCCATCAAAGTTATCAATGATTGAAGATTTACCGCCTTCACTGATAGAATTTCTTTGTGAAGGAAAAGTGTCAGTGTTTTTATAGAGAATGAATTGAAAGCTTGCATTGTCGAAATTATCGAGGCTAGGGGCCTCAGGTTTTTCTAGAACAATTTCAATCTCATTAACCCCTTCTAGTCCTTGCAATATTTGATCCAAACTCACGAAACGTTGAAGATCACTATGAAACTGAGCAACGTATAGTCTCTCAACATGTGCTGAGATGATAATCTCAGCATTTATTGGTGTAATTTCCAAAGTACTCGTGCTATCGGCTACTAATAATTTGGAAATCATATCATTCGAAAGAGTAGAAACATATTTGATATCATCTAATGAAATATAAGTGTTCTCAGTCAGATTCGAGTTGTGTGATTTTATGAAGAGAGTCAAAGCACGTTCTAATTGCCAAATATCAACAGCTTCGTTTGATGGTTTCAAACAGACTTCAATAGTCACAGTAAACATTAAAATCTTAGAAAGGATGAACTTGGAACGGGAACAAGACAGTGTTTACAATTTAGCCGCTGTATATTCCATACACACTATCAGATGAATTCGTCACGTGATAACAGGTAAAGTAACTCCGTGCAATGTACTAAAAGAGTTCTTTTCGCATGTATTTCAGATGCTAATCAAGCCATATGAATATTTAGACATTTACTTATACACACATATACGTAGATATCCTGGAGTGCGCTCTTAATGGCATAAACTTCAAAGAAACTTGGGTCTTAGTGACTCATCACGTGATTTTAAACATAGCGGATCAACATGCCCAAAACGGTGATGATATTCAACAGCAGATAATGAAGAGATAATTTGCGTCCTCTCCTATAAATTCAGATCATTTTCCTCGAAGTTTTCACACTAAGTGTGTCCTTCAAGGTCATTAACAAAGTGGATAAACTCAAATCAACCTTCACAGAAACAAAATGCCTTGCTGCTCTGAAAACTCCACCGTCAACACTGCTTCAGCTTCTACGTCGTTATCTGCATCTGCACCTCAGCCAGCTATCAATTCATCCAAATCCTTCTCACAAATTGGAACAGTTTCTACTGCCTCTGCCCTTGCTGGTGCCTGTTCATCTTGTGGAAGTAGTAGCTGTAAATGTCTGCCAGATCAATGTCACTGTACTGTCCAATCTTGTTCCTGTGATATCAAACTATGATTACTATGCCCATGCATCTTTTAGATATGCATGTGTTTTTCTGGTGAAAAGGCTCTGTTGTGTTATTCTTCTGTTTTTTTATGTCCCTGTTGAGCTGCTCTTACCTTCGACCAAACCATTTCAGTAAAATATGTTTCTATGATCCCTTTAAAGTTGTTGTAGGTCCACCTTGTGAACTCCGATTCATCAGTGATAACGCTAAGGCCTCCTCGCTAATTTGCCGCGAGCACGGCTAATAAATCTCCAGTTCCCCCGAGACACAAAACCAGCTTAGTCAGAATAGCCAGAATAACAGAATAGGAGAGTGTGAATCTTTTTGTGCCAAAAGAGAGCTTCTCTGTTACACAAAAATGAATAATCTACCAAAGCTTACTGACAATCAGCCTCTCTTTTTTTTTGATGTGTTGAATTGTTAAAATTACCATAGAAACATTGACACTAGTCAACCATTCTGCTAAAGATTAAACCCTGAATTAGACTTTATTGCTATCATTAGCTTCAGAATATTCGCAACCAGCCGGTGGTTCTATTATCACAGCCAATTATAACAATGGAATTTATTGAAGAATGGATGCATACCACTCATGATGAGCTCAAACATTACACAGACTCACAAAAGAACGTTCTTGTTAACTCGATTTTAGATGAATACAAAATGACTAATTCATCTTACCACGTAAATGAAGGAGAAGACATTTTCGCTAGTGAGAATGAGGAGGATGATTCTTATTTACACTCATATGATAATTTGAGTGCTGTGAAAAGAGCAACTACTTCACCCTTGAAAGACTCGTCGATGAGCTTAAACACCACAGATAAACCAGGGAGTTACCATGGCACTGGAATGAACCTCAGAAAGACACTACATAAACAAAAAGGTTATAAAATACGAAGTCCTGGAGATGTTCAGAATGATGCACCTGATTTACAGCTTATGGAGAGATTCCGTACTTTAAATATTTACCAAGGTAAAGAGAATGGTGGAGATGAAAACTCTTTTAAAAACCACCATGAAATCAAAAATCATCAAAAAGAAAGAGGGAATGAGGGTATTCTAGATCATTCTTGCAAGTCGTCTGCTGATGAATCACTTTATGAAGCTGATATATCCATGTGTTCGAACGAGCTTAGCACTCAAATTAGAGAGACTTCTCAACTTGAAGACCAAGGAAGCGAGGAAGGATCAATTCTTTTAAATAAGCTACCAATTTTTCAAAATAAACCAATCCCAAACAGTGGGGGATCTCTCTCTATTGGACCCGAACTCTTGAATTCAAATGATGGTGAGATTAAGTATTTTGAATCCATTAATGGCATTGATGATGAAACTTATCTCCCTCATCACTTTCAAAATCACAAATTGAGCAAATCTTCCTTGAACAACGAGGATGAATCTTACGAGTATTTCAAGAACAAAAACTGTCCACCCTCAAGGGAGACTGAAAACAGGTATAACTATTCGCATCATAGGTACTCCCGAATTTTGAAAGTGCTCAAACCACCATACAGAGAAGGGCAATTTGATGTACTCTGTCGTTTCTGTAGAGGGAAAAATTGGGTCAAGAAGATCGACTACAATGATCATTTGGCACTCTCACATGGTATCCTTGTTGTTGATTATTCAACACCTGCTGCTCTCCTACCCGATCCTAAATCTCTTATGATCCAAAGGGAAAGGTCTTTCCTCAACTTCCATGTTAGCTGTCCTATCTGTTCTCAATGGGTTCGTCTAGGAAACTCAAGTTATGAAAATTCAGTGGATCTACAACCTAGAACACAAGGTCTCTATTTTAGGTATTTTGTTCACTATTTGATGGAACATGAGAAGGATTTTGATTGTGAGAGCGAACGCAATCATGTCTGATTCTCAAAATAGAAAGAAGTTTACCTTTTATTATAAAATAGTATATTATTATTATCAAGCAAACTAAATATCATAAAACAAATATTAAACCACATAAACCATTTTCACGAGATCAATAATCATATTGCTTACTTCTTTTGAAGTTATCGTAGTCAAAAGTAGGAGATCCACCAGATGAAATTCCAAAATTTGCGTCTGTACTTCTAGATCTTGCCTTAGAAGAATAAGGGACAGGTGTATCAACTTGGTTCGAATGATAGCTCCCTAAAGGATCTCTATTTTCCAAAACTTCTTGGTCCAAAGGGTCCACACTATCACTGTTGTAATTTACTCTGTTATCTTTGAGTGCTTCGCCGCCATCATGTTGGATTGGCGATTTGCCCTTATATTCAACATTAAAAGTTCCTTGATCATGATCAGGTATGTGTGTGTAGTCAATTGAACCGCGTTGTAGAGATCTTTTCGAGAGCTCAGTAGACCAAGGATTACTACTACCGGAGCTCGTGATAGATCCTGTTTCAAGTGATTGATCATCTTTTTCAACTGGTTTCTTGCTATGAAAGTGATGATGATGGTGTTTAAAGTCCAAAGAGGATTTTAGACGGTTACTAAGTAACGCACTCTGGTAGTTTGAGCTTCTTCTTCTTGTGAGAGGAAATAGTGTAGCAGGATCTGTAGTCTCTGTTGCTTCTGGGGGGTCTGTAAGGTTCACAAAGTCAGAAGAACCCACTAAAGAAGGATCCAACTCTGGTTGCTGTGCCTCATGGTGATGTAAGAGATTCCTGAAGACTTCAGTTGGGGCAGGTGGTGGTTTAAAGTGATGTCCCTTTGTAGTGGTGTCTGTTCGAGGGTCACTGTCGGTCATTCTTAAAGGTTCGGTGATGAACAGCTCCAGAGCAAACAATTTTTTATTGATAGTGTGATATTTTATGGCACTCAATATTGCACTCCGTTCACGTGACCTGTCAAATGTATCTGTCATTTTTTCTGTGGGGTGCTTGGTTTGGTCTTTCCTTTCATTCTCTAAAATCAATGGAAATGTCTGAAAGTTGCAATCATTCACTGAGTGTTTTGGGATATGACCAAAACAAGGTTTATATTTCGATTGAAAGTGGTAACCTCAAAAAGTCCTCTAAAGCTGAATTGTAAGAGTATTTGTTTTTTGAAATATTTCAGGACTTCTACTAACAAGAACCAAGTTTGAACATTTGGCTAAGGGATAATTGCCATTGTGCAGTCTGCTATAACTCAGAGACCTTCCAGAGATTGGTTGACACGTTTGAAATACCTGTTGATATTGCTCCAATCTCTACTCCGGAGACCTCAAATGGGTCATTGAAAGTGACATGGACGGATGGTCACACTTCACACTATGATACACATTGGTTGGTGCTTCATACACGTGGATTTGAAGTCCAAAGCCCTAAAAGCTCACTTCCAGAACGTGTATTTTGGTCAGAGGATACCATCCGAGAGATCAATCCAACTGTTGATTATAACGATGTTCTCAATGGGACTTCAAAAGATTTTTATTTTAACATATGGAAGTACGGGTTTACTTTCATCAAAAATGTTCCTGTAAATCCTGAAGATACTGAGAGGATGCTGAAATCCATTGGAAACATTCGAAACACACACTATGGTGGTTTTTGGGATTTTACTTCTGATAATTCAATGAAAGACACAGCCTATTCTGACATCGAGATACCTTCCCACACAGATGGTACATACTGGCAATACACGCCTCATCTTCAGTTATTTCATTTACTTTTCCATGATGGTGAGGGTGGTGATACTACACTTGTTGACGCTTTCAAGTGTGCTGAGGACTATAAAAAAGAGTCGCCCTCGCAGTACAACTTTCTACGTCGCCACAAAGTCGATTATCATTCTTTTGGTGACATTTATCTGACCCAAGAGAAACACATTTTCAACCATGATGATGCTACTGATGAGTTGGTCCAGGTTTCTTGGAACAACTCTGATAGATCCTCCATGGCCTTCCATAGTGATGATGATTTATTGAAGTTTTATAACGCTGCAAGAGATTGGAATAGTATTATTCATAGAGATGAAAACGTCCTGAAATTTCGCCTTCAACCAGGGACAGCACTGATCTTTGATAACTGGAGAATCTTACATGCCAGAATTGGAAAATTCACTGGCCAAAGACGGATGTGCGGTGCTTATTTTGATTTTGAGGACTTCTTGAGCAACATAATTCTTAAAAATTCGAATGACACGACCGAGTTATTCAGTTCTTTGTCATAAATATACATATATACTTACAAATATTTTCTAAGAAAACATATTGTAGTTTATTAAACGTAAACTCGTTTGTTTCTGAGCCATCTCTTGTACGATTTATGGCTCTGTTTTTTCTTGAAAACACCTTTGAACAATGGTGGAATCGAATGATTTGCTATCAGATTAATCAATGCGACAAATACTAATAGCCATTTGAAGCCAACTGAAATCTTAGTTAATTGGAATAACTCACCAAAGAAGGAATTCACAGGAATGTTCATCAGCGCAATACATAGAAAAGTTGAAATTCCGATGTTGAGCAAGAATGGAACGTTCTGGATAGCAGGTTCCCGGTAAGGTGGCCCAGCAGTCAAGATGATTGCCACAAAAATATACTGAAAGTTGGAATAGAAAAATAGAACGGTGTTGTCTGATGATTGAACAGCATCATCCCCGGCAGGAATAGGTTTAATGTACCATGGCATCTGTTGAACCCACTTCCAAACGATAAGTTGGAATGCCAATAACAATATAATATTTGTTACCAATGGAACCAATAGCTTTGGTGAAACAAGATTTGCACTTGGTCGTTTTGGGACAACAGTATGATATGAGTTAGACCAAGACATAAAAATGGCAATAGGTAAGATCAAAAACAGATCAATCCACAGGAACTGGAAATCACCTAGGTTAGAACCTTCCTTATATAGCAAAGAGACGGTAACAAATTGAATTGCTGAGTACAACGACATGTACTGAAAGCAACTGAAACTGGTTACCAGAGAAGCACGACCTTCCCTTATAACATCTAATACACAACCAATCTCAAATACTCTAGAAGTGAAAGGGGCAGCAACAGATGCCTCTGCTTCAGACAATGATATACCAACATCAGCAGCTTTTAATGCACCACAATCATTAGCTCCATCGCCACAGAACCCAACTGTGTAATCCAAATCCTGGAGCTGCTCAACCAGTTCATGCTTCTCATCAGGAGACATTCTTGCAAAGATGTTAGCCTTGAGTAATATCTTGATGAGATAGTCATCAGAATAAACTTCAGCATCATTTTTCAAAATATGTCTGAAAACATCACCAGAAACAGCAAGACTGTATGATTTATAAGTCCCGTACAAATCTAACGTGTTTGGATCTAGTTTGAGTCCATCATCATCGATCTCTCTCCAAATGAGGCCTTCTTGCTCACTAAATGCTGGAATGAAAACAAGATCTTCTTTCACAAGACCACATTCTCTACCAACGCTAACAGCCGTTAATAAATTATCACCAGTACACATCACGGTTCTCAATTTGGCTTCTGAAAGTTTACCAATCACAGAGGTTGTTGTTGGTTTCAGTCTATTTTCGAATACGATAAACCCTAGGAATTCTAAATCACTTTCAGCCTCTTCTCTTGTAATTTTTTGAGAATATAACCAAGTACTCTTCTTCAATTTCTTACTAGCACAGGCAATGACTCTATAACCATTGTGAGTATAATGATGTAATAATGTTTCATAGTTTGGTGGGAACGTTCTCGGGTCACAAATATCTTTAATGATTTCCGGGGCACCTTTAGTTAAGACATGGAACTCATCGTTAGATTTAATAATAACACTCATTCTTCTTAAATGTGACACAAACTCGAAACTTCTCAAAATACCCAGCAGTTGAGTCTTATCATGCTTTGGATATACCACAGCTGGAGAAATACCTCTATTTTCAGGTAGCTGAGGCTCATCAAATCTCTCTTCATTGGTGGAGGTAAATCCAGCAAACTCTTCTTCATACGCCCAGTTTGTGAACTCAAACATTTTGAAATCCAGCGGATCACCAATTAGTTCACCATCAACAATTCTTAAGGAATGACATGAGACTAGCGCTTTCAGTAACAAGCTGTGTTCCGAAACCGCATTGATATCTGTTAGCAGGCCCTCGAACTTATCACCATTGGCATGAATACCGTAAATATCCAAACCATCCTCAGTCAGAGTACCGGTCTTGTCAAAACATAAAATATCCAGTTTACCACCAATATTGACTCTAGTTGGAGAAATACAGAAAATGTTTCTTTTCTTCAATCTTGACAAGGCAAAACTGGTACCAATGGTCAAAGTAGCAGGTAGAGCAGGAGGAACAACGATAGTAATTATATCTAAAGCTCTCAAGATAATGATTCTCTTACCTAATCCTAGCTTAATGAAGTTTATAGTACTGAACACAAAACCAAAACATGCGATCAAAGTCATGAATCCAATGTATTTGAAAGAATCCTCATAAAATTTAAATCCAGATGGTTTAGGAAATAGCATGGATCTTAACAAGGCACCTTTTGTTGTTGAGAACCCTGTACGAACAACAAGAGCTAATGCAGGCTCACTAGCACTGTGTCTCACTCTAATAATTTTGGTCCCATTAAACAAGTAAGATTTGGCCAACAAAGGTGAAATTTGTGATTTAAGAGAATCCTCCAAAAGAGCTTCTAATGTTTCTGGGGCTGCTGGTAATTTAGAAACGGGGACTGATTCACCAGTTAACATTGATTCATTCACAATACAGTCACCTGAGACCAAAACAGAATCACAAGGGAATATAGACAATGAAGGATCAGAAACTTCATAAATATCACCAGGAACCAAGTCAGACGCATCTATTTCTTTCCAGAAATCATTTCTCCATACACGAACTTTGCATTCAAATTTGGACAAGTCTCTCAATCTTGACATAGTGGCTTTAGTTTCCACTAGTGTATTGATTATTGACACTAATGATATCAAAAAGATGCAACCAGCATAATAATAATACTCGTCAAATGCCCATAATATTATGGAAAACACTTGGAACATGTAAAATGGATGAAGAACTTCGTCCACTAATAACTGTGCAATTGTTTTCTCTTTCAGTTGTAATGAATTTTCCTTGAAAACTAAATATCTATCATCGTATAGGTCTTTAGTCAACCCATTTCTAACGTGATGAGCCCAATCCAAGTCAACCCAATTTGTGTTGGTTTTAAAAATATCTTCAACCGGAGAATAGAAAAGCTTCAGATATCTGTATTCAAAGGAAATTAGGATTGGAATATTAGGGTTGAGATCTAAAGCTGATGTTCCTCCTTCTTGGCTAGAGTTTAATTCATCAAGTCTTGGAACATTCAGTATTGTTGATAAAGTTCTATTATACCACTGTCTATTAATATTAACGATGCTAATTTCACCATATTCAGTTTCAACAACAACCCATTCAGATTTAGCTAAAGGAACTTTTTTACCATAGAATGCAATTTCATAATTAGGAACCCATCTCAGAAACAAATACCCCAAACCAAAAGTGAGGAAACAGAACAAATAGTATAAATACAATCTAAATTTAGAGGTTCTATAACCGGCAATACCTAGAACCAAGTCTTCTTCGGCGATATAAAATCTTTGGAAATGTAATCTGGCAGGATGAGTAGGGAAAAAGTGATCGTGCAAGTCAGGATTTAATTCAGGATGGTTATTGTTATTCGAAATATTGATGTTGGTACCACTATTAACGTCAGAATCAGAACCATCCTCTGATGACTGTTCATCATCTAGCAAATGAGGACGATTCGAAACATCACTTGGAATTCTATCCCTGTAAGTATGAGCTGAATAGCTCGATGGAGAAGATGCTCTTGTAATTCTGTCCATAGATCCGTAATCAGGTATGCTGATTTCAGTAGAAAAGCTCTGCCTTCTATAATCTTCATATGCATTACTTGTTTCCCAATTGGTGTCATAATCAATAGGGTCCTCAGGGTTATCCAAAGTCGAGGCACCATGAGCAGCTTCTATGTCCTCTGGGTTAAAGAACTTGAATTGAGATCTGCTATCAACAGAGTGTGACCTTGAGCGTGAGCCATGACTTCTGAATCTAGTCAGACTGACAGTTTCGTTGTAATGGCTACTTGGGGTCTCCGAAAGCCTCCCACGCCGCACAGAGCTAGCAGCAGAGCTGGATCCAGAAACAACAGGATCTCTTCTACCAAAATGGTGTGGGTGATGGAAGGAACTGATGGAAGATGGGATGATCTCAGAGGCTGCACCATCAAACATTTCAGTGAAATTCTCGTCTATATGTTGAGAAGTGGTGTTTGACCCTTCCGAAACTATCGAATGCCTTCTCAGACGGGACGAGCTACGAGAAATACGTACCGAACTGCTCTGGATGCTACTTCTCGATCTTCTGTCACCCATTGAATGTTTGTTTTGTGTCAAAAGGATGTGTTTATTTTAGTCCTAATTAATTCCCTGAGAAGATATAGGAAAAAGTAATCAAGTCACATGATCCAATGTTATATAAGCACCCACACACCACAAAGGATGTATAAATTTCTTGAATTTTTTTGGGTATCAAAAATTTTCTCTCTTAAATTCCTGATTGTAAGACAAGAGAAGAATATGATTTGAAACTGCTATGTGTTTCCAAGGAATTGATAAACTCTTGGAGATTCACTCTCTAATAGTTTTTCTAACAGTGAAGTATGTGTCTTCCGTGAATAGAGAATTGATATCTTACTGGATTTATATGATCTGATGAAACCCATGACAACAACAACTTGAATTTCTTCATCCAGAATGTCTAATGTGGAACCAATCTGCTTTTTAACCCTGACCTTTCATATTTTTTCCTTACAAGATTCCTTTCCTTGTCCCTCATTGTTGGAACCCTGTTACTAACAAAATCATCAGAATTCTTGGTATAAATACTTCAATTGATATTCTTTCCATCTTTGAAAAAAAAAATATGTAGTATTTTTCTTCTGAGGCTTAGCTAGACTTTGTAAGACGCTGTGCTTATTGTAACTCCAATCTCTCTGCTCCTCATCTTAAATTTTTTTAGGGCAAAATTAATAATTAAAAAAAAAAGTCTTTTAAAAACTAAAATTTAGGCTTCAGGTAGGAAAAAAAGAATGTCAAGTAACACAAACCAGGATGATGTTCCCGTGGTGTGTGAGAAATGTCTAGGAACCAATCCATATCTTAAGATGCTTCGTGAGAGAAACGGCCTTGAATGCAAGTTGTGTACGAGACCATTCACTTTATTTAAATGGGCACCAGAGAAGAATGGTGCTTTAAAAAATACAATAATCTGCGTTACTTGCGCTAGACAGAGAAACTGTTGTCAGAGCTGTTTGTTGGATCTCACTTATGGTATACCCATTCAACTCAGAGATGCTGCATTAAAAATGGCGGGAGTGGAAGGACTTTCTAACACTGTAGAACCAAGTAATGTCATTTCAAAGCTTTATATTGCAAACAATGAGGAAAAGTTTGAGAAGCTTGGGGGTGCCGCAATAACTTCAAATGCTGATAAAGCAAAAGATATATTATCAAAGTTAGCACTCGCCACGAAGAACAAAGCTCCAAAGGCACATAAAGAAAAACCGAACAGTTTGCCACAACACATAGAAAAGACCGATGTTACAAAAATAGTGGCGAAACTCCCGTTCAATGGCTCTCTTGAACCACCAGAAAAGGATAAGAGCCTGGCTACCTTGTTTATATTTGGTATTGATGAATCACTGCCGGAATACAAAATCACAGACTATTTCGAACAGTTTGGTAAAGTCAAGAGCTTCCAATGTCAACACCGAGCAAGATGTGGGTTCTTGACATACCAAAAAACAGATGATGCACTGAAAGCCGTTAATGCTATTAAAGCTAATCAGAAAACTGAAGATGATGGAAAGCCAGGTCTTCTGATAATTGAGAACATCCCAGTACGAGTCGCTTGGGGTAAAGAGCGTCCACTGGGTGCTACAAATGGAGAAAAGTTGAAATTAGGCTCGATTGTTGGAAAAGTTATGAAGAAACTAACGAAGACCCAGAAAGAGGGTACAGTACAAGATAAAGTTGACAAAAAAAGAAGAGTGACAATAGATGAAGAAACGAGCACTAATAAGAAAGTAGCGCTTGTTGAACGAGGTCAGAGTCAGTACAAATCTTTAAGCAAAGATTATGAATTATAGACAAATTTGACAATAATTTCTTGCATTTTTTAATTATTCCATTGTGTTTGATAATTGTAGTAATTGTGAACATCTCGGACTATAAAATCTAACTGATTATCACAAGAGCTTCAACAAAATAGAAGACTGAATGTCCAACTACGAAGGTTTGTATAAAAAAATTTTGATGTGATTTTGAACTTAACTAACAGTCGAAAGAGGAACACAATATATCTGAAACTACTCAAGTGGTACCAGACCAAAACAGAACTCGCCAAACATTAACGAACTTGCTGTCGCAGTTCTTTAGCGACTCCACTAATAGTGAGACAACTCAAGAGTTACCACTTGAAGCCTCTCAGGTTGAGCAGTTTGCGCAAGCAATCAGAACTTTGGGTGAAATCCCTCTCAGAGATGCGCTATTGGAACAATTGGACACTGAAAAGGGTATCGAAGGCGTAAGTCAAGAATACATTGATTCGTTAGAACGCATTCCAAAAAAGTCCTTGAAAGCTGACCAAACTTGCTCAATCTGTACAAATGACTTTCTTGATGATCCACATCCATTAGTGGTCAAGTTATCTTGTGAAGGAAATCATAGGTTTGATTTAGAATGTATCGCACCTTGGTTGAAGATTCACTCGACTTGTCCTTTATGCAGGAAAGACCTGCTTGAGAAAAAGAAATTTGTTGACCTTCCTCCTGATGATGAAGAAGAAGATGATGATTGGGAGATGTACGGCTAGATAAATTTAGAATAAAGAGATTTTCTTTTATATATACATGGTACGATTTCATTTCTATTTAGATTCTTCTTTAGGGGCTTCTGGAGCTTCAGAATCTATATGTCTTTCTTGCTTTAGTTCCTCAGCAACTTCAGTAGTTTCCAGGTGTCTTTTGAAAACTGGATCACCCAATAGCTCTTGCACTCGTTTAGTGACTTCAGCATTTGGAACATTTTGACCACCAGATGAAGCTACCAAGGATTCTACTTCAGAGATATCAATTTTATCCAACTCTTCACTCAATGAAAGTGGTTCTCTCTGATAGGTTGAAACCTTGAGACCCACACCGGCATTACTGTGTTTGGCGATATAGGAGACCCATAGATCTATAACTTCAGGTGTAGCATCAAAAGCTTTTATAATTCTTTTATGTGTTAGTCTCATGAAATTTTCTTTAGATTTGGCATGAACGAAAGGAGCTCTTATAACAGTCCATCTCTCCCTCTTCGTTGGTAATGGAGTTACACCAGTAACTGGAATATTCAAGTAGTAAGCAGCTCTCAAGGCAAAATCACCTAAGAAGTCCAAATTTTCATTATCATAAGAACGGAATTGTAGTTCTGCAACGAGATCTCCATGTGTTTTTTCATGTCTTAGAGGAGCATAGTAGTTTATTTCAACATTGATTGGAAACGGGGTCTTAGTTGTGTCGTTAACTTCTTCTTTGGTCAAGATTTGTGGTTTGTATTCGAAGTCAGATGCAGAAGCTGCAGAAGGACGAACTTGAGGGTTTGTCTTTACTGCACCACGCAGAAGTGCTGAGCGTGTGCTGAAGGCACGTACACTTCTTAACATTGTGTAGTATACGATTTGCTTCACTTTCGACCATCTTTCGAGCTCCGTTTTCCAAACTTTTTGACTATTTTTTTATATGATCCCTCGGAAATAAAGCCCTCGGTTTCACGTGATTAATGGTTTATTTATCCTCTGAAAAATTTCTTGACGATGAGCATGATATGAGAGCGTCTAAGTGTGTATTTTAAGTATCAATAAGATCATGGGGAAGAGTAGTAAAGATAAGAGAGATCTTTATTATAGGTGAGTGATCTTCATTTTAAAGGATTTACGAAACTCAGACTAATGGTGATGAATAGAAAAGCTAAAGAGGAAGGTTGGAGAGCACGATCTGCTTTCAAGCTATTACAGCTAAATGACCAATTTCAACTTTTCAAAGGTGTAAGAAGAGTGGTCGATTTATGCGCTGCACCAGGATCTTGGTCTCAAGTGCTATCGCGTGAGTTGTTTGAGAAAACTACCCCAGAAGAACTGGAGAATGGTGTGCCCCCAAAAATTGTTGCAGTAGATTTGCAACCAATGGCTCCTATCAATGGTGTTACCACTTTACAAGCAGATATTACACATCCAAAAACATTGACTAAAATCTTGGAAATTTTTGGTGGTGAACCTGCTGATTTTATATGTAGTGATGGTGCTCCTGACGTTACAGGTCTACATGATTTAGATGAATATATCCAGGCACAACTAATTCTAGCAGCTTTACAATTAACCACTTGTCTGTTAAGACCAGGTGGTACTTTTGTTGCTAAGATTTTCAGAGGAAGAGATATTGACTTGATGTACTCTCAATTGGGCTTTCTCTTCGAAAAAGTCATCTGTGCAAAACCTAGATCCTCTAGAGGTACCTCTTTGGAAGCTTTTATAGTGTGTTTGGGTTATAAACCAAGTGCTACTTGGAAACCAACATTGGATTTGAATGTGTCTACTGAAGATTTCTTCAAGGGTGCTAACATTGGTAGATATGAATTAAAAGATGATCTCGAGTATGAGGAAGAAAAAAGATCAGTTGCTCCATTTATTGCATGTGGTGATTTATCAAGTTATGATTCAGATGCAACCTATACAATAGATCCAAAAGTGGAAAGAGTTAGTTTAGATCCGGTCCAAGGGCCAACTGCTCCTCCTTATAAAAAGGCTTTAGAAATGAAGAGAAATGGTGAAATTAAAAGATAAACCATTTGGGGTGATGTTTAATGTATGATAATAGATTTTTTGTTCTTGACTACAATAGTAAATACCTTATGCTCTTCTTACCTCTACATTATCTTATCGCAAAAATTCAAATATATATATCAAAACCCCATCTAGTTAGTTTTACCTGGAATAACAGAGTCATCTGGTTTCAAAGTTGGGAATAATAGCACTTCTCTAATGTTGTTAGAGTTAGTCAAGAACATGGCTAATCTATCAATACCACATCCCCAACCACCAGTTGGAGGTAAACCATATTCTAAAGCATTACAGAAGGTTTCATCAACTAATTGAGCTTCATCATCACCTTGATCTTTTTGTCTGGCTTGTTCTTCAAATCTAGCTCTTTGGTCAAATGGATCATTCAATTCAGTGTAAGCATTACAGATTTCTTTGGTAGCAACAAACACTTCGAAACGTTCACATAAACCTGGAATGTCACGGTGATATTTAGCTAATGGAGACATCATTTGGGGATGACCAAAGATGAAGGTTGGGTTGATACAGGTATCTTCCAATTCACCAACAAGCTTGTCCAACATACGAGCATTGGTTAATGGTGGTGTACAGTCCAATTTGTGTTTAATTAGGATCTTTTTCAAGAATTCACCAGTTTCAGCGGTATGCAATTGATCACCTGGTGGGAACTTAACATCAAATAATTTCTCCAATTCTTCAATCATGTTAATTCTCTTCCATGGTCTAGCGAAATCCAAAGTCAATTCTTTACCTTCTGGACCATCTGGGTGATAAGTAACAGCGTAAGAACCAGTGATAGCTTTAACCATCTCAGAGAATAACAATTCAGTCATATCCATTAAGTCATAGACATCAGCATAAGCTTGATAAAACTCACAAGTGGTGAATTCTGGGTTATGGGTCATGTCAATACCTTCATTTCTAAATTGACGTCCGATTTCGTAAACACGGTCTAAACCACCAACAACCAATTCTTTCAAGAATAATTCTGGTGCAATACGCATGTACATATCCAAGTCTAAATCATTATGGTGAGTGACAAAAGGTTTAGCAGTGGCACCACCGGCAATGATGTTCATCATTGGAGTTTCAACTTCGATAAACTGTCTGTTATCCAAAAATTGTCTGATGTAAGTGATGATTTTAGATCTAGTAATAAATTTATCTCTAGTGGAGTTGTTAACAATCAAATCCAAGTATCTCTTTCTATATCTAGCTTCTTGATCTTTGAAACCAAAATGATCAGTTGGTAACATATGCAAACATGGAGTCAACAATTGAACAGAAGTAGCAAAGATTGATAATTCACCTTCACCACCTTTTTTTGGTTCAGTTCTACCTGGGTAACCAGTAACACCAATAATATCACCTCTTCTTAATAATTCATGACTTTCTTCGTAGTTTTCGGTGGAATCTTGAGCTTGGGCCATGATTTGGATTTGAGTACCGTCACCTTTTAAGACATAGAATTTTAATTTTGAACCAGATTCTCTCTTAGCAGTGATACGACCGGCGACTGAGATAGAGACATCCTTTAAGGTTTCACCTTTCTTTAAGTAAGCGTATTCAGACAAGATTTCTCTGATTGATTTGGAGACTTGGAATTTGTGAGGATATGGGTTTGGAGATTTAGTAGTTCTTAGTTCATCAATTTGTCTAGATCTGATTTCATAATACTGGTTTGGAGTCAAATCTTGCAAAGTGTCTTTCTTTTTGGAAGGTTTGTCACCAGCAGCGGCCTTGTTGGCAGCAGCTTTAGCAGCTTTCTCGGCTTTCTCAGCGTCTTTTTGACGTTGTTTTTGTCTCTTTTTCAATTCAGATTTGGAGACACGTTCACCAGTGACTTCATCTAAATGAAGTTTTTGGACATCAGCAGCAACTTGATCAACTTCAGACATGATTTCAAGTGGATTTGATCAAATTCAAGGTGAATTATCAAACACTTGTGATGACTATTTGGCGAATTTTTTTTCTTTTCGACATCGCAGGTCTCGGAATATTATGTAATAATAATCCTCGGATCTCGATAGGGCGTATTACGTAATGAGTTCGCGATTTTTTTTCCAACAACAAAAAAATTGTTTGAAGACAGATTTTGAAGTTCTGTGATCATTGAAAGTGACTTAGAGCCTATTCTGGTATAATTTAACATGTCACAATCATCAAAAGCGTATGTATTTGTCCATATGTTATTTTTCAGCTTTGAATTCGGCTAACAGACAAGTAGGAGTCAATACGTTACACCAACCGCTACAACTGTTCAAATTGAAGCCAGTGTTGCCTTAAAAATTGTGCAACATGCTTCCAAAGCCGATTCTGAAAGCGTTGCAGGTCCATTGTTTGGTATTGATGTTCAAGGAGACACCTTGAAAATCACCCAAGCTTACAAATTCCCAACTTTCAGCAGTGATATCCCACCATACCGTAGTGATGGTGCCCCACTTCGTGTTAAATCTAACATTCAGTTCCAAGAAGATTTAATAAACCAGTTGAAAGAAACCACTTCAACTGTCCAACTATTTGGTTACTATCAATCAACTGAATCAGGTAAATTCATCACCACTTCATTTATCGAGTCATTAGTCAAACAACAATTAAATGTTTCACCAAACTATATTGTTCTAATTCATGACTCTTCTAAAGCTAAATATGGTGTTTTGAGTTTGAGAGCCTTCAGAATCAGTAAAGCCTATATCGATACTTATGCTTCTTACAACTTCTCTGCAGAAAATCTTAATGAATTCAAATTAAACCCAGAAACCATCTTTGACGAACTACCAGTTACAATCCACAACAGTTATTTGATCTCATTATATTTGACCCAATTTGATGTGGAACAATTCAACAAGACTTCAGCCCTAGACAGTAGTGCCACAAAGAATAATAGCACTTTGTCCAATGTCGAAAGCTTGATAGAGTCTGTTGATGAATTAAACCACTATTACTACCAACAAAACAGAAAGAAAGCCACCTCTGATAACGTCTCCTCCCTACAGGACTGGCTTTCACTATCACACAAGATCAGCTTCACAGCTTCTGATGTGGAGCAACAAGTTCTTGGTGACTTCCTAAGTGAAACCTCCATCAGACCATAAATTCTTTCATTATGGTGCTTTTTATATAGAAAAATTTCATTTAATTTTTGAATTTGGCGTAAAAAAATATCTTGAAAAACCACCCTGCCATAGCAATATAACCACCGAAGAACAAGAGTTAAAAGAAGCTCTTTTAAAATACCAGCAATGGGACGACCAAGAGTAAGCTATCAACTGTGTGGCTGAGTAATTTTTTTTGACTCATTTCTACAAAGAGCGTAAAACAACTAACATATTATGACATCAGTTGATAATCCTAGTTAGACATGGAGAAAGTGAAGGAAACTGTGATAAATCAGTTAATCAATATATCCCAAACCACAAAGTGGCACTCACAGACTTAGGTCATAAACAAGCTAAAGCAGCGGGTATTAAGCTGCAAAGTCTTTTGAAGGAAGATGATTCCTTATTGTTTTACACATCGCCTTATAAAAGGACAAGACAGACATTGGAAGGGATATTAGAAGGTGTAAAAGATACTGGTGTTTCCTACAAAGTTCATGAAGAACCACGTATGAGAGAGCAAGATTTCGGGAATTTCCAAAGTTCAGCTGAAAAGATGGAAACTATATGGCAGGAGAGAGCACATTATGGTCATTTCTTTTATAGAATTCCACATGGGGAGAGCGCTGCTGATGTATATGACCGTTGCGCTGGTTTTAATGAGACTCTCTTCAGGCAGTTCCAGAGTGAAAAGTTCCCTAGTATACTGGTATTAGTCACTCATGGAATATGGGCCCGTGTTTTTTTAATGAAATGGTTCAGGTGGACGTATGAAGAGTTTGAGAGTCTTAAGAACATTCCTCACTGTCAGTTTATTACTATGGAGAAAAATCCAGAGACAGAGCGTTACAAATTAGTCACAGAACTACACACATGGGGTGATGATAACGAAGCACAAGAAGTGATAGAGAGGGAATACAAAGATGAGTTGAAGGCTGAAATTTTGAAGAACTCAAATAGTTATTTAGACCTCAAGTTCTCTCAACATGACCCAATTGAGGTAGAAACTCAGAGGCTTCAAAGAGAGAAAGAAAGGAAACTTAAGGAGATGTTCGCAAAGACCAGAAAGTGAATTGGTGAGTAAATTAATAAACAAAATGTACTAAAGTCACGTGGTATATCTCCAACCACATGATGTTCCCGGGACAAGTGACATGATATAAATAACCAGGCTTTCCGTAAAAAAAACCTTCTTCTTAGCAATCTAAATATCGTAAATCAAATAAAATGGTAAGTTTCGATTGTTTAAAGCCCAATTGGATCAGGAACTAACACATGGAAGGCTCGTAAATTCTTCGTTGGTGGTAACTTCAAATTAAATGGTTCTAAATCCTCAATCACTGAGATTGTTGAAAGACTTAACACTGCTCAATTAGACAAAAACGTTGAAGTTGTGATCGCTCCTCCAGCTACTTACTTGGACTTGGCTGTCTCTTTAGTCAAGAACCCACAAGTCGAAGTCTCTGCTCAAAACGCCTATGTTAAAGGTTCTGGTGCTTTCACTGGTGAAATCTCCGTTGAACAAGTTAAAGATGTTGGTGCTACTTGGGTCTTATTAGGTCACTCTGAAAGACGTACTATCTTCGGTGAATCTGATGAATTCGTTGCTGAAAAAACCAAATTCGCTCTAGACCAAGGTTTGAAAGTTATCTTAGCTATTGGTGAAACTTTAGAAGAAAGAAAATCTGGTATTACTGACCAAGTTAACCAAAGACAATTGACTGCTGTTTTAAAATTAGTTAAAGACTGGTCTAACGTTGTCATTGCTTACGAACCTGTTTGGGCTATTGGTACCGGTTTAGCTGCTACTCCAGAAGATGCTCAAGAAACCCACAAAAACATTAGAGATTTCTTAGCTAAAGAATTAGGTCAAGAAGTTGCTGATTCAATTAGAATCTTGTACGGTGGTTCTGCTAACGGTAAGAATGCTCCAACTTTCAAAGATAAAGCTGATGTTGATGGTTTCTTAGTTGGTGGTGCTTCTTTAAAAGCAGAATTTGTTGATATCATCAACTCTAGACAATAGGTATCTTGATTGAATAGTTAATCTCATCGATGTTTTATTTAAATTTTGAACTCTACTACCGTATCTTGTAAGGAAAAAAAAATTATGAAGATGATTCATAAGCCATAATAATTAATGACTTGTAATATGTAAAAACATGCAACTAACAAACTAATTTGACTTTGAAAACTTAACGATAAATATAAATAATATATGCTAATAGATTGGAAAGATTACTTTAATGGATTTTCCTCACTCTCCAATAATGGCTGAGTTAATAACAGCGGAGTCATGGGTACTTCAGAATTACTCGTGGTTGGATTCAATCTAGGTGATGACATGACTGAAATCTGACTTGATGTGCTATTTTGTCTTATCATACTTGGTGGGAAACCATTTCCTCGTTGTAATGAAGCTGGTAATGTTTGATTCCCTAGATAGAAACCTGAAGGGGATCCACTGACTGAAGTTGGACCAAAGGTTGGAGTTTCTGGCATGGGTTGATTGATCTGTTGAGGTATCTGTGCGTTTTGCGATTGTAAAGGTTGCTGCTGTGACATTCTTCTTTGTTGTTGATAGAAAGAGGAATGACGTTGGTGATGAAAGGAGCTCACTCTAGAATGGCTAAAGCTTGTTCCTCTTGAAATGCTAGGTTTTCTTTTGTAATCAGGTGAGAGTCCAATGATGTTTGATGTGATAGTTGGTGTCATTGGAAGAGGTAGGTCACTGACTTGTTCTCTGTTTAATGAAAGCAGTGATATTGTACTCAGGCTAGGAAGTAGCCTGTTATTATCAACAGATGTAGCTAACAGGCGTGGTGAGCTGAGTACACTCTCGTTATCCTCATCATCTATGATAGCATTCTCGTCTTGGTATTGAGACTGAGGAGAATAGGAAGATGAGGCCAAAGAGACTGACCTTCTTCTAGCATCTTTGAGAGACAGCTGTGCAAATTCTCTAGCAGCTTCCAGAGGGCTCATCTTGTTGTTTGATAACTTGAAGGGTTGGCTCATTTTATCCCTATTTATGAGTTGCTTTCGCCTATCAAAGATATTTTAAACGCTTTGCTTCTCCAATATCAGTCAAATACAGTTGATATGAGTACAGGAAATATATTCTTCTGAGTATTTTTATGATAGTTTACGTGTTCAAAACAGGTTTGACATAAAAAAACCCACAGAAACTTGTTTTAATTGTTTTTCACTGTTTTTTTTTCCAAAGTGTTGGTATACCAAAAGTTAAAAAAAAGGAATTCGAAAGTCTTGAACATTTATCGGGAGTTCAGCATTATTTTCTCTGTGAAATCTTTGTGGCTTCGAAATATTCTCCATATCGCTAGATAGCCCTGGGCTCTCTTATTTATGACTGCATACTCACTGTAATAGCTAAATATCTTTCTCATTTTGATTATGTAAGCGATGAGATTACCCTGCCCTCTGGTAAATTTTTTACTCCCTCCAAAAAGCATTGAAACGATACTGAACACAGTCATTTCCACTGTTAATAGTTCTCAAAGCATTCTAAAGATGGTCAAAAAGAGAACAGCTGCAGTGCTTCCGAATAATATCATTCTACTTCAGAATCTGGTTCGTCGTGATCCAGAATCCTACCGTGAAGAATTTCTTCAACAGTATTCTCACTATGAGTCTCTAAGGGATCTATTTATGTCAAGTCCATCTGGTCAAGACGGTCGTGAATTTGCAGAACTGATCGGATTCGTTAGTGCTGTGTGTTCTTGCTTCCCTAAGGAAACAGCTAACTTTCCTGATGAGCTAAAGTCACTGATCACCAATAATCATAGAGATTTGACATCTGATTTAAGAGAAAAGATCATTCAATGTCTAGTCATGTTAAGAAACAAAGATATTATTACTGCTGAATCATTGATTCAAACCATTTTCCCATTATTATCTGCATACTCTGGTGCCTCTAATATCAATGGTCAACATTCAAAGGCACTACGTCATCAAGTTTATACAACTTTAATCAGTTTATTAAAATCTGTTAACACAGGATCCAAGAACCAAAAATTGAACCGTTCTACTCAAGCTTTGTTGTTCAACTTGCTAGAGCAAAAAGATTCACAAGGTCTATGGGCTACCAAATTGACTAGAGAACTTTGGAGAAGAGGTATCTGGGATGATACTCGTACTGTGGAAATCATGACACAAGCAACATTACATCCAGATACAAAAGTTGCAATTTCTGGTGTGAAATTCTTTCTTGGTGCTGATAAAGAGAGAGATGATAACTTTGATGAAGACTCAGATGAAGAAGGTTTTGATTTAAGTGGTTTGAAGCATAAGATGACTATCAATAAGAAGACTGGTAAGCGTGCAAAGAAACTTGATTTGGCTCTAAAACAAATGAAGAAAGGATCAGGTCCAAAACACTCTGCTACTTACTTGAATTTTAGTGCTATTCATTTGTTAAGAGACCCTCAAGGTTTTGCTGAACAATTGTTTGAAACTCATTTACAAGCCAAAAGTTCAAACAAGTTCGATTTGGAATCAAAAATTGCTTTAATGAACCTTATCTCAAGACTTATTGGTACTCATAAATTGACTGTTCTTGGTATCTACTCTTTCTTTATGAAATACCTGACACCTAAACAGAGGGATGTGACCCAAATCATGGCTGCTGCTGCTCAAGCTTCACACGATTTAGTGCCCCCAGAATCTATCTCAGTTGTTATCCGTAAAATCGCTGATGAGTTCGTTTCTGATGGTGTTGCACCAGAAGTTGCTGCTGCTGGTATAAACACCATTCGTGAAATCTTATCAAGAAATCCATTGGCCATTGAAGAGACTTTACTACATGATCTTGTTGAATACAAAGGGTCTAAATCTAAACCTGTTAATATTGCTGCCAAATCTTTGATCTCTCTATATAGAGAAGTTGCTCCAGAGATGTTGAAACGTAAAGATCGTGGTAAGACTGCTACAATTGAACTCAGTGCTGGTGAAAGAGTCGGATTACCTCAATTTGGTGCTGATTCCGCAATCTCTGGTATCCCAGGTATTGAACTATTAGCACAATGGAGAAAAGATCAAGGTCTTGCCGCTAATGATGGTGAAGATGATGAAGCTAATTGGGAAGTTGATGATGAAGAAATTGATGAAGATGATATTGAAGGTGAATGGGTCACTATGAAATCAGATGAAGAATATGATGTTGAGTTCTCTGATAACGAAGAGGATAAAGATGAAAAGAAGAAAGATCAAGATGATGAATCTGACTCTGATTTGGATCTTTCTGATGATGAAGAAATGAAAGAAGTTAATGAAGAAGAGAAGAAGGAAACAATTGAAAAGATTGCCAAACTTGATGCTGATTCTGCCTTCAGAGAACTTGCTTCTACTCGTATTTTAACCCCAGCTGATTTTGCTAAGATTGAAGAATTGAGAGTTCAATCAGGCCTGGAGAAGATAATGGGTAAGAAATTGAGAAACGAAGAAACAGTTGATTCCAGTTCATTAGTTGGTCCAGTTAAATACAAACAGTTACGGGAAGAAAGAATCGCTCAAGCTAAAGAAGGTCGTGAAGATAGAGATAAATTCGGATCACGTAAAGGTAAACGTGAAGGTGAGCACTCTACAACTAACCGTGAAAAGGCTAGAAAGAAGAATTTCGTCATGATGATCCATAAGAGAGATGTTCAAGGTAAAGCAAAGAGATCTTTGCGTGACAAACAAAAAGTTTTAAGAGCTCATATAACTAAACTAAAGAAGAAGGGTCACTGAACTTTTATAGAAGAAGAGATTACTGTACATTATTTCATTTAACTTACTTTTTCTTGTAAAATAAATACTTTTATATAGAAATATGCTTATATATAATTACTTCATTTATTTGATCTCTTTGATCTTTTAGTATTACCTTTTTCATTAGCATGTCTCTCTCTTCTCTTCTTTTTCTGTTCACCGAACTCTTCCTTTTCCATATCCATCAAAGCTTCTCTCTTAGCAACACTTGTCTTTTGTAATGAGTCCTTGATAATCTTATTATCACTAACCTTTGCGTATTCATCCATCTTCTTGTTTATTCTCTCTTCAATGGCCAAAACCCTCGTCACATCTTTCTCGGTAACAAAACTTATACTCTCACCTCCTCTTCCAGCACGGGCAGTACGACCAACTCTATGCACAAAATCATCTGGATCGCTTGGGATATCATAATTAACAACCATTTCAACTGATGGGATATCCAAACCACGAGATGCAACATCAGTGGCGATCAAAACTCGTGCAGCACCAGCTTTGAATCTATGAAGTGAATTTCTTCTCTCTGATTGTGGTAGTTCAGAATGCAATGAAGTAACCTTAATCTCAAGATGACGGAGTGTTCTTCGTAAGACTTCTGCTGTGTGTGTTCTATTAACAAAGACAATAACAGTTGATTCGTTGTTGTCATCGTTTGTTAATATATTGTGTAAGTATGCTTCTTTGACATAAGATGGGATGAAGATGTATTCAGTTAATAACTTTTCTGGGATGGCTAACTTATCTGCTGTTTCAACTTCATGGATAAACACAGGTGGTTTATGTTCAGGAACCGGTTTATCTTTCAATGCTCTAACTGAATCAGTAACAGTGGCAGTAAATAACAGAGTCTGTCTCTTGTCAGGGGTTGGTAATATACTAAAACAACGTTGTAGATCACTTCCGAAACTATTGCTTAGTAATCTATCAGCTTCATCTAACACCAAGTATTGGACTTTTCTTAGTCCACAAACAGTATCTTCACCACTATTTAAGATATGATCAGCTAATCTACCAGGAGTAGCAATAACGAAGTGTGGTTTATTTTGAAGTTCAATAGCCTGTTTAACAAAATCTTCACCACCAACAATGACTGAGATTCTAATGTTCATTGTAGAACCTAAAGCAGCAAATTGTTCAGCAATTTGTAAGGCTAATTCTCTAGTTGGAGTCAAAACCAGTCCAAAGATTCCAATTGGATCTTCGGACCACTTGGCAAGCATAGGGGCCCCAAAAGCAATAGTTTTACCAGACCCTGTCTTTGCACCTCCAATACAATCATGACCTAGAACTTGATTAATACAAATTCATCGTTTTTTAGAAATAAAAAGAAAGATTTCGGATAAAACTTACCACTTAAGATCTTGGGTATACAAGCCTTCTGAATAGCAGTTGGTGAGAAAATTTTCATCGCATTAAGTGATTCACATAGCCATTTAGGCACGCCCACACTCTCAAAACTAGACATATCTCTATTTATAATACTTATATAGTGTTGCCCATCGCAGTTAATTTTTTTTCTATTGTGTCAAAAAAAATTTTGGTGTAAATTTTCGCGAATGGAATCTTTTCACGTGATGAATCACGTGAACATTGATTATCCACCACTATTCCATCCATGTACTGTAGGTATTTGGGACAAGACGGCTCTATTGTATAAATTTAGCAGTAATTAGCTTAATTGAGAGGTGATATCTTGCCTCTGTTTATTTGTTTGATTATGAATTGCGAATCATTGCAGTTAATTGTATTTAGTGGGTTGTTTCCAAAAGGAGTTTAGGACGTGGTGTGGAAAGTAATCAACATATAAATTGAGCTGCTCTATCTGAAAGCGAACTGGCGCCCTACACAGTACACATCCCTTTTAAGTGAACTGGAAGAGGTGGTTCAAAAGAAACACAGAGTACAACTGAGTACATGATCTTCAAAGTATTTTGTAATTACATACAGCGGGTGTTTCAGGGATATGTAATTATTGTAGAGCACTTTTGGCCTAGAAAGGCAGCCCATCTATAAATGGTATGTTTATTGTGTGGTAGGTGGTAGACAGATGAAAGTATGGAATCACCTCAAGTAACCAAGTGCTGAACCCATTGTAAGCCAATTGGGCTGTCACTATTCACTCCACACTCCACAGACTGCTCCACCGTTTTATTTGGTGGTTTTTCATCCCACTTTTTTGCAGACATCAAGTGGTTCCCAAAAAAAAACCGGGAGAATTTCGCGGGTTTTGGTGAAGAGCACCACGTTATAAAAAATCCGCATCTTTCGCCTTTCCTTTCAACTGGCAAAAACACCCAAATAAACCACCCCAAATAATGTTTTCCCAAATCAACCGCTCCGTCTTGAGAGCATCTGTCAGAGCTGCCAAACAGCAAAGAAACTTGTCCATTCATGAATACCGTTCTGCTGAACTACTAAGATCTTACGGTGTTGGTGTCCCAAATGGTGATGCTGCCACCACTCCAGAAGGGGCTTACGAAATCGCAAAGAAACTCAACACTGAAGATTTGGTCATCAAAGCTCAAGCTTTAACCGGTGGTCGTGGTAAAGGTCACTTTGACACTGGTTTCCAAGGTGGTGTCAAACTGGTCTCTTCTCCAGAAGAAATCAAAGACTTGGCCAAAGAATTCCTACACCACAAAATCATCACCAAACAAACTGGTCCTGCTGGTAAAGAAGTCACTGCTGTCTACGTTGTCGAAAGAGCCTTCGCTAGAACCGAAGCTTACTTGGCTATCTTGCTAGACAGAGCCACTCAATTACCAATCATTGTTGCTTCTGCTCAAGGTGGTATGGATATCGAAGGTGTCGCTGCTAAAGACCCATCTGCCATCAAAACCTTCCCAGTTGACTTAAAAGCTGGTGTTACTGATGAATTAGCTCTTTCTATTGCTTCTGTCTTAGGTTTCACTAAACATGCTCAAAAAGAAACTGCTGAAACCATTCAAAAACTATATAAAATCTTCCAAGATAAAGACTCAACCCAAATTGAAATCAACCCATTGTCTGAAACTGTTGATCACAAAGTCCTTGCCATGGATGCTAAATTCGGTTTTGATGATAACGCTTCATTCCGTCAAAAAGAAGTTTTCTCCTGGAGAGATTTAACTCAAGAAGATCCAGATGAAGTTGAAGCCTCAAAATCTAACTTAAACTTTATCAAATTAGATGGTAACATTGGTTGTTTGGTCAACGGTGCTGGTTTGGCCATGGCCACCTTGGATGTTATCACTTTATTCGGTGGTAAACCAGCCAACTTTTTAGATTGTGGTGGTGGTGCTACTCCAGAAACTATTGAAAATGCTTTCAAATTAATCTTATCTGAAAAGAATGTTACTGGTATTTTCGTTAACATCTTTGGTGGTATTGTTAGATGTGACTATGTTGCTGAAGGTTTGATCGCTGCAACCAAAAGTTTAGGTGTTGAAGTTCCAATTGTTGTTAGATTACAAGGTACTAACTACGAGAAGGCTTCTAAATTGGTTAGTGAATCTGGTTTGAAAATTTTCGCTTTTAACGAATTAGATGATGCTGCTCAAAAGATTGTCAAATTATCTGATATCAACAAACAAGCTAGAGAAATTGGTGCTCAAGTTTCATTTGAATTTTAAAGAAAAGAATGCAATAAAGAAACGCCTTGTACGCTCCATACATGACTTTTAATGATGTCTTTCCCCCTTATATTCCTTTTCACCGTTCCTTTTTAGAAGGTTCTTTTAACGTTTCATGAGATATGCTCCTTTAGCTATAGAAGTTTAATCAACAAATCCCACTTGATTATGGATGTACTGTAGTTTTACTTATATTTTGTCTGTTAAATATGGCTATTGTTGTCTAGGAGTATGTGGTGTGAGACTATTAAATCTTAAACTAAAGCTAACCCTCATTTACATACTCTGTGAAAGAAGCTAGTTTTCTCATTTTTTGATGGAAAACTACCTAATTTTCAGAGATATATATCAGCAACAAGGTCCAGTGTTTTATTATATTCCCTTCTTCATGGCCAAACACGCAAAAACTGTAAAGAAGCTTGAGAATTAAAGATATACTCAGCTTTTCGGGTAAATGAAGTTATTGTTTGACGCGATTTTAGTCAAAACCCAAAAAAAAAAAAAAAAAAAATCTCAAGATGTTTCTTTGATCTGTAAAGCACAAGAATAATAAACACATTTGTTATCCCGATGTTTTCACTGAGAACACTTCCAACAAGGGCAATAAGATACTCAGCTCACAATAGTAAGATCTTTCTGAGAAGTCTACAATCAGGAGCACCACTCCCAGAACATGCACCAGGACAACTGGAGAATGAAGCATGGTTAGATAGTTTGCAGGATGAAGTACCAGAAGGTGACTTTGTGTATACTCAGCCATTAAGAGATACAGAGACTGCACTCCAAAACAAGCATAATGAAACACCATATGAAATAACAGAATTAAAAGAAGATGGATCAATGCAAATACAGTTAACATTTAGTAATTCGTCACTAAGATCATCTCCATATTCCAATCTCACAGCCAAACAAAGACCTAAAGCTGAAAGCAACAAGCAATCATTTTCAGATTTAAGGGTGATAAAATTGAGATCTGGTAAAGGTGGTGATGGACATGTTTCATTTTTCAGAGATGCAGGAAGAAGTATCGGTCCACCAGATGGTGGTGATGGTGGACGTGGTGGATCTATATATGTCCAAGCAATTGAAGGTATAACATCATTAAATAAACTCAACCAGTTCTATAGGGCTGGTGAGGGTGAAAACGGGAAACAGAGACAGAATGATGGTGCTACGGGAAAAGACCTGTTAATTACTGTCCCTGTTGGTACACTAATAAAATGGTCGCCTGATCCTGCGCTAATTAAAGAGTCACAAGATTCTAATGTGCGAGTACAAGTTCAAGCCCGTGGTGCTAATTATGGTCAGACCAAGCCTAAGTATATTCAGATGTTGAGAGATTCTTATGCAGTTGGTGAAGGTTGGGTTTTCAAAGATAAAGATAAAGATGAAGAATGGCATAAGGAGAAACCATATTTCAAGAGTTTGGATTACAAAGTTCGAAAATATGATAGAAGTATTATAAATGAAGAAAAAAATGATGATTTGTTCCCCTTACATGGTATTGATCTCACAGTACCAAGTAAAACACCAACATTATTATTAAGAGGTGGTGCTGGTGGTTTGGGGAATATGCACTTTCTAACAAATGAAGTTAGAAATCCAAGATTTGCTAAAAAAGGTAGAGGTTCATTAGAAGGTCATTTCTTATTTGAACTGAAATTATTGGCTGATTTAGGATTGGTTGGACTACCTAATGCTGGTAAATCGACACTACTTAGAGCCATTTCAAATGCTAGACCAAGAGTAGGACATTGGGAGTTCACAACATTACAACCAACAATTGGAACCATCTCTTTAGGATTGGATAAACCTTCTTTCACTGTGGCAGATATTCCTGGTTTGATCAAAGGAGCTTCTCAGAATAAAGGAATGGGTATTGATTTTTTAAGACATGTTGAGAGATCTGGTGGTTTAGTATTTGTTATTAGTTTGGGTCAAGAAGACCCTGTGGGAGACTTGGAGACACTATTAGGTGAAACTCAACATATCTTACAGGATAAAAATGTGCTTATTGCTGCTACAAAAGCTGATACTGAAGGCTCTCATGAAAAGTATAAACTCTTAAAAGACCATGTTATTCAGAAGGGATGGAAGATTGTGCCAATAAGTGGAATGAAACAAGAAAACATTGAAAAGCTGATTTTGATGATGGGTGAATGCGCTGGTAAATTGTAAATAAGTGAGATAGAAACAAGTATTTATATGAAACGTTAATTACGGTACAATATGTCTGTACGATTATTCTTTATATGTGGTTGGTTTAGTTCATCGGATTCTGAATAAATTTATAGGTCATCGCACTAAACACTATTTTGCGTAGGGTAAGCTATAATTAAATATAAACAAAAATCTT
This sequence comes from Wickerhamomyces jianshihensis, assembly GCA_030562945.1. Classification (NCBI taxonomy): domain Eukaryota; kingdom Fungi; phylum Ascomycota; class Saccharomycetes; order Phaffomycetales; family Wickerhamomycetaceae; genus Wickerhamomyces; species Wickerhamomyces jianshihensis. The sequence goes on from JAKUAH010000236.1 coordinate 266,469, forward strand.
CCTCTCTCTCTAACCAATATATTAATCAGTCTTCAGCAAAATGTCTCGTGCTCAAGAGATCAAGAAGAAACATGAAATACAGGCAAAGTTCCAACTTGCTATGAACAACACTTCTGTTCACGTTTTAAGCTGGCTAAAACCATTGAAAACCAATGAAGAAAGTGTCGATGATGACCCTTCAAAATCAGACTTTTTCAACCTTCCCATTATTGGGGGTAGTTCTGGACTATCACTGACTAGTGAGGCTACTTCAGGTAACTCTGATATCAATACGATAGGAGATTATGTGAAAACGGGGAAATCACTTAGCTCTTTAAAGAATAAAAAGAACAATTCACATCATTCAAAAGTTGTAAAGCCAAGCTCGAAAGCACTACAAGCACTACAGAACAAGATACGAAAGACAAATGTTGTTCAGAAAAAATCCACTATAAGTTCTTCTTTAGCAGAAAAGCCAAAGGTTAGAAGGAATGATAGTGATAGTGATGACGAGGAAATAGTACAAAAATCTTCAAAAAAGTCATTCTCTTTATTGTTAGACACTAAGAGAAAGAAGAAATGAGACTTTACAATATTATTTATAATACAAAAAGATGATTTATCACTTTTATATGCAATATTGAAGTAACAAAAACCTGTAGGAAATGAAGTAAAAAAGGTATAAATCAATAAATATACAAAGAAACTTCAGGCCCAGCCTGAATAGAAAAAAGTAAGAAGATTAGCAAAGAAACTGAAGAATTATCGTGGATCGTTAGTCATTAAAAAAGTATGATTTGTTTTTTTTTTTTGTTTGTGTTTGTGTTCTAAGTCATTATTGCACTGCATCAGATTAGGATTTCGGTCTCTTTATCCGATTAGCAACATCCTCATTATCTCTAATTGTATCAGTAATAGAAATTTCAGAACTATCCCTTTTCAAAGGTTTTGAGCTCGTTGGGCTCGTTAATAGTGATGAAACAGTCAATTTAGAAGACTGACGGCCCTTCTCAGAAACAACTGATCCACTATGATCATATGATCTAGAGCTTGTATGATCATTCCGAGCAAGTGTAAGAGATGAAGAAGAACCCCTACTTGCTGGTTGGGATGGACGATTACGTACCAAATTGTGAGGAATATGACCATGACTATGACCATGACCATGACCGTGACCGTGACCATGGGTTTGATCATGAGGTAAACTAAGACTGTTTTGAGAAGCCCTTGAAGACATTGATGAGACGGAGGAGTTTGCAGAATAAAGAGTTGAAAACGTTGAGTTGGAAGAGAGACTCGTATTCAAGTTTTGTTGGTTGTTTTGATGGATTTCAAGCACAGAAGGTCTTAGTTGAGAAGTTAAATGATTGATATTTGGTATAGAGTTCATTTTCTGGTTATTATTGTTGTTGTTGTTGTTATTGTAATCTTCAGGAACTGAACGTGGTGGATTTGGTCTATGTGCTTTTGGTGATATGGCGGAGATATAAGGTGGGATAGAGTCAACTCTTTTCATTTCCTGGTAAGAACTGGATCTTGGGTAGTTTTGATATGCTGGTACTGGTGCTGAGTTTAATGGGTCCACAAACACAGAAGGTTGTCTCATTCCAGAAGTTTCCCAAAATTGTACAGCGTCAGGTCTTTGATGAGATAAAAATGGGTTACTGAGGTTTGTTGGTGGATAGGGGCTGATAGGTCTTTGTTGAACTCCTTCATTTGATGGAAAGGGTTGTCTATAACTATCTGCTCTGTTGCTAAAACTTTGTTTAATTGATGAAAGATTTTCCTGGTATTGTGCATCTGAATGTTTGAGGGAAGGTACGATTTTTGGAATTGTATCAGAGAACCGAAGAACATCAGATGCAGTATTTCTTAGTTCATTATTCAAGTAATCTGCCTTTGCTGATAATGATTGTTGTTGAGCAGTGAGATCACTGGTAGCATAATAAATATCTGTTTGGGTTGATAAGTGGGCATGATGAGGTGGTTGGTGATGAGGAGCATAATCTGGAGCAAATGCAATAGATTGACGAGGAACAGTCACCACATTTGGACCAGGTCTATAGCCATTTGCTTGTACTTCATGTTCTTGTCTGTAAATTGGTTCGCTATAAATACCTTGGTATGGCTGTACAGGATAGTAATATTGAACAGGGGCAGCAATGGCCACTGGTGAAACAGATCTCATATCGTCATCAGGAAGAACTTTATTTGAAGACCTTCTCTTAATCAAACTCAAACTTGCCTCATCTCCTTTTTTAAAATGGCCAGCGCTATGTCTGAATTCCCAAACAAGATCATCTCTATTAGATATCTTGTTATTTGCACCAGTATCAGCATTCAATAAATCATTATTGGTATCAAAAACTTTATGGAAACCATACATATGCAGCTGCCTTACAAAACTGGAAACATTGCCATGTTTGAAATAATTGGTTAATACATTGGCAAACTCAGTGCCTGGATGTAATGCAAATACGCAATCATCGTCTTTTCTTGACCACCAAATTAAGTGATACAGGCTTTCATCGGATAGCATAGCATATAGCTTATGAACAAAGGCCGTTTTCTTAAGTGATGTTATTATTGGCGGGCCATTTTGTTGCTCTTCAGCCTGGCTAACTGGTTCTGTTCTGTTCATCGATTGATCCTAATGAAAAGAGGGACAAAAGTTGACAACCAGGCCTTATTTGATATTGATCTGGGAATAGGGGGTAGTGGATAATGACAAAATTTTGTATGTATAGTTGAAAAAAAAAAATAATCAATGGGCTTGAACTTTTTTAACAATTCTCTTTTGGTTTATGTTATCTTTTGATTTAGATGTTATTGCGCCTACCAGTCTTCAATGTCTATAATCTTGGTCGAAAGAGTTCAAAAATCGAGTTTGAAAATAAATTTCAGGTGGTACCAAAAGAAATTTAGTACACAAAACAAAAAAAAAGTCCTTAAAAGCTTCTGTTTGTGATTTTAAAGCCAAGTAGGATCAGATCAAATTTTATTAAGTGTATCTTGTTCATTTTTTTTTCCAGCTTTTTCAAGGAAAACTCGTTTTTTTAAAGTTTGCGCACTTGATAAATAACAGCGGTGATATGCATTATCATGTGCTTTAATGTGCATGTTTCAATGCACAATCCAAAACTAAACTGGGAGTCAAATACAGTCCGTTATTCAGTCGGCAGTAGTACCAGTTCGCACTATCACAATATACCAGTCAACTATCAAATAGGTTGATGGTATGTTTGGTAGAAGTGTAGCTTCTTGAAAGCTCAGAATGGATTAAGTCATGGCTTAAACCAGTGGCGTGTTTCCCTTCAGCCGTTTTTCCCCTTGACTTTGTCCGTTACTCCCAGTCCCAACTATGCCATCAGGATTCTCAAGATTGAACAACAAATCGCCGATTATTTAAAGAGCGATGGGCTCGTTGCACCGCCCGCATAAAAACTGGAGATCCTGAACTTCCTGGCTCAAATCCCTTAAACAGCCTAACGTCTGCTGAGAAACATCGCACTGGTATTAACGTTGACATTTGCATTGGTGTTGCTGATGTTGTTGGTGTTGGTGCTAAAGAGTAATATTCAACCTCAGAATACAATCAAATTAGGCAGGGATTAACCATTCATTTTGCTGTCACTGTATCCGTTTTAAGTATATATAAATTTATTAAACTGTTGTGTTATACAAGAACCAAATTCCACTAAATCATATCTTTACCATTTTACATTTTACATTTTACAATTTACAATTCGTAATTTGAAGGATGACTTAAAACTGAAAGGTTGATCGATCTTGAGTTAAGGAGCTTCATCTGGTTGTTAAGTTGGTGAACATATATACCTCTGTGGAGCATAATGAGAGATTGAATAGGTTATTTAGTTCCTTTGTGTCTTTAGGTACTTCTAGTGATGCTTAGTGGAACCCACCCCCTGGTTTGGTTCACCTAAGCACAATAAGATACATCCCAGCTCAATATTTTGAGAGGGGGTCTTTTCTTGTAACCTTTCCGCTGTAACCCAGCTCATACGCACCTCCAAGAATGTTGTTGGGAGGTTACTCCTCAGCGCAGGTGTTTAACAGAGTATGTATAAATAGGTATGATTAATGCATAAGGTATCCTGGGTCTTCAGTACTTCTCAAGTTCTCATTTGATTGTGAGAGCAACAATCATTCCATAATTTGCCCTGCTGCTGGCACATGCATGAGCTATTGTGCACGTGAGGAAGTCTCATAGGAGGCCAAAGTCTGGGTGATGGCCTATCAATACCAACCCAAACCACACACTGTTGAGGCAATTAATCAAAAAAAAAAAAAACAATCACAATTACTAACAATCTAAATCTAAGCAGAACTAAATTATTGTGAAAGCACATTTTAGGATATATTTAACACTTTTTTTATTTTAATCCATTTTTCCAAGAATTTTTTTAATTTTTTTTTTGAAGAAATCGGCAATCTTAATTTAAACAATTCTTAATTCATGATGAAAAATATTCATAGTGAAGAAATAAAAAAATTTAAATAATCTTTTTTTCATCTCGAATGTAGATCATGATCAGTTCTTCTATTAAATTTATATATAACGTCCTTATAATTCACTCAGTTTAAGTTATAGAATGATGTTCAATAATGTTTTTCTTCTTCGGTGTGTGGAGTTCCAGTATAATCAGTCTAGTCTCCAAGAGTCCGACTAACCTGCAAGTAATCGAGTTGCTAGGTCAACTTAAAAACTTTTTTTAATGCACAAAATCTGCAAAAAAAGACGCAAAAATGCACAAAAACTGTTTGTTGTTTCTCCTTCAACGTCTCCCCTGAAAATCTTAACAGTTTTCGAGCAAAGTTGGAAGGCAACTTCCAGAAGAATGAGACCTTTTAGTTATTGTTATCGAAAGAAATTGGAATTATAATATTTAAATTCCTTGAAGTTTTTGTAAAAATACAACACTGAAAATTCTAATGCTCAACTTATATTGCTCATCAAAATGTAAGATTGAACTTGGCCAAATAAAGATCAACACTTGATTTGTGATCTGGGGGGATGAATTTCAATGAGATAGATATATAGAAATATGATAGGCGTGTTATCAAACTACTATTAAGCTTGGTGTACTTAGTACTTACCATGCTTCTACCATGCTTCAAGGAGTGATTTATGATGAAGTATGCTTAACGGAATTGTACATTCAACAGGGGACATATAAAATCAAAGGACAAAATAACAGAAATTTACAGGAAAACAATGTACTTCTTTGAGTCTCTCTTTGAGTAGAGCTCAACCCCTTTCAAAATTCTAAATTTGAAGCTCTTTGGACTTTAAACACTATTGTAATAAACAACCTTTCATTCAAGTATATTAATAGTATGACATATCAAAAAAAAAAAATACAAAAGATGAAACAGTGCCTGCTGCTCATGCAGTAAATCACCAGTCCAATACAACTTTCTTTTAGGGTGGACTTTGTGTCTAGATTTTCAATTTCGGGGGAATATAGCAGCTATTTCTAGAGCATGACAGGTCATGGCATATAAATTGCATGTTATATTCAAACATGTGTCCTTCAATTGGCCATCACCGCAAAATTCAACACTGAGACTTGGGATGCGTACTGTGGTAATATTATGAAATAATAAGGGATTGCTAATGCACTGATTAAAGATATTGTATCAAAGGTACATTACAGACTTTTGCATTAGAAATAGTGTTCTAGAAACTATTTGACATGCTGTTTGTTATAGATTATGAATTCAAGTGTTAGTCACTTATTATGAATTATTGACTACTTGGACGTTGAAGGAGAAACCATATATTCTCATAGAGATCGAAAGTTTTCTTTTAAAAAAATGGGAAATAGGCAGCGCACCACTGTTATGTATTTCGTAGATTGGCTTATAAATTGGCTGGTTTTATCATATACACAAAAATACCTTCGTAGATGTATATTTCTCAACGAATTATATCAGTGATATAACTAATAACGAAACCGAAGCTTTTCAAGAGATTTTCTCAAATCTATTAACAGATATCGCGGTTTTACAGAAACATTTTGTTAAGGGGATCGCTATAGTTCTGTTCTACTGTTATCGGTTACCCTTGTCGGAGTTGAGCTATATAATGAGTGGCTCTTTTATATTCTATCCGATTGCATAGTATCGCTCTTCAATTGACTTGGGCAATATCTATTATTTTGGAATTTAGCTCCAAAATGAATTCATAATTTAACGAAGATAAAAGCGAACCAAACATACATACAAAACAGAATCAAAGAATCAAAGAATCAATCAGCAAATATTATAAGCATGAAGTTAAAGATGTTTATAAACTATGAATATATCAAAATTTTCAATGTATCCTTCATTGTGTTCAAATTGATAAAAGCATAAAAGGAAGTAGAAGGAAGAAACAAAAAGAAGCCTCAAATTAACAAAACAAAGAAGCCAAGTATAATACTAGACTAGAAAAGTATTAATATCAATATAATCGATCGAGTGAATTGATAATGGCTTTCTATAAGATGGTACATTTTCTAGTTTTACCAGTTTTACCAGCTTTTCCATTTTTTCTTTTAGATTTCTTTTCCTTTGCCATTAATGAAGCTCTAGTAGCAGCTATAAAGACTTCAACGACGTTGTAGTTCGTTTTAGCAGAACATTCAATGTATTTTTCAGCACCAATTTTATCAGCAACAGATTGACCTTCAGCACTTGAAACTGGAGAAGCACCTAGAGCACTTAGTCTTTCAATGGTATGTGGATCATCTCTTAAATCCACTTTACAACCAACTAAAATGATTGGAACACCATGACAGAAATGTAAAACTTCAGATATCCATTTTTCTTGAACATTGATTAGAGATTCTGGTAAATCAACAGAGAAACAAATCAAAATAACATTAGCATCTGGGTATGATAAAGGTCTTAATCTATCATAATCTTCTTGACCAGCAGTATCCCATAGAGCCAATTCAACTCTACGACCATCCAAATCAACATCAGCAACGTAGTTATCAAAAACTGTTGGGACATAGATATCTGGGAAACTACCTTTTGAAAAGACGATCAACAAACAAGTTTTACCGCAGGCACCATCACCAACAATAACTAATTTTCTTCTAATGTCTGTTTGAACTGACATTTTTGCTGCTTTATGATTTGTTTGATATGAGGTAAACTGTACTGTGTTAATGAGATGATATTAATGTCTAAAGGGGGGTAAATGTTAGTATATTTTGATCAGTTGAGAAAAAATTGTGAAATGTTTCTTCAATTTCAACCCTTTTTATAAGAAGCAATTGTTAACCTTTGCAAGTGTTGAAGATGTTGATGGTCTTTTTTGCCCTTTGAATTGAAATTTGAAACATCAAGAGAATGTCAAGGAACAACAAACAAAAAAGCAAAAAAAAAAAAAAAACAAACAAAACCCACATGCAACAAAACTTGAGTGTGAATGAGTAGATCAATCTCACATTAAGTGAATCGTAAGTGCTCACTTCAGGATGATATTACAAGATTTGTGATATCCCACGTTCAATACCTGATGAAAGTGGCCGCGATACCAATAATAGGACACGAATAATCACACAAATCAACAAATCAACAGATAAAAAAAAACAATCGTATAAAGAGGTGAAAACTGAAGAGCAAGTAAACCAGTGTACATTATTTACATACGTCTTTAATGTATGAGGAAATCAGAGACAGAACACGGTTGATTTTCTCCTTTTCCAAAGCTTTTTTTTAGTTTTATTACTAGTTTTGTGAAATTTGTGAAATTTGTTTATTTTTGTTTTTTTACCGACCTTTTTTTTTTTTTTTTTTTTTTTGGAAAAGGCTTAGATTGGCAAGGCACGTGATTTGTAGATCATATGTCCCGTTTTAACAAACAATTTTTACTATAGTAATACGGTTTAAAACTGTGAAAAACTACTAAATAATACCAATCTACGTTGAAAAACTGTCCCATTTTCAATACAAAATTAATCTCTATGTTACTTGTAAATTCTGATCTTTTAAGAATCTTGCAAACTTGCTTGTTTCATGGATCCCACATTCAGTCTTTTCACGTCCTTTCCAACGACCTGATCTTTCATCTTCACCTTCCATTACGGGATGTGTAGAATGATAATCACCAACAGATCTATATCCAAGATCTAATAATTCATTATATGGTACATGATTCTCTTTAATGTAGCTTAGAACTTGATCAAAGGACCAACTAGCAAGAGGATTGATCTTTATCACAGATGAATGTTCATCAACTTCTATTATAGGTAGTTCGTTTCTTGAACCACCTTGAGATCTTCTTCTACCAGTTAGAACAGCAACAACTTCCAGTTGTTCATAAGCTCTTTGTGCAGGTTCAACTTTAACTAAATAATCATATTTTTCTTCATCAGTTTCCCACAAATTGTCTCCATATTTTTGAGCAAATTCATTCTCTGTGGTAGCCCCTAAAGGTTTAAATATATTCAATTTATTAGAAGGATATTTTGCTTGTACTCTGTCAACCAAACCTAAAGTTTGAGGAAAATGATGTAGAGTATCAACGAATATGAGTTCAACTTTGGAACCTTTCTCACTCTTGGAGAGCATGTCAACGGTTACTAATCCTGTTAATCCGAATGCGGTAGTTTGGTAAATATCAGGGAAAGTCACAATAGCCCAATTGAGAACTTCACTAGGGTGTAAACCTGACAAGTGCTCATTAAGATATTGTATGTGTTCGGGCGTGAGTATCACCTTGTCTTTAATATTATACGTTTTGTGGCAGTCGTTATCACTAGTCACTTGACTTTTATTTTTCACAGTCATTTCTTTTTTTTTTTCCGTGTGTATGTATTATGGTGTGTGAAGTGTGAGTTTGTGAGATAGTTTCAAATCAAGAGAATTTAATAGTATAAGTGGATCCAATATATTGTGAAGTTGAATTAGTGATGTAACTGAGACAGTATTGAAAGAAACAATCTATAAAACAGAGTTGCCTTGGAATGGGTACATTTGAAAGGTAAAAAGGCTAAAGTTTTTTTTTTCAACTAAAATTATAGGTTTATTTAAATATCACTCTTTAGCACTTCACTAAGAAGCTTCACTCACGTGAAATTATCCACACTTGTCCAAAAAAGGCAAAATGAGGCGTATTATTCGCGGGCTGATTGGCTGATGAGTGGCGAATGCGCACCGAATTTTGGCTGAAAATTAAATTTCAATTTTGTGGCTTGGAAAGTGTGGCTAGTACTGAAAATATAAAGGCAAATTCAGTGTACAGCCACCTAAAATTTCCGCAAAATTGCTACTTTTTGTGGTAGAAAAGAGGGGCAGTTACCCACATCGGAAAGCATTCAGGTCCGGTTGGTGTGTAAGAGTAATTATTAATATGTTTGTGTCCGTTTGAAGAAACTTTAGTGAAACAAGTTTTTTTTTCTCCTTTTTGGGGTGAAATATCAACGTTTCTGCGGAACTCGGTAATGGCAGGCGGTTGATCTCTTCTTTACTTCTGGGTGTTGGCTCTTTGTAGATGTATTTTGCTCTTTGCAATTATATGTATATTAAATTATTTATGAAGGACCAGGTAAACGACCTCCCGTATATGGATATAGTTATCAAGATTATTGTGATTGTTTTTAGCTTCTCTATGTCCGATGTGTATTTTTCTTATTTTTTTTTATCCTCTCGGCCTTACTTTTTAAGTTGAATAGTATGCTACACTAATTTAATAACTTATACTTTCAAGAGGTGATTGTAGATTTTTGTTTGCTGAATAAAGGAAAAACATACAGATCATTCAATATATTTTCAATTGTGACTCTCACTTATCTATTGAATTGACGAAGGTGCTGGTGAGCATACTACTAGTTGAACCACTCAGGGTCTCAAATGTTCATTTAAATATATCACACAACTCTTCCATACAGACAATAGAAACTGACTATCAACTATTACCCATCCATTTTTTGTAATCTTTCGAAAAGACTTGTTTGATTTGAAATTACTCACCTAAATACTAAATTGTTGTACGGCTCACCCACAGACAATCACTTATAGCCGAATTACGTTCCTGCATCACACCAGACAAGAAAAAATAGAATGAAAACACAAAAAAAAAACCATCACCCTTTTCTAATTCTCTTTATATAACTTCTAGTTATTACTGCTCAGTTGTAAACAATTCTTAGGACACTTGAAGAGATGTCAATTGATAAGAAAGAACGGTTCAGCAAGTTTTTGGCTTATAATAATATTTCTTTTGATGAAGAGAAAACAGAGTATCGACTCACAAATGATGGCTCCGATCATTCTAATATTGTAGAACAGTTTCAATTATTGGATGTTTCAAAGAACTTGGAGGATAATTCAAACCTTAGAAAGATTGAAAAAGACAATGATCAACCTTACATAAAATATGCGGACCCATTAAATTACAAAGTTTTCCCAAAGTATGATATTCAAGATATGTTTTACTGCGAAAACAGAGGTAATTTAGTTTCCTGTTACAAACAATTCACATTTGTATGGTCTTGTTCCAAACTTATAGTCTTGAAAGATGGTATTGACTGGAAGTATATCGAAACTTTTGTACCACATAATTACCCTGATTCAGACTATGATGGTGATGAAATATATATTAGTGAAGGTGAAAGTGATTATGATAGTGATTTTGATGTCAGAGTTGCTCCAGCTCAACATACCGATAATGCTAATGGCCCAATAATCTCAATCATGCCTGAGTCAGTTGTTCAATATGTTCCTCATACCGTCCATTCTATAAGAATTGGAAGATTTAAAGGGAAAGACGTATTATCTGTTTGTGTCAGTGATGGTAGAGCAGTACTTTATGATTTATCCAATTTCACAGAAGAGAATCCAAAGTTAGAGGTTTTGTTTTCTTTGAAAGTTAACAGTTTGTTTAGATGCTGTTACGATTCTTTGGGTGATTATATTGTTGCTGGTGGGTTTTACAATTTGGTTGTTGCATATGTTAAAGATCCTGAACATATTTATTACTTTAAAACAGAGGATGATGATGTGTTGTACACTGATGTTCAAATCACAAGTGCAACAGATAATGAGGTTTGGGTAACTGCTATCACTTCACTTGGTGATCTTAAGACATTGGTTTTTGAAAATAACAAATCTCAAGATCAAATTACAGAAGTTGTGGATTATGAGACTTCACCATTCGTGAAAATCAATGTTACAACTCCTTGTACTTTGAAAAATCATATCTTGAAATTGAAAGAAGTTAGAACAAAGATTAAACTTTCTGAACCAGGGTTAACAGTAAATTCTATTAATCTTCACTATTTCAAAAAAGTTCAAGATACGAATGAGTTAGGGCCCCTTTCAGATATTAATCTTGATAAAGTCTCAAATAATGGAAAGATTTTGAATATTGAAGAGAATCCACTATCAACAACTGTTAATGAAGCCTCAAAATTCAGCACTGCTAAAATTCATTCCATTGCTTTACAGATGAATGAAAATGGGTTATCAAAAGATTTTGAAGGTGTAATCAGTATAAATGAGAAAATTAAACAAAGCAAAAAATACTATTTGGAAGATCAAAGTGAAATCTCAAGAGCTCCAAAGAATCTAGACTCTAAATTACTACTTGTAACAACCAGATATCGTATTGGTCTTTTCACTGCAGATTCATTATCATGTATTGCGGAAAGTTCAAACCTTTTCCCAATTGTTCCAAATAGACGAAACACGGCAAATAGGTTATCATTTGCCCAATTCATACCAGAGTTATCTGTGGTGATTATTGTATCACAAATTGGATTCTTGAGTATATTCAGACTGGTTGAACATGCTGGAATATATTCACTAAGACAAGAGTTAATGTACCCATTGGAGAATTGGCAACAAAGAATTAACTCTGAAATTATTGGTGTCGATTTTAGAAAAATTAAAGATGATAATGGACAGAAATCATATATTGTCTACTTGATGGATATTGATAGTGAATTTGCAAAGTTTGAATTGAAAGAAAATGAGAATGAGTTTCTAGAGATGGAGTTTATTTAAAATAGATAGATTAAGAACGATAAAGTAGAAGACACGTGAAGATCACATGATATAAAAATATATAGAGATAATTTCGGGATGTTCAATCACACCACAAAACTCACCAAATCTACCATAAGCAAAACCATAAACTAGATCCAATTATTATTCTTAGATAGAGAAATGCTAAAAAACTCACATAATACATTTAGAGGGGTAAGATTATTTCATTCATCAAATTTTCTGAGATCAATTCAACCTCATGAAGCAGGATTTGTGTTTGATATGGATGGTGTTTTAATCAAAGGTTCAAAGCCTATCCCAAGGGCTAAAGAGGCATTACAATTATTAAAAGAACGCGAAATTCCATGGATATTAATGACAAATGGTGGTGGGATTTCTGAAGCTCAAAGAGCTGAAAAATTAGGTTCGAAATTAGGATTAGATATCAAAGTGGAACAGATCGTTCAATCTCATACACCGTTGATCACTTTACCTAATAAACAAGATCAAACAGTTTTAGTGGTTGGTGGCGATAAAGATCACAGTAGGAAAGTTGCTGAGAAATATGGATTCAAAAGGGTATTGATACCTGCTGATTTCATTAAGACCAATGGTGCTATTTGGCCATTTCATTCAAATGATTTATTACCATATTCCCAAGAGATTTCGGGAATTGATGAATTAGTGATTGATAATATTTTGGTCTTCAATGATCCTAGAGATTTAGGTACTGATATTCAAGTCATCTCAGACGTTTTAAAAAGAGATCCTAATACGCATGTTATTTTCTCAAATGTTGATTGGTTATGGTCCAATGATTACACTCAACCAAGATTTGGTCAAGGTGTTTTTAGATTTTTATTAGAAAAATTATACACAGAGAACCATAATGGTAAACTCTTGAATAAGACAATTTTAGGAAAACCAACAAAAATTGCTTACGATTTTGCTCATCATGTTTTACTTAATAGAGCACTTGAATTACATGAACCGAAACTTAGAGGTGTTATTGAAAAGCCGGAATTAGAATTTGGTCAAGAGGTGAACCATTCTCATCTCAGAGAGGTGTTTATGGTGGGTGATAACCCTGCCAGTGATATCATTGGCGGTACTAATTATGGTTGGAATACCTTACTGGTAAAGACTGGTGTTTATAAAGAAGGCGATAAGCTTGATGTTGAACCAACTTTAATTGGTACAGATGTATATGAAGTAGTTTCATCTTCTTTAAAGAGGCTTGGACTCTTCTGAGCAATTTAAAACCAAAATTCACTCCGGATTTTATTATTTTTTTTTTCGGACATAGCGTAATTAAACTCTGTCTTTCGCAGATTTCGCCATTTTAGACGTTATTCAAAGATAGCGAATATCCTAAAGATTATCTTTATTTTTACACTTTTGAAAACAAAAGCCAAAACTACTCTTTTAACAAATACTTAGATAACAAACGTCGAATAAACCCTTAGCTATTATCGAAAGCTTCAATAATGTCAAATCCAACCTCCTCCCAAACTTTTCAAGATCTATCCCCACAGCCCCTAGACACATCCAAGGAGGCAAATTCTGAAACTCAAGATAACTCCTTAGTTAGTTCAACAGCTGCAACAATAAATAAAGTGATCAAACCAAAAAAGAAGTCAAAAAAGCTTTGTCATTACAAAACATGTACATCTCCACACTCGATTGTTGGTGATTGTAACTTTTGTTTCAAGAAGTTCTGTTCTCGTCATAGATTGTTGGAAAGTCATAGCTGTGAGCACTACAGAGAGGTGCAAAAGGATTATCATGAGAGAAATGCAAAACAATTACAAAGTCAACAAACTGTTATATCAAAAGTCTAGGCATGGTTATTGGTCTGGAGTTTTGGTGGCAAACATCAAGGTGTTTTATAACCATAATGATTAATCCGCCTTTTTTATAATACTTTGTTTTTTTGGGTTCTTCTGTTTAACTTATGATGATGGGTCATCTTTTATTAATGCAATGATTGCATATGATGTGGGTTAATAACAAAACTAATGGCTTGGGTAGTGATTTTTTTTTTTATCTGGAAGTTTTTTATGGTGGCAATTATTATGGATATTGACATAGCATTTTGATTTGGAAACAAAAGCAAAACAGAAATAAAAAGCAACAGAAAACATTTGTTGATAGTGACACTCTATAGTAATGGAGTGATCAGTGCTACATGGCTGAGATAATGGATTATAAATTCACATCTATATTAATTTTAATTTATGTATGCTGTAGTTGTATATAGACTTTGTTGATGTAGATTAGTGAAGTGAAATAAAATAATAAATAAAAAAGAATGCCATTCAAGTACCTTATAGGTCATCATCGATACTATCCAAGGTGATGGCTTGGCCTGGTCTAAAAGCAGGTAGCCCCAAGTAAGGACATCCAGAGCATCTAAAAGCGTCCCCTAAAGAACAAGAGCCACAACCACCAGTTTTACCTTCACTAGTAAAATCAATTTCGGCTAGTTCTTCAGAAGAAAACTGAATTTTTGGTTTGGTCTCAACTTCTTGGAGACCAAAAGCTTCTTTTTCAGCTAATCCACAGGAACAGTCTTTACAAGCTCTTCTTCTCTTAACACCTGATTGAAAAGGTTCACGGATACAAATTATGGAGTTTGTGTTTAGTTTCTGATGTTGAATAAGATCCTCTTCATCAATCAATTCATCATCATCTGATGATTCCCCAAAGTATCTTAGTTTCTTATCAGCAGCATTTGCTGACAGCTCAGGAAGTGATGGAGCAGATGATTGTGTTTTATTTTGTAATTTTTTGAATTTTAATGATGAGAGTTTTGAACCAACTTTTGATGATGGTCTTTTGGTTAATGGAATGGTTGTAGATTTTAAAGAGGCTTTAATTGAAGGATGATTTGGAATTGTCAAGTTGAATTCTTCAGAGTCTAAATAATAGATGGAGTCATAGTGGTTTTGTTTTAAGCTAACTTTGTTAAGCACGATATTTGATAATAAGAATTGGTCGATAGTTGAGTCTTGTGACGATTTTGATAAGATTTCATTTTTTTTTGATAAGACTATCAAGTCAGCGTTAGGTAGAGCGACAAAGTCGTGACTTATTAAAAGTAAGATAGATGACATTATGAAATATGAATAGGGCTTGTTCGTGAGTGTCTCTGTGTGGTAAGATGAGACGAATTATGCAGATATTCTGGTTCTTTGAAAGTAATAAATATAGCGGCGAATACTTTATTCCAATGGAAAACAGTAAATTTTTCTTTTGATAAGGGTAAAAAAGAGATGGAAAATGTGGCTACTTTAGGTCGCACAGCGATGGTATTTAACAAGATTCTTTATGTTGACAATAACTGAAAGAAATGTGTAAATTGTATGTGATTGCTGACAGCTTTTATATAATTTTCTTTTTTCACTTTGTCAAAGGTTTCTTTTTCTGCTTACGCTTTGTCATTTTTTATCAATTTGATCTGAGTGGCTAATTTGCTTTAAAGGCTTATGGTGCCAAATGTTTTAGTCATCGATTGGAAAGCAGCAGATTATTCAGCAAAAATTACTTTCCGCAGTTTTTATTGGCTGATTTTCAAAAGTTTCACGTGAGCGGTGAGGTTTCGCCAAAAAGAATGAATGTCATGAACAAAATTCCCCCTTTTCGCAACTTTTCGCCAAAATCCCTTACAGTGCTCTACAAAATAACAAAAGAAAACAAAAGTTTCCATAACAACCAAAATAACACAAGTAACTAAGATCAAATAGCCCAACTGAGCGACTAGAGTCCAAACCCAACTAATAAAGGGACGAGGAGGCTAATAACAGGCCAAAACATAAACAGATTTTGATTAAAGAATAGCTGATAGGGAACTTTTGCTTAACTTATTCGCTGCTGTATTTACGCGTTCTATTGCTAAACATTGACTTGTTATCTCTTTGCTCTATCCGCTAAACCTATTTTCACGTTTAGGACCTTTTTTCTACTGAAGATAAGAGTATCAGATTCAAATAATAGCTAAAGACATGACTGATACAAGCACTGAGCCACCAACTACTCCAAAAATTACCTCAGTACCTGTGTTTGAGAAGGTCCTTAGAACACCACCTAATTTGACTCATCATAAAGAAGATATATCTCCAACAAATAACAACAATTCAAATGATACGCTTTACGGATTATCCACACCCTCACAGAAGTCTTATGGATACAATTCTTTATCAAATGTCCCACAGACGCCCTTCTCCAATACTCACCATAATACTTGCACATCCCCTTTAAAGTCACCCAGTGCATCTCATGACAATGACTTTGTTGATAATAACGATAATACACCACCTATTAGACAGATATCGAACACATTAAAAACAAGATTGAGTTATGCGTTTGTTAAATACCAGAAAGGTTGGAGTAACCAATCGTTGGATGAACTGGAGAAATCTATTGATGATAATACAGAAGACTTAGTATTATCAGATAAATTACCAAATTCTCCACAGAACAAGAAATTATCGCCATCAAAAATTGTTAAACCTAATCAATATCCAACTTTCAAGTCACCAGGATTGTCATCATCCATTAAATTTTCTAACCAAAAACTTTTACAGAAATTAAATCCAAAAAACCCATTGGACTATTCCAATAATGGTGATAGTACAGATGATGAAAAGGACTCTTCAATAATTCTCAATAGTGATTCAGAAACTGAAGGCTCAGCAAACAAAGCTTTTCTCCAGGCAATTTCAAAGCAATCATCTCCAGTCAGAAAACTTAACCTTTATACTCAACCATCCAGAAATCCCGCTTTGAAACTTGAAAGAGCTTCGTTGAATTCTGCATATAATCCAGAAGCTGATGCAATCGAATCACTCATGTCTTTATCATCACCCCAATATTCTCAACCTAGTTATGGAGGCTCACAATCTTCCAATAGTAGCCCGAAAAGAAAAGAAGTGGGATCTGCTGTTGCTTTAAGTAATATAATTAACCATGGAAATGATAAATTACAAGAAAAATCCATAGATAATGACGAAGCGGGTAAAACTGCAGTTCCTCTTAAGACTCAGAATGGAAATAGAAATGGTGAGGAGACTGAGGATGATATTACAGATGATGAAAGAAGTGATGTTTAAATGAGAAGTTATTGATTCTCTATCAGGGAATTAATTAGTGAATCATATCAATGTGCTTTACCTGGGTGGGCGTCTTATATCTCACATAACACCTACTTGGCTGCGCTTCATTTCCCAGGTTCCCATCAGAATAGTGGTGCATTTTAAACCACAAAACACCAGTGAGTGAGATGACATTAAATGACTTCTTAAATGTCATCTATGATAAGGCACTAGTTCATACATTAGATATTCATCTGAATCATCAATGAAGGGTGTGTGCTTGATTCAATCTGTATTTCTTTAGGCTAGATAAGCTTCAGCAACCAATCATCATTATGGTTATATAAGCCCAAGCTTCGTTGATAGAAACTTGGTCAGGTATATCCAATCCTAACTAAAAATGTTGTTATATAATTTCATTCCAGTTTAGGGTCATAAGGAATAGAATACAGCAGTATTTTGACCCAACAAAACTATAATATTATATTGAATATAGAAGGAAAAGTAGTATTAATAAAGTATCTTAAGGTGATTAATAAAATGGTGTTTATGTTAATAACTTGATGGACCATGAAAATTTGAATATTGTAGAAAAAACGTCTGTGATGATAACAAACGCAATGCTTGGTGATAATCTTCAATTTGAAATCTTTAGATTATTGACCTCATTCGATAATGTGCTTTTTTGTCTTGTTTCTTGTGATGGCTTTGATGGAATGGCATCATCTTCGTCATCCTCAAGAGCATCTTCATTATCATCATGCGCATCATCATCTTCGTCATCGTCGTCATCATCATCATCATCATCGTCATCATCATCGTCATCGTCATCGTCATCATCAAGGTGCTTATTATCATTATCATCATCGTCGTTATCATCATCATCGTCATCATCCTTATCTTCAGGATAACCACCCAATTTCTGTACTATTCTATCTACAATTTCATTATGATCAGTCATACCACCCATTCCAATATCCCCATAGCTTCCTATAATCTTCTCCACTGGTTTTAAAACTTCAATCCAAGGCATGTCATCTTTAATGGTTTGCAAATGTCTTTTAGTGATGTTTGAATTATAAGCATATTTGACCATAGAAGGGGCCAAAAATATTGGATATTGAGTATTCCAAGCCCTAATAACATTTGTTAATAGATTGTCGCAAATACCCACAGCAATTTTGGATAATGTGTTTGCTGTAAGAGGTGCAACAATTAATATATCAGCCCAACGACGTAGTTCTATGTGAATTACAGGATCCATTCTATTCCTCCATGTTTTCCACTCATCTTCGTCTCTCCAAATGTTAATGTTTTGTAAAACAGTCGATGTCGCTTCTGCATTTGGAATCAAATGATCAGCCGCCGATGTTAAGATGACTTGAATTGAAACTTTGTCTTTGCCATATATATCTTCTAACTTTTTGATGATCGGCTTGATCTTTGAGATACCAATTGAGCCACAAACACCAAATAAAATATGAATTTTCCCATCATCTTGAGGTAGTCTAGAGTCACTATTTGGCGTGGATTCCTTTTTAGGTGGTATTAGTGATTTTCCATTGATATATGAAGTGCCTATGTTATTGTTTGAAGTTCCATTAGTGCTGTTGGTTTTATTTAAATTGAAGTTTGATTCATCTTCCAAGATATCTCTTATATTTCTATTATTTTGCTCATTATTCGTGCTTGCGCTATTACTTCTGGAGCGAACACCACCATGACGTATAGTATCCTCAACATAGAAATGTGCATGCATGTCAGGGCTTCTTAAATGATCACTGGATGATAGTGAGCTGTTGCTTAAAGTAGATGATACAAGTGGTGAATTCAGTTCGATAGGTTTGTGAGCAGTAGTAGAGATGACAAGACCTGGACTTATGTTCCGCAGACTATTCCCGACAATTTGAGAAACATTCTGGTTATTCTGAGATCCAACAGTAGTAGCGTTATTGATAGCGTTGTTGGCGATTCGACCTCTGAGAAAAGCACCACCAGCAGCTATGGTGGATTTGATAGAAGGGTTGGCAGAGGTACTAACATCTTCAGTAGAGAGTGACTTATCAATAGAATCTGTCTGATATCCTGGATTCAATTCACTTCTAATAATATTGTTGATTGATGCTGATGATACGTTTTTCCCACTGTTTACACTTGTGTTTAAAATTGGAGGTGGTGATGGACACTGAAGGGAAGAGAGTGCTAAATCGGTTGGACTTGAGATCTCATCTTGTAACCTAGGCTTAACAGCTTTGGTTTGTTTGATTTTCTCCTTATTGATAACTGTTTCAACCATTTTAATTTAAAGAGTTCAGTGGCTTCTATGTGAGCCTTTAATTTTTATAGGATAAAAAAGCGCTTAAAGGTATCGCTGAAAGCACACCAAAAAACTGTAAGTAGACAAGAAAGTGTTGTGAATTGGATCGAGAAGCTGAAAAACGCCTTGATTGTACCAAAAAATTTCTACTAAACTGAAATTGAATTAGCTTAAGACCCTGTTTTGGGATTCATTCTCTCATTTTGGAAGGCAAAAAACTTTTTCCCGCTAAATTACATAATCAACAAATGGTGTATTACATAAAGATTCGCGCAACAAACTGTGTGCTTGAATATTTCTATATTAATATTGCCTTCTTAGAATCATCTTTTTCTACTCTTATTAGCATTGGCATAACGCCCTTGTCCAATTCTAACACCACTAGTTCTATATGACTGAGCAACAAATGGAGAAATGAAGTTATCAGCGGAACCACCACCAATGTAATCATTAAGAACTTTTTCATTCTTTCTTCTTAACCAATCGTCATCTTTCAAAGCCTTTTGGTATTCTTTCTGATCTTCTCTTAGAATTGGTTCTTCATATTCTTTTTGCTTATTAGTCTTATTGTGAACGAAACCTTTATTTCCCAGTCTTTTCTGTGTGTTCTTACTTAAAGGAGATGCTAGTGAGTATTTTTCACCCTTTCTGTGCCATTGGAAGTTAGATTTTAAGTGAGCCTTGATCTCACCTGTAGTGGCATCAACGGATACAGCACACCTTATTAAGGTATTACCACCACATCTTGGACAGAAATGTTTTGGACTTCCATCTTTAGGAATAGGAACCATAGTGAAACACCCATGACATCTTAACATGTAGTTACGGATTCTCTTGATCTGTAAACCAGATAGGATATTCATTAGGTTCAAACCTAGTTGCAATGAAGTGTTTTGAACAGCGAAATCACCAGTGGCTAAGGCAACCTTTATCTTAGAGTTATCCTTTTGTTGTTCAGTCTTTTGACCACTATGTTTGATCATTTCAGCAATTAAGTTCTCTTCAGAAATCCATTCACCATCATCATCTGATCCATTATATTCTTCTTGCAGCTCTTCTGGTGAATTTTCTTCTTTTGGTAGTGGCGTCTCTTCAAGTTTTAGGGAGTCTAATAGTTCAGTAGCTTGATCTATTACTCGCTCATCTACATCGTTTGAATTATCATCTTGTTTTTCTAGTTCAGCTTGCAATGCTGCTTCTCTCTTTTCTCTTTGTTTCTTACCACCTCTTCTTCTTTGTTTCTTTTTCTTTTCTGGTTCATCTGACAGATGAAGGTCTGTAATAATTGACCCTAAGTCTTCAGGTTTAATATCCTGCTTTAGCTGGTGTGCAAGTTTTTCACCTGGGTATTTTCTAAGTCTCCAGTCACCGTTATTAGATTCAACTTCAAGTTCATAAGCCAACGCTATGATATGGATATCATTAACACTTAAAACAGCAGCATCACCAGTTAGCCTAGCAAACTCATTGATTCTTTTAATGGATTCTGGTTTAGGATGTCTCAGTTGTAATTTATCGCCCCATAGGGCCAAGTTTTTTCGTGCGTTTTCATCTTTGATTTCCTTAAACACTGTTGGTGTAGTATAAAAATTGTGTGCATAGTTTAGTAAAGTTGAAACGTGTAGGGTGATCAACGGAGTGGCATCAAGTACTAAAGTATTAATTTTTGACTTGTCACTTTGGACTGCAGTTTCAGCGAGGGAGGGCTCAGTCATGTCTTACCAAAACAATCTTTTGTTTAATTGATAAAGCTATCTTTCAGCCCACAAAAAAATTTTCGAGCTCATCGCCAAAATAATCCGCGAATGGGTTCTATGAGTTTAGGCCAAGAGCAATGGAAGACCAGATATCACATATCAAGGGAACCACCAATACAGAAGTTTTGTTAGTAATGTGGTGTGAAAGCGGGTTTTCCTCCACTTATGGTCCATAATATAATATTACAGACCGACGGATAGCGAGAAATAGTATATTTGTTGCGCAAGTGCCTAATCCTTCCTACTTCAGAATAAAAATACGTTTAGTTCATTCCAAAACACAAAAAATACACTTGAAAATGGAGAGTACAGTACAGGAATCCAAGTAAATCGCAGTTGTCAACTTTCAAGAGATTAAAAGCTCAACGTTGAGGTTTTTCCTGTTTACACATAAAAATTCGCGGAACTTCTAAATGTGATTGAAATCGAGAGCTGAGAAGTCAAACAAAACAATTGAAATTGAAGGAAAAGAAACATCAATTATCAGTGAGATGGCGGTTGATAAAGAAGTGCAGGCAGGAAACAAACTGCGCGACCAGAAGAAGTTCGAAGAGTCAATTATCCATTACGATAACGCTCTGAGAGAGAATCCGAAGGCGTTCACTGCCCATTATGAGAAATCCATTGCTCTACAAAGACTGAAGAGATATGATGAAGCTTTAGTTTCATTAACTCAAGCTAAGAAACTTGCTATTTTTAGGGCAAGAAGAAACTTGATTGGTGATGTGTTGTTCAGATATGCTACTTTGTACTTTGCCATTGATGATGTTAGCCTAGCTTCAAAATTCCTCCGTACCGCTGAAGATTATGGTCGTGATGCCAATGAATTGAGTCTATGGAAACTTCAAATCAAGAATAAAGCTGAAAAATTGAATGTCAGATATGATCCACAGGCGGTATTTGAGAGCTTGGACGACTTACCGTTGATTGACGTTCCTGAGACAGAGCATGTAGATGGTCCGAAGATCGAGGAAATCGAGGAGATCAAAGAGATTGATTTGAATTCTATAGAGAGAGAAAAGAGAGAGCTTGAAGAGAAAATGAGAAACAAGGATAACTTATATCCAAAGACTAAAAACATCAGACGTGACTGGTTTCAATCAAATCAACTAGTCACTGTGAGTATATTTATCAAGAACCTACCAAAAGATAACTCATTGAAAGTCAATATCTCCAAAAATTCTTTCATCATAGAGTTTCCAACTTCTGCATCTTCTGAATTCCAATATGAAGTTTCACCTCTATTCTCATCAATCAAACCGAAGGAATCTTCTTATAAAGTGTTTTCTACTAAAATTGAACTCTACTTAGCAAAAGAGAACCCAGCTAAATGGTCTTCTTTAGAAAAATCTGATGGTGATGACCTGAAAAGTTCCAATGACATTCTACCTAGCACCAATTCAACCGAAGCAACCACCACCAAAGACTCCTCGAGTCTTCAATACCCAACATCGTCAAAAAAACAGGTTGACTGGAGTAAGCTTTCAGTTGATGATGACGAAGAAGAAGCAAAAGATGAGAATGCTTTCTTTCAAGAGCTCTATAAGAATGCTGATGAAGATACGAAGAGAGCAATGATGAAATCCTATATTGAAAGTAACGGTACTGCGTTGAGCACTAATTGGGATGAAGTCTCTAAAAAAACATATGAAACTACCCCTCCAGATGGATTAGAAGCTAAAAAATGGTAGCAGAATAAAACTATTGGGTTTTCGAATTAAGAGAAAACAGGCTTGTAGGAATGGAAACTTAAAACATTAAAATAATTGTACATTAAAAAAAAATTGTCTCTAGTGCCTTATTTGAGTAAATGAATATGCAAAATCAAAGCAGACTTATTATGAAATGAATGAGGTCATTTAAAAGGTATCGTGGAGGACATTTACAACATTTGATTTATTTAGCTTTCTCAATTGTTCTTGCCTCCAATTAGAATAAGTAACATCTCCATCTTCACTCTCGTCATCAGATAGTATTTCAACCATATTTTCTTTATCATCAATTGTTGGTTTAGCCAACGATCTTAAAGGTGATGTTGTTATTTTTTGGGTATTTTGTGAATTTGACGTCTCATAAGTCAAATTCACTGGTTTTAAAGGTGGTATCCTACTTCTTGTTTTAGTAATCGACGTAGTCAGCTCAGGAAGCCTCGAAAGCTGTGGCTGAAATGAAGAGTGTGATCTAGTAGTACGGCCTGGTGCTTTCATCAGTGACTTCTCTTCTTTGATAGTATCCGATACCATGCTCAAAGAATCAGCTTTAGTAGCACTTCTCAAAGTTGGGATATTGCAAGATGTTGATGAAGTGAGGGATGGTTTTGATGATTTTATCAAAGGCTTTCTGAGTGAGCTGATACTTTTTTGAACACCATATGTCGGCAGCTTAGGTATCGAGGTTGTTTGATGAGAGATCCTAACAGGGGAGCTGATTCTAGAAGCTACTCTGGAAGACATTCTAGATGATGACCTAGTAGGAGCTCTTGTTGGAGCCCTCGATGGAGCCCTCGAAGGAGCTCTAGAAGGAGCTCTGGAAGGTACGGTTGAGTTGGACATCGATGAAGACATACCACCTCTACGTCCTTTAGCCTCTAAATTCTTTTGCTCTTCATTGAACTGGTCTAAAAAGTCAGCCCCGAGACACAAAGATGGATCCTCAATTTGAGATTCGAAATCCTTTAGTTTTATTCTCAGCTCGTTGATTATCTTTGGAAATTGTCTGGTGATACGCTTTCTCATTCTTTCCTCTTCGATCAATATTTTGTGGGAATTTCTCCCTAATAGTCTTGAGGGTTCCTTTGAGCTTTCAGCTAGATTATGCTTATCATTCATTAAGTCCTTGAATTGCTGAACCAACTCCAGCAGTGGTTTAATCAATTCATACTTAGCTTCTAATTCATCAATATATCTCTCATGGGTTTGCAACATGTTCTCATTGCAATCCTCTACATTGAAAGCTTCAAATTCCATCTTTTGTTGATCTGAGTAACATAACAGACCCCAAAATACTTCTATTTTAGCTCTAGCATCCATAATAAAATCCTTCATGTATACTGTCTTAAGTTCATTCAATCTTTCAAGCTCGGATCTATAAGATTCAATACTGTTTTCAGATAGTGTGCTATTCTTATCCTTAAATTCCTGAACTTCTGACAAATCTAACTTCAATTTGACCCACAATTCTTCACATTTATCTTTAAATTCCTTCTTAAGTCTTAATCTTTCATCCTTCATGATATTCAGGCTTTCAAGAAGTTTTTCTAGCTCCTCAATAATTGGAATTGACACCTCTACCAAACTATTTTGATCAGATCCCGAATATTGTAGAATTTTCTCTGAGATCATTCCATATTCTTCCGAATAGTCAATACATAAATCACCCCAAAGTGATATTATAGACTGCGATAATGACTTTAGTTTAGCGAGCCGACTGGTCATTTCGGATTTATAGCCAGCGAAGCATTGTTGTAGGAAATGTAATTTATTATCTGAGAGATCATTGAATACCGTAGATTGTAGCAAGAATCTCGAGTCGCTTGTGATCACCTGATAAATGTCAAGAGGGTCTTCAGAAGAAGTGATTTGCATCTCTAGAGTTGATATAGTTGTGATATCAGGAAGCTCTATGTCATTCTTTAAAGTGAATGAGTCGATAGTTGATTTCAATTCTGTCAAGCTTTTAGCTTGACTCAAGAACTTGATTAGTCTTTGTCTGTATTCTCTTAAGATATAATTCTTAGTCGTGTCAAGACTTTTTCTCAATCCTAATAATGTTGATCCCCCCTTTTGAGCTTTTGTTATCAGATTTCTCAGGTACAGGTCAGGGATAGTTCTTGTACCATTTGGGTCATTAATTATGGTCAATACCTCTTTCAAAGTTTCGATGGATTTGTTGTTTTCCAGCAGTAAAGCATCTCTAACCAATATGGAATCATTGTGAAACTTATCAAAGGTTGAAGATATTGAAGCGAACAGGTTTGCCTCGTTTTTTTGAATATCATTTCTTGAATAACCAATCTCTGTGTAGATGTCTGATAGCTGATTAAGTAATCTATCAAGCTGCGTAGAAAGTTTCAGGAAATCTTCCTTGTTCTTCTGCTGCATATCATTAGGTAGAGTCTTCAAGGGTGATGATATTACATTATTCAATATAGTTGATGAAGTATTGCTTTGGACACAAGATTGGAGTTGATGTCTTTCCAAAAAAGGATTTGAAGACAGTTCTTTTGTATCAGAGTCCATTATAAAGCAAATGCCGCTGTGTATCTCTGCTCAAATTAGATTTGTTATAGCGCTCTTATTTTATATGGAGTCTTAGTAGCACTCTTCTGAAAGTTTAATCAAATTTGTGTTTTTTTCGTAATATACATCATACAGTTTGTTATGTTTTTACCTATTTAGGAAATGATAGGGCCACGTCGCTGAAGAAAATATTAAAGCAAAAATATTATTTTGCAAGAAAAGGCCGCGTGGTCTAGTGGTATGATACTCGCTTTGGGCGAAGGTGAGCTATAAACTCACCTAAATACCTACAAAGCATGCGAGTGGTCCAGGGTTCAATTCCCTGCTCGGCCCAATTTTTTGAATTTTTTGTTCTAGCATCTACTCAACGACTTGCTTTAGCCGGATAGCACTTACAAGAAGCTACTAGGGTGATACCCGAGCTCTTTTTTTTAGCATGCCAATCCCGGATTTCTTTATTATTCATTGAACGATTTTTTCTTTGCCCACCTTTGTTCATCATGTATAAAACGTGCAGAAAAGAACGAAAAACAGTAAATCTGGGGGTATGGTTTCATCGCAGCGGCTAACTCAATAGCAAAATAAAATGGTTCTGGAAGAATTTGGCAGGTTAATAGTGGATATGGTTCTACCGCCAGATTCTGAAGTCCACAGTCACCAAGTAATTCCCATTCAAAAGGGCCAAAGCGTCACTATAGGAAGGTCAGAGGAAAGTACCCTTGTCATGAATCACCCAGCAATATCGAGCTCCCACTGCTTTATATGGGCTGTACAATTCGATGATGATTCTATTCCATTGATATATATAAAAGATACATCTCTCAATGGGACGGTCGTGAATGGAGCCAAACTAAGCAAGAACCAAGTACACTTATTGAGCCATCAAGACATCATTAATATTCAACATGGCGCCTTCATTACATACGAATCAGTATTTGAGAAAAATGAATCTCTTTTAGGAGAGATGGTAGTCAGTGAGAATAAAATCAAAACAGTGTTTCCTAACTGGGGGATCAAATACAGAGTTTTAGGAAATGGAACATTCGGACATGTATGAACACCATGCTTAAGACGGTAAAATGAGATAGAACTAACCATTATTCAAGGTACTTGTTACAGAGAGAAGATTTGATCAGAAGCTCTGTGCTGTTAAAGTGGTTAAAAGCACTGAGGAATATATCCCCTTTGAAGCCAAAATGCTATCAAAATTGAATCATGCAAGTATCCCTAGAAATGGATTATTCGAGGAATTCATCTAACACATTTGACAAAAGCCGAACATTATCAAAGTTCACGAGACTTTAGTTTTTGAGGAGAAGCTCTATATTTTTGAGGAGTTGTGAGTATTCAAGATACTTCAGGTGTATAACTTTCCTGTTACTGGATCTTGGTTCTGATGTTAATTTTAGGGTTTTTGGAGGAGATTTGTTTTCATATCTTGTAAATGGGAACAGTTTGAAGGCACTTCCAGAATTTGAATCACTATTTATCACTTTTCAGATATTAAACGCACTCAGTTATCTACACAAAAACCATGTGGTTCACCGTGATTTAAAGGTATGTTGAAAAATCAAAATCAAGAAGAAAATTAACGCTAACTATGTTTGTTGACTAGCTTGATAATATCTTACTTGAATCACCAGAGCCTTTGGCTAGGATTGTTTTAGCCGACTTTGGGATTGCAAAAGCCACGTCACTAACCAAAAGACGAATGTATACAACTGTGGGAACACCAGAGTATTGTGCACCAGAGGTCGGATTCGAGTTTACCAAACTTCCTGAACATTTGAGGACAGGAATTTTCGGTCAAGCTTCGTTAGTTAAAAAGGGTTATGATGATAGGTGTGATGTATGGTCATTAGGTGTAATTGTTCATATCTTATTAAGTGGAATCTCCCCGTTTTATGAAAATGGAGAAGAAATTTACATTATTCAGAGTGCTAAAAGAGGCAATTTGAAATTTCAATCAAAACAATGGACAGCTGTGTCCAAGTCAGCACAAGACTTCGTAAAAAGCTTGTTGCAAGTTGAAATTCATAAGAGACCGAGTACTAAAGAGGCAATGTCTAACCATTGGGTTTCGAAACACCTTCAGGAGTTGACTTCCATTTATAAAAAGGTCATGAGGAACTCGTTATATCCTAATTGAAGTTTGTTCACCTGGTTAAATTTCTTTTTCTTATCACTGGACGGGAGCTACGACGGTAAGAAATCTAAGAATACCAAACATAAACTTGATCTCGAGCTTGTATCTCTGATTTTTCCATTGAAATGCGAGAACCTCGATCTACAGATAATTCTGCGAAGAGTAGTTCTACTAATGGCTATTAGAAATTTTGCTATCAGCTTCTTTGTAGTTTTACGTTGAGTGGCCGTAACACTAATTTTTTTTTCTTTCAGTAGAAAAATTTATGCTTCAGAGTTTGACGTTAAATTTATTTGAAAGTAACGTTATTAGAAGCTATGACTTCACAGGAAACAGTGCTCTCACTCATTACAGAATATCTTAGTCGTCAAGGTTACGAATCGTTAGCTTCCAAGCTAAAGAAAGAGACTTCTAAGAAAGAAATCACTTTGAAAGATGTGGATGAGAAACTGGAAGACCTCTTGAAACTAGAATCCAAAGATGATTCTGAGGCGCCTGTCTCCTCAGATTCAAGTTCTTCCGAAGATGAATCCAATGAATCTGATGATGAATCTTCAAGCTCCAGTGATAGCTCAGATTCAGGCTCAGATTCGGACTCTGATTCCAGCTCATCAAGTGATTCAGATAATGATGAAGGAGATGAAGGCGAGAAAAAGGAAGTATTAGGTGAAAGTAAAAAGGAAGAAAATCCATCATCATCAGACTCCGATTCCTCTTCGTCAGACTCAGATAGCTCATCATCAGACTCCGATTCCTCTTCGTCAGACTCTGACAGCTCATCATCAGACTCCGACTCTTCATCTTCAGATTCTGACAGTTCCTCATCGGATTCAGATTCAGATTCCTCATCAGACTCCTCCTCATCCTCCTCCTCATCCTCGGACTCCTCCTCATCCTCTTCTTCCTCATCAGATTCAGACAATGAAGAGGAAGAAAAAAAGGTTGATACCAAAAAGAGAGCACGCTCAGACTCTTCAGATTCCTCAGAATCATCAGACTCATCAGATGAAGAACCTTCTTCAAAAAAGGTCAAAGCTGATGAGCCTCCATCAACATCATCATCATCAACTGCCTCTTTAGATAGTCGTGAAAGCTCATTATTACCAGCAACACCAGAATCAGCATTACAGCCAGGACAACGTCACCATTTCTCTAGAATTGATAGATCAAAAATTAGCTTTGAAGATCGTACATTAGAAGATAACACCTATAAAGGAGCTGCTGGTACTTGGGGTGAAAAAGCAAATGAGAAACTATCTTTGGTTAGAGGTAAGGACTTCACCAAGGGTAAGAATAAAATGAAAAGAGGTTCTTATAGAGGTGGTTCTATCACTATGGCTTCCGGTTCTTACAAGTTTACTGATTAGAAAATAGTATAGCTGAATTTAATTTATTGGGTGTTCTGTTTTGATATAAAATTAGCTGGTTTTGTTAATTTGAAAAGATATAATAATAGTTTCAGCATTGTAGTAACTTATTGATCAAGGAAAATCCATCTCCAATGAAAATAATTGAAAGCCTTTTGTAATTGAGTAGATTTACGTAAAGTGCTTTGCAAAACTTCTTTGTTCTTGTCTAAAGCATTGACGTAAAATTCTTGATTGAATTGATCAATCGAAATAGATGTTTCGAAACCAGCTTTCTCAACGGCAGCGACGACTTGATGTGTTTTGGTATCGACAACTTCCCAACTCTTGGTCAAAGTATCACCATTCCAGCTAATATAAACCGTGGTGGTTTTATTAACAACTTCTGAATGAATAGCAATATCTTCAGTTGAGGAACCAGCCCAGTTGTACTTGAAAGCTCTATAACTTTGGACAAATGGAGCCCTGATTCCTGAATCCAATTTGGCAAATAGCAAAATCTCACCATCTTCATTGTACTCAGTAATTGCTCCAGCAGAACCCCAATTAATGAGTTTATTGCCATTTGACAGAAATTGAAAGGAGCCCTGTGATTTGGCTGATATCGAATGCTCATTTGGTGGGTCATATTGTTTCAATAACTCAACAGTTTTTTCTTTGGTGTTCACTTTGATAATCTTACCAGAAGATAAATTAGTGGCATTAGGGTCTTCTGGTTCTGTGTGACCTTTGCTATAAGCATTGTTATCAAAGAAAGAAATTATTTCAATATGTTCATCAACTCTCTTAATATATCTTGCATGATGTTGGAAACCAAATGTGAAATCCTCACCAACAATTGATAGATCAGACTCACCTGAAGTTGATAACCTCCAGATTATTTCACCACTGGACCCCTTGATCTTATAGATAGTTGAAGTGTGTCTAGCACTGATCAAGTAATCACCTTCATTATTCTTATCAACTGAATTTATGTGAAAGTAATCCCAGGCTGACGCAGAAGATAAACCATCACCAGCAGATTCGCCAGTCAGATTCAATTTTGAGTGTTTTGGTGAAACATGGTCTAAAGACTTCCATTCGAATAGCAATTCATTGGTATCAATGTCTAGTTCCTGAACAATTGCATTAACAATCCACTTTCTGTCATCTTCACCTTCATTGAATTCAGAAAGATCAGTTATTAGCGGAGAATAGCTCTCAATTAAGGCATGTTGGTTCTCATCAACTAGATGAAACTCATGAATATCAATAAATTTATGATCACCACCTCTAATCTCTTTATATGGTCTATATTGATTATCCAGCAGTTTAATGTGGCCATAGCCATGCCCTCCTCTAGAGCTGAATTGCCCTTCAAAAGCGTATAGAACAGAGCGGCCATTTACAGTAGCTACCTGCAAGTTCAAGGAAACACCACC
This sequence comes from Wickerhamomyces jianshihensis, assembly GCA_030562945.1. Classification (NCBI taxonomy): domain Eukaryota; kingdom Fungi; phylum Ascomycota; class Saccharomycetes; order Phaffomycetales; family Wickerhamomycetaceae; genus Wickerhamomyces; species Wickerhamomyces jianshihensis. The sequence goes on from JAKUAH010000236.1 coordinate 296,790, forward strand.
GAAGTAGGAGAAACCAGACCAGACAAGCTCACCATCAGAAGTATAAATATATGAACCTGGTTGCTCAACAGCAGCATTAATATCCTCAGTAGCAGCAGAATAAGGTGTTACGAAGATGTAACCGTCAGCCAATTCATGGTGTCTGTCTTTGTATTTCGAAGATACATTCCAGACAGGTACCGTCAAATCTGGACGTGATTTGAAATGGGAGTCTGCCCAACAAAATGTAGCAAAAAAAGCAGTTATAACAGCAAGTGCAATCATCTTGTAGCCAACATTTAAGGGAGGAAAGGACTCAATTGGAGCAGATCCGTAAGTGTTTTATAGTTTTAGGAAGAGACAAGCCACATATTTGACAAAGACCGACCCAACTTGTGGCTAAGTCTGATTATATAATACAAAATTAAATGATTACATAATTTTGGAAAGAGGCAAAAACAGTTTGAATTTAGAACAAGTTAGAGACAGATTCTTAAACCTCAGTTCCCGCTCAAAAATTCTCTGTGAAGATGTCATTGCGCACTGGGACTCGTCTCACTAATATGAGAAATGAAGATGATGATTTTTCAGATTCCACAAATACAAGTTTTGAGGAAGATGAGCTAGATGATGATGTTGAATACAGCTCCAGAGCTCCAAAGATATCAATGTCCATAGGCAAAAAGAAGAAGGCTACAGCGAAACAAAGCAGTGATACAAGTGCAGAGCCAGATTTTACTTCGACTGATGATATCCCTACCGACTATGTTCCTGATGTTGTGTCCAAAATGTTCAACAGAAATGATTTTTCATACCTTCAACTGAAACCTGATCATGCTTCAAGACCAATTTGGATATCTCCTAGCGATGGGAGAATCATTCTTGAAAGTTTCTCACCTTTAGCTGAACAGGCACAGGATTTCTTAGTTACAATTGCTGAGCCTATAAGTAGACCCAGTCATATTCATGAATATAGAATTACTGCTTATTCGTTATACGCAGCTGTTTCTGTTGGTCTTGAAACTAATGATATCATTTCTGTTCTAAATAGACTTTCAAAAGTTCCAGTTGCCTCCTCAATTGTTAATTTCATCAAGAGTGCCACTGTGTCTTACGGTAAAGTGAAGTTAGTTCTAAAACACAATAGATATTTCGTTGAAAGTACACAAGCCGAAATTTTGCAGATGCTTTTAAAAGACCCTGTTTTAGGTAAATTGAGAATAGATTCATCAGAGACAACCACAACGGAGTCAGGGTTTTCGAGAGAAAAAGCTCCAACACAAGGTGACCTGGTTATACCCGGAGTAAAGGCCAAAACGGGAGATGAAGAGAAGGTTGAAGACATTTATGCTTCTGTTGTAGGTGATAAAGAGGAAGAAGATGACGATGATATAGATGCGGTTCATGCTTTTGAAATTTCCAATGATTCTGTGGAAATAGTCAAGAAGAGATGTCAAGAGATAGACTATCCAGTGCTAGAAGAATATGATTTCCGTAATGATACAAGAAATCCTGACTTGGATATTGACTTGAAACCATCTACTCAAATTCGTCCATACCAGGAGAAATCACTGAGTAAAATGTTTGGTAATGGTCGTGCAAGATCTGGTATCATTGTGCTTCCTTGTGGTGCAGGTAAGACTTTAGTTGGGATCACTGCTGCTTGTACCATCAGAAAATCAGTAATTGTCCTATGTACATCATCTGTATCAGTTATGCAATGGAGGCAACAATTTTTACAATGGTGTACAATCCAAGCTGAAAATGTTGCTGTTTTTACTTCTGACAATAAAGAAATGTTCCAAGGTGAAGCGGGATTAGTTGTTTCAACCTATTCAATGGTAGCTAATACAAGAAACAGATCTCATGATTCCCAAAAGGTTATGGATTTCTTGACATCAAGAGAATGGGGTTTTATTATATTGGATGAGGTGCATGTGGTTCCAGCAGCTATGTTCAGAAGGGTTGTTACTACAATTGCAGCACATGCTAAACTAGGTTTAACTGCTACTTTGGTTAGAGAAGATGACAAGATTAGTGACTTGAACTTTTTGATCGGTCCTAAGTTATATGAAGCAAATTGGATGGATTTGGCTCAAAAAGGTCATATTGCAAACGTTCAATGTGCCGAGGTCTGGTGTCCTATGACTTCTGAATTCTACCAAGAATATCTTCGTGAAAGTGCACGTAAGAGAATGCTGCTTTACATTATGAATCCAACAAAATTCCAAGCATGTCAATTCTTGATCCACTATCATGAGAAACGTGGTGATAAGATTATTGTCTTTGCGGATAACGTTTATGCTTTACAAGAATACGCTTTAAAACTTGGAAAACCATTTATTTATGGGTCTACACCCCAACAAGAACGTATGAATATTTTACAGAATTTCCAATACAATGACCAAGTGAATACGATTTTCCTTTCTAAAGTTGGTGACACATCCATTGATTTACCAGAAGCCACATGTTTAATCCAAATCTCATCACATTACGGTTCGCGTCGTCAAGAAGCTCAACGTTTAGGGCGTATTCTTAGAGCCAAGAGAAGAAATGATGAAGGGTTCAATGCATTCTTCTATTCATTAGTCTCAAAGGATACCCAAGAGATGTATTATTCTACAAAGAGACAGGCATTTTTAGTAGATCAAGGGTATGCTTTCAAAGTTATCACTCATTTGCATGGAATGGAAAATTTACCAAATTTAGCATATTCTTCAGCAAGAGAGAGAAGAGAACTTTTGCAAGAAGTTTTATTGAAAAATGAGGATGCTGCGGGTTTGGAAGTTGGGGATGATGCTGAAAATTCTGTTGGCCGCAGTGGTAATGTCATGAAGCGTTCACGTAACCAAGGTGGTAAAAACAAAATTAAAGCTCAGAGAACTGCAGGATCTCTTGCAAGCTTGGCTGGAGGTGAGGATATGGCTTATATCGAGTACAGCTCGAATAAGAATAAGGAGCTGAGGGAACATCATCCTTTGATTCAAAAGATGTATTATAAGAAGAACGGGAAGAAATAGAACTGCAGGAGATATTCAGCAACTTAATGATTTACATTTGTAGTTTCTTATGTTTGTTGTAGATTTAGTTGCTTTAAAATCTCAGACTAACAATAAATTATCTATATAACATGATGAGAAATCAAACATGGGGAACGTCATTAAAAAGAAATCATTGGGAAAGCATCTCAGTTGACTGATTGAGCTTTTTCTTCTTCTAAGACACCAAAAGTCAATAAATCCAGATCATCCAGAGAATTTTGCACATTAATCTTCAGTGAAATGACAGTTTCAATCATTTGTTGAACTTTTGCATGAAGAATTTCTCTCTCTTGTTGAATATGACTTAGAAGCTTATTGTATTCCATATCAATCGTTTTAGAATGTTGATCAAGGAGCAGTGCATGCTGTCTGCTGTCAGTTTGCATGTTTTTCAATTCATTCTGCAGCCTCTCAATTTCAGTATGGTAGGAGGTGGCATCTTTATTCATCGTTTCATATAACTCTTCGTAGTCGAGTTTACTGGCAGAAAGCTTTGCTTCGAGGGATTCAACCAACTCAGACTTCTCATTTATATTTTCTGTCACAGAGTCCACCTTATCCTGATAGTTAATGCACTCATCTTGTGCTTGATGAATGTTAGAACTGATTTTATTTTTTAGCTCTTGAAGGTTGAGTCTAATAGTTTTCAAGTTTTGTCCATCTAACAAAGCATCAGGCCTTAGACCGATACGTTCCTCACTCAGAAGATTATCTAGTTTAACAACATATTTGGCAGGTTCAATATCAGTCGAAGTTGATGCAAGTGAATACACGCCGTAATTATATTTTTTGACAGTGGTTAAAAGGACCTCATAAGTTTGTTGAGCTTCACGCTCTTTAGAATGGACTATCTTTGATATCTCATCTAATCTTTGGTTGACAGCATCAATTGATTTAGAGACCCGATCCCTTTCATTGTTCATTCTGTCGATATCTTGTGGTGTCAACCCCTGATCTGATATTTGTCTTTGAATTTTGTTCTTGTCCTCTTCAGTTTTTTGCAAATCTTTCTCTGAATTTACCATTTCCTGCTTGATTTGTTCAAGAACACTATTCCATTTTTGTTTTCTACTTTGCATAGATTTAATGTAAGCCTTGAATTTGAATAAGTCGCTTTCCAAGGCTTCTGATTTCTTTTCAATAGCATTTAAAGACTCAGATTCAGATAGTAGCTGTTGATAAGTTCCTTTCAATGATGAGTTTCCTTCCTCAAGTTGTTGAGTTTGTGTAACAATATCACGAGTAAAGGTTTCATATTGAGATTCCATCTGTTGAAAGTAGATTGAATAGTCATCAATGTTATTCAAAAATGCGCTGTAAGACTGAACGATATAATTGACAAAGATCTTTTCAGCTTCTGCATCATTATTTTCTGTCATATTCAGATTTGATTCGTATAAATTCTCAATCTTCAATAGTAGCTGGACTAACCAGTGAAGAATACCAAGAAACACTGGCCAATTCTGACCACCAACAGCAGATATTTGTGACTTGTTGATAGAGTCAATATATGGATACTTTGCACCCTTTAAAACATAATAGACTTCGTGTTCTATACTTTTTGTGAATCTGTAGCCTGGATCTGACTTCTTGTACAAGAATTGGAAAATAATGACAAAATCCTTCTGGGTAGGACTCTTCATGGTCTTTGTAGTTAAGGGATGTTTCATTTCGAGCTCAAAATTATGAGTTAGCAGGTAATCATAAACTTCTTGTTGCATAGTCTGTTGAAAATTTTTATCACGTAGAGGGCGGGGGTCTCTCGCTTGCGAAAGAAATCCCATATTCCCCAAACCAAAGGATGAGGTTCTTGGAGCAGTGCTCAAAGTAGCCAAACTTTTCCTACTGCTGCTTCTATGATTACTTTGTTGAACCATCTCACTAATGCCGGTTGTGGAACTTCTTTTCTGACTAAATTGTAAACCATTGGTTCTTGGAGCACCAATCATTGATTGTCTACCAGAAGCTCTACCAGATGTTCTCTTTAAAGTTGAAGACAACTGTGGGATATGACTAACATTTTGAACCTGATTGAGATCTAGCTGTGACAGTGGCAGATTGGAATCACCTCGTGCTCTCTGGGACATGTTGTACTTTTTAAAAGGTATAAAGAAAAAAACTTAGGGGTAACAGTTGAGAATATAGTTATAAAGAGCGAATTATAGTAGAATGAGTGGCGGTGGTCCTGTAGAACAGATACTGTGGTTCTTTTCTCTGGTTCCAAATCAACTGCTTTCTTTTGGCTCTTTTTTTGTTGTTTGGTATTGTTTTTGTTTTCTTTGTGATTTTCAGTTTTTTTGTTTTGATTTTTTCGCTTTAGGTAATTTTCGCTTTTTTGTAATAACCATGACAACCAATTTCTCGCAACCGTGCCTGGATTGCGCGGACTACGACGGAGGTGGCTAAGATACGAGCGACCTCTTCATTTTTTGGGCGTCAATCAACCAAAGTTTAGCAAGCAAAACACCTGAAATTCTCGCCACATATCCCTGTGCGAACACCTGATAAACGTTAAGATTCGCATACTCGGTAATATTGTATATTCCAGCCATAGTTGATGAAGAGCGAACAGTGGACCTGACATGATTAGCTTGCTACAACAAAGCTCTGAGAGTAGAATTCTTCATAGGCAGGGCGGAAATTGTATCACTGGTGTAAATCAATAGTCCCTGCCATCCTTTTGATCTGGGTGAAGAGATTTGGTCGACCCTAACAAAGGATGCCGGAGAGAACATATTTATGTTTTTTTTTTCACTAGTAGTTCGGCAGACCTATACTTCAAGAGCTTTAACTTGTGTGTTTGAAGTGAGTTGAATTATCAAAAATTCATGATTTACCCTAGAAAGGGTGCGAATTTTATCACGCTCCATACTCCAAAAAAGAGATCAAGAGAAAGAGGAGTTATTGCTCAGCAAGAAAAAAGAAAAACACTAGAAATGCAGATTTAGCATCAGTTTTTAAAATCAAACGTTGATCTTTTCCGAGATCAGAAGTGATTTCCACCAGTAAGTTTATTGAGTTGAGAAGATTTAGCGGCCCCACGGACCTTCAGACTCTTTCAAAGATTGCGGTCTTGACAGAAAATAGGTGCTTTCGTCTTAGAACTACACCTGGCAAGGCAAAGAACACACATATCTCCGCCTAGACAATTGAGGTCCGATAATCAACAAAAGTGCATTAAGACGAACTAGAGCTCACCTGAAATCGGTTACATAAGAAAAGCAATTTTAATCAACCTCATGTTTGAATCAAATAACTGTAACATCTGGTACACCTCAGATACCTCAAATTGTGCCAGCTCTTAGATCCGGGAACTTCCCCCAACCGCTTTCCTTGTTTACATTTCAACCACTGAAGCTGTAAAGTCCTTTATCGTATGCCGCTGCATGCATAGTTTAATCCATAACTACAGAAATCGACAAGCTGAAATCAAGGGAAAATTTTCTAATATAGAAATGATTTACAAGATCATGCACAATTACGCGCATCATTCTCCAGTTCGCACACGCAAAGAAATTGAATATCAACGATAATAGTAACCATAGTGATAAATTTTCATTTCATTAAAAACGAAGCAACTTAATCAAAGTATTTCAAAACAAACTTAGAGCTCAGAACACTATACTTCTTAACGAATCTGCAAATAAACACCAGCTTCTCGAGAAATTCACCCCAAAAGCCTCTTCTATAAGTTCGCATTCCCACAGATATCTGTCCACATTCCTTGTTTGGTTCGGAAATTCTCCAGAGCTCAAAATCATTCTAATCCGAGTACCAGAGAGGGCTTATAAAAAACTTTTAGAAACATCCCATAAATCATTCCTCTGAGTTAATAACTAGTGAAGAGGAGAGATGCTCAAGAGCAGTTTGGTCAACAAGAGATCAATCAGGAATTTTAAGATTTCTGAACCTGTTTCCTCTGGTAACAGCGTGTTCGACTCTTACAAAAATAATCAGTATAACAACATTGGGTCCTCACCAACATCCCCAGCAGCCCCCCAATTCCCAGAGAAAGATCAGCAGGTGACCACTGAAGTCAAAAGAGCCATGTCAAATATTATATCAGCTCATACAACTATCGTCATTGCCAAATTCGACTTCAAAGCTGAGAACTCTAACGAATTGAGTGTCAGTGTAGGTGAAGCTCTAAAACTGATTGAGAGAAAAGGAAATGGCTGGATCATCGTTAAACCAATTGGAAGGGTGAGTAAACCCGGCTTGATCCCAAACAGTTACGTTAGAACGATCAAACTTGCTACACTTCCACAAGGGACACAATCAAAAGAAGATACAGAAGTAGATCACCAACAAAATGATATAGAATTGGAATCAAACCAGGAAAAAATAACATCTGAGACTGCTCATTTGTCAAATAATAGAATGTACAAAACATCTGATGAAGAGGATTATTCACTAAAATCAAACAGCATTCCCTCCTCCTCATCAACAGAGTTGGAAGTACCTTTCCCATATTCTGGTCTCATCAAGAATGCTTCATGTAATGATGGAAGATACTGGTACCGAATCGATATCTCAATGACTGATGGAAGTAAAAGATACATTTGCAGATATTACCAGGATTTTTATAAGCTACATTGTTCGATCATGAGCCATGTAAAATCATACCCCGATTTTGAAGATAACAGAGTCTCCTACTTATCAAAATTACCCACTTTACCTGATCCTATTCCAAGGCCTGATTTACAAACTTTATCAACAATCTTATTACAAAGAGTACAGGCATTGAATGTCTACATTTTCAAGATAGTCCAGAATAAACACAACTTGAATTATAAAGATATCCTCAATGAATGGTCAACTCCTAGAATTGGTGATTTGGAGACTCAACCAAATGAATCTTTCAGTAATGAACAAGTGGAAAAATTGCTATGTCCAATGCCGACTAAGGTTGTTAATCAATCACAACAGAAGGACTCACAGTTTTCGAGCTCAGTGACTCCACCATTACCATACCCATCTCAAAATTTTACTCCGCTTCAACCACCACGTCGCAGAGCCAGTACAAAAACCACAGTCTCTCCAATCTCAACTTCACTCATCTCCACTAACTCCAATTCGCCTACAACTTCACCATCATCACCTACCATCTGGCCATCACCTACAGTACAATCTACTCCTAGCTGGTCAATTCGTTCACAGAGATCTGGTTCGGCTCCAACCATACGTGCAGATACACAATTTTCAAACCATTCTTGGATGGATGAACCTACTCGTCCATTAAAAACTGGATCAAATTCGAACAATTCAAGCTATAGCTCTGCCCACTCTTCGATGTCAAGCACATTCTCAACTACTGCTAATACTTCGTTGGACACTAGCGTTCACTCTACTCCAACCAAGAGAAATCTATCATTACCTTTAGAAACTACTAATAAAGATTTCCTATTCTCTAAAGTCAAAGTTTTCAGTGAAGGTGATATTTTCGCTTTGAGAATTAGAAGTGATGCAACATTAAAGGAGTTGAAAGATTCAATTGCAACAAGATTGGAATGTGATTTGGAGAAGGCGTCGATGAAATTATATTATAAGGAGTTAACAAAGAATTATTTCATTCCTATGTCTGATGAAGACGATTGGAAGAAGGCTTTTGGACTGCCAAAAATATCAGTTAAAGTCCAACTCATTTAAGTACGTTATATCCCGTTGTCTAATCTCTTGTTTTGTTTTTTGTTGTTGGAGTTTTAAATTGGTTTTCGTTTGTTCCTCGAGATATGAACTAAGTGCTAACAGTCAAGAGTAGTTTGTTGATTAGAGAGAAGCAAAACTACTTTTAGTTTAGTGGAAATTATATATATTTTCATTATTATATTTTTTTTGGGATCATAAGCTTCGTAAAAGGTAATTGAGCTATAACTCGATTTTTTATAAATATTAACCTGCAGGCGGATTATAGGGAATCTTCTGTGCAGTATTCTGTGGTCCTGTTCTAAGGAATTCCAGAATATCGAAATCTTGAGGCTCATTACCATTGGGTCCACCAAGCCGTTCATCAAGAGCAAAACCAGGTTCATTATGTGAGCTTGTTTGAGAGTTTGAACCATCATAATGCGATTGAGTGCCTGTGCTTGAAGGATTTCTGTATTCTTTTTGCTCTTGATGGTTATCAACATAAAAGTCAGCATCATTAACACAAAACAGGCCTTTGCTGGAGAGTACTTTGGTGCTTAGTCTCCAAGGCTTTTCAATCACCAAAAATGTTATTGTGTCAATAGTACAACTTAGGGGAAGAAGCATAGCCATCACAAGCCGGTATGCAAATGGAGTTTGTTCTTTTACGTCAAAGTAAATTAATACCTGAGCTACCATCACTGGGACCCATACAAAAAGATATCCGATTGGATAAAGAATGAATGATCTTAGGTCCTTCATTGCCTGTTTAATTCTTTCTTCATTCTCCCGTTCAGTAGTTTGCATCAGTTCTTTTTGGAATGACCCATAAATCATTTGATTAACAATCGCAGCCTGTTCATCGATATTGGAAATGTCATTGTGTTCTGTAATAGAACTTGAAAATATGCGTTCTTTATAAATCTCATCCTTTTCTTTGCGTATTCTTCTAAACCTTAGCATGAGATAGACAATAATGCTAAAATAGACGGTGGGTATGAATAAAATATTAATAAACTTGAGGAGTGAAAATGATAGCAGTCTCTTCCAAACAGGCAGTCGAGGAGGCCAACAGATTGTCACGTTAAGATAATGACCCCCATTAACAAATATAAGGGAACAAAAGATAAGACCACTACCATACATCAGTACCCCAAGTGGCCATCGGAACACAAATAATCCACCTTCACTCACCACGAATCTTTTGTTATGATCCTCAAAATAGACATCTTGTATACTCGTAGGAAACTTTCTGAAGGTCAGAATGCGATAGAGATTATGAGCTAGAACAGGGTAAAATATTATCCTTCTGCAATGATTTCGGACGGTTGAAGGGAAAAAAACCACAATAACATGGTGTATTGTTAAAAAGAGTATGTTTGCATCAGCCACATATGTAGCATATGTTGTTAAGAACCCCCAGGTATCACAGAATTTGTAATTTGGGGAGATGAATTCCTCGATTAACTGATTGATGTTGCCTATCCTTAAAGCATTCATAAAAAGATAGAGCAATGCCTTGAGGAAGTCACATAAGATCAAGAAAAAGAATATCTGCAGTCGAAACACCATTCTTCGTGTAGGGTCCATTCGAAACCATATCACAATGCCAACTGTCCCACAAAACACACTCAGCACACATATACCCAATGAGGCAGAGTGTATGGTCAAAATCTCAGACTCGGTATATCCTTCGAGGTAGCGGAAAGGCATTTGGCACAGCACACGACAAACCGCAGTCTGTTCTGCCAGGACTCTAAAGCAAGCTGGCGATTTTACTCTCTATCACATGTAGTGCTCGTACCAACAGAATAATAACAGCTGGTTATGTAATTATTATGTAATAAAAAGTCACTCCAGCCCAAACGACCGGGTGACCGGGCGATGGAAGAGGAGAAAGCCTTAAATTTTGAAAATGTTGCGAAGTTGACAATTTCCCTGATAAAGCATTTTAAAAAATGAACAACGGGCACACGAACAACTACTTACCGGTCTTTGCACAAGGTGAGCATGACCGTCAGCTAGATACGTCTTGGTCAGATGATGTTTTCACGAATAATATGGAACTTTTTCCCACTATGCAGCCAACAGATATAAGATTGACTCCTGAGAACCTACTCATAAATAACAAAGAGGAATGCGACCTAATCGAAGGTCAGCTGTTCCAAGACTTCAATCAGGTTGGAAAAGTCGAGTATCAAGAGTCTAATTCTAATAGTTCAGACAAGTCTTCACCAACGGGGATCTTAAATAACATCCCTTTGACTACAAACGATATAAATACATTGAACAACTCCTTGATCAACCAATCAAATTTGTATGAAGCTGGACTTTCGCAGAAGGAGATTGCTACTAGAAGAAAAGTTCAGAATAGAGCTGCTCAACGAGCATTCAGAGAACGTAAAGAGTTGAAATTGAAAGAATTGGAGGAAAAATTGAACCAGAGTGAAAGTGATAAAGCTCAATTAATGAAACAACTGGAAGACATTAAAAAACAAAATATCGTCATATCGACAGAGAACAAACTTCTTTTGCAGAATGGTACTGCACCAATTGCACAAGATCAACAGCCAATAGCGCCACAAGGTTCATCATTCTCATTTCCAGTTTCAGATAATGTGAAAGAAAGCAAGTATTTCTTGGAGCCTAGCCAACTTTCAAACTCACAAATACCATACGAATACAAGCGCCTAACTATAACCGAAGTATGGGATTATTTGAATGAGAATTACGATGAAGATTTAAAAATAGATGAAGTTATGGTAAAAATCAAGGGACTAGAAGTATGTCATCAACACGGACCTGCTTATCCTTTGAAAACGGTAGATGAGATTGCAAGAAGCATGTGATCGACATCATAATAACAAGTACGTGGGTTGCTATCATGAATAGCATTTTGGAATGTTCTGAAAGGTTTTCGTATATCGAAAAAATAGAATACGTTTTAGTCCGCTTAATTTTCGGTTTTAGTTAGTATAATATGCATTTCCAAAGGCTGTAGTAGATAGATTGGATAGTTTCATAATTATTTCCAGTAATCAAAAGTTCCAATAGACTTAGATACAACTTTCATCATCTCTATAACTTTCTCTTCTTGGAGCCTTCTACCAACAATCTGAATAGAAACAGCACCTCCATCTAACTCATCTGAATCAAAATTTTCAAAGTGCTCTTTCTCCAACTCATTTCTTGGACTTGAATATTGTTCGTCCAACACATCAATAGACTTATCAGCTTTCAACACAGGAATAGTACCAACAGTATAATCAGTAGCGTTGTAAACCGAGGTATAGCCGACATATCTGAACTTACCATTCCCAACACCAGAGTATGGAGTGACTGGGAGTAAGATGGCATCAATAGGTTTACCATCAGAGGTTCTTAAAGCGGTACCATTCCATCTTTCCAAGTATTTCTTGATCAAACCAGTTCTTTCACTCTGTAGATCCCATAGATCAGATACTGAAAGATCTTTACAGGTGTTATACATTTCCATGTAAGGGAATAATGGTTCACCAGTAAGTTTTGCATACTCTTTGCAGTGAATACCACCATCGCTTAAAAAGAAGGCAGTTATTAGATCAGCTAATCTTTTATGGTCTTTTGGATCCCATTCAATAATTTCATGACCATCTTCTAATAGCTTAGATTCAACTAAATCCAGTGCTCTTAAGACTGCAGGGTATGGCTTGATGATTTGATCATCTTTTAGAATCGCAAACTTCAGTTTTTTTGGTAGTTCGACTGATCTCCATGGATATTCAATCACTTTACCATCTTTTAACCATGGCTTAGTATCAACTATAGTCTTCGAATAAAGCTCTAAAGTTTCTAAAGAAGTAGTCAATGGTCCATTCACAGAATTCACACTTTCTAGCCCTGGTAGGCCTGACCTAGAGCCATATGTTGGAAATCTACCAAAAGACGGTCTTAATGAGAAAAG